>CM065672.1:4664948-4998540 GCA_033220385.1 Triplophysa yarkandensis | reverse complement strand
GTTTGTCTCATTACCATGGCAACCATTGACATCCACATGTTCCATATTGTGTTATTAACTTCGTTTTCCGATTCTCAAAAAACAAACATAATGGGGAAAATAATGTCAATGTGAAAATCCATAAATGTGGGAATGTCAGGAAGAATAGAATGAGCCGAGGACTATCCCATAATAACATCCCCATTCTTTAGTACAAAGTTCAACCAGCAATAAAAAAAAAGATCACATGTGTCCAACACACCAACCATGTCCAGACTTTTCCAGTTATTTATAATAATAATTATGTAAATTCAGAATAATTTATATGAATCACCAAACTAAACTTTACACTTAATGTCTGTATAGAGATATAAGTGCATATAAGAGCAGGAGTATCCATGACAACCCAAATACAGCTCACGTGGGTTCCTGGTGGTGTTCCTCTCTGGATATATTGGGAATGCGCTGTCACAGGGGGCGTGTCCTGACGTAGATAAAGGGGCGTGGCGCTTCCATAAGCAGACTCTTTAAAAGTGTTGCTCCATAGCCCATAATAATCTGTTCACTGGGATCTGGAATAACGAGGCTTCTTTGACTTATTTCAGCGTTTGTGGACTAACTTTCACTTTGAGCTCAGTAAGTTGGATTTATGGAGACAGATTTGTGACATTTGGAATGATAAAGTTTATGAGATAAATGATTTAAGTTGTTGTTATAGTTTTATGAATGTGTAAACGTCTTGAAAATTTAAAAAATATTTTAGAAATTATGTTTATCCTATTTAATTCTTAAAATCCTATTGGATTGTATTTAAATTTCTCTGAGAAATGTATGTTTATCTCTCTCTCTCTCTCTCTCTCTCTCTCTCTCTCTCTCTCTCTCTCTCTCTCTCTATATATATATACATTTATCTATTCATAACTGTGTGTGTGTGTGTGTGTGTGTGTGTGAGAGAGAGAGAGAGAGAGAGAGAGAGAGAGAGAGAGAGTGTGTTTGTGTGTGTATGAGAGAGAGAGAGAGAGAGAGAGAGAGAGAGAGAGAGAGAGAGAGAGAGAGAAAGAGAGTGTGTGTGTGTGTGTATGAGAGAGAGAGAGAGAGAGAGAGAAAGAGAGTGTGTGTGTGTGTGTGTGTGTGTGTGTGTGTGTGTGTGTGTGTGTGTGTGTGTGTGTGTGTGTGTGTGTGTGTGTGTGTGTGTGTGTGTGTTTGAACATTAACAAGATTGAAATTCTTATTAGAATTCAGTACTCATTTCCTATAGAACTCCTATAGAATTGGTTCCAAAATATGAAAATTCCCAAACAAATATCTTATAAGAAGGATTTTTTTCTTATTTTGCTCTTGTAATACTTTTGATCCAAAATGATGTTTGATAAAATGTATAAAACAAAGATTTATGGATAGCTTGGTTTAAAGGGACAGAAAAGAGTTCTACAAAGTTTCAGGAAAATTTAACATTATTTTGTCAGCCGTCTGAAGCTGCATTTACATTATTTTAGTCTTAATTATATGCATATTGTATAAGTGATATATTTGTGTATGTTTGTACAGAGTAAACATCATGTTGCTCCTGTTATTGGGAATCGTCCTCCTGCACATTGCTGCACTCGTGCTTCTGTTCGTGTCCACTATTGTCAGTGTGAGTAGAGCTACATCTTCACATCTTTATCTTTAAATTTAAACTTCGTCATCACTTAATATGATATATTTTTATTCTAATTGATAATCGTTTCCCATGTTGATCAATGTCTCTTTGAACAGGCATGGGTTGTGAACCCAGCCAGCAGCTCGGACCTCTGGACGAACTGCACCATTTTGAATGGAGTGTCTAAATGTGACCCGGCTGATTCTGGAGGTACCGTAAAGCACCTACATATGTCAACCCTATTAAACATGGCTTTATTATAGTGCGCATGCCTCTCTATAAAGGGTTAAAGTGGCACCCTCGGTATGACACACATCAGAGAGGGCATGAACTGGGCATGACTGTTAAATCCCCCCTTTCTGGTTTTTACACTTGATAGTGGGTGTGCCCCGGCCTTTACCCTCTATACTGCCATCTATGGTTGAGAATGCAGTAGAGTTTTAATTCTCTTCACATGCAGGCTGTATAAATAGTCTGTCTACGGAGGCCAAGCTTGGGCCCCTTGTTTGGGAGTAGTGAGAAAGGTTTGAGAACATATGGGGTGGGGCGAGCATTCAAAGCAGCTTGGATGTAGACTGATCCGTGCATGCTCTTGTGACATAGCAAAGGGTCACGTTGAGCTTAACACGGTGTGATTTGAGACACACCCATGCCAGTGACATCTCTGTTAACAAAAACAAGAATGCAGACAGATAACCAGAGAGTCTGAGAGCTGGGTATCGTTGCAACACGTGACTGAGATTCTGTTGCAATACAAACTTGTTCTGTTACTTGTAAATGCTGGGTTTAAAAAGTTTATAGATGTAAAAAAATGACGCACAGCTTTAAAGCAGTAATAAAGATCCTTGACAGTCTCTCGTACAGTAGTACGGTTGTGGCAATGGTTGATCTTGAAGGGCGAGATGATGTCATCGTTTATGACACGAACGCATTGCTGTGTTATTTCTCGGTCTGTTGGCGGAGCAGCTATGATGTGTTGTGTTTGTTTAGGGTGTGGTGTGGCATGGAGTGGTGCGGGGGCGGGCACAGAGGGCTTTTCTGTCCTGCCCTCTGGTGCTTGCTTAAGAGTGGCTGGAAAAGGAGCAGTTTTGCTTGAAATGTGTCGCAGTTTGATTTTGAATGTAAGCCATTAAAATATGCACGTTTCTCTCATCGTGTATTCTCCCTCAAGTCCAGACTTTATTCTGCATGACACAATAGTAGATATTTTAAAGATTGTTGGTAACCAACGCCTCTTCTACTGTATTACCACAAAATCACATTTCTCAAAATATATTCTTTTGTGTTCCACAAAAGACATCAGGGTGAATAAACGATGACCGGATTTTTCTATTAGGTCATCCGCTGTAACATGTGTTGTTACAGTAAAGGTTTTGGAGTGGCATTTTCACATTTGCATGCCATGCACACGTAACAATATGAACTTTGTAATAGTTCACATCCCCGCTGATGTATGTAAAACAACATGCTTACTGGCGCATGTGAACTCGCGTCAGTAATGCAAAAATACAAGTGATGATGAACTTCTGGGCAGCTAAAGCATGCATGAAATCTTAATTCTGATATGCAAGAATGTCACATGAATAAACCCGCTAAAGGATTTTACAATCTGCTAAATGCCACATATTATACATCCACGGTCCTTATTTCTTCTGAAATACTACACTGTTCTTAATATCATGCTGCTTTACGTAGAATGCATGACGAGACTGAAATGCACTTGTCGTCAGGCACAAAACAGTACATATAGCCACACCTAATTTTAGGGAACTACAAATGTCACAGCAGTACGGGAAGGGAAAGACTGTCTGTTTACTACATGTGGATAGATAAACCTAGACAGAATGTATTTTTAGGATGATGGATTACTGCAGTTGAGAAGGGATTTGTTTTTATTTTTAACCTCATTGTTGGGAGATACTGTAAGAGGTAATTGGGTGGTGGTCGTGGTAGGCCCACGGATAGCAGAACAACATAACATTTATGAATGTGTGCGAGAATAGTCTTCTCACAGGATGAGATGTGTACTAAAGAAAAATAACAAATGCCATTTCCACAACAATTTCCATTCAGAGACGTTTACAAGCGCAAGACATTCAAGTTTTTTTTCCCTTTTAGGGGTTGCAGGTCTGTGTTTTACAGTTTTGTTGGTAATGAGATCCTTGTTAAGATTTGGGAACATTTATGTTCATGTTGCCAATGTTTCCATATACACATAAAGTCTTTGTCTTTGTTTGCCAGCATGTTTATTCTGGAAGATTCCAGGATCTTTGGTGTATTACAAAGATTGGAATGTATAGCAAAGATTAAGAGTCTTACATTCTAAAGTAGAAATTAAGTCTAAATCTAATATATATATATATATATATATATATATATATATATAAAACTCTATGAATTAAAACAACTTATGCAAAGTAAAGTCTATTCACAAAAATAAATGACTAAAGGCCGGTCTTACTCTCTGAATTAAAGTCAAATAAAATAAACATTATTTAAAAAAGATATATATTTTATTACAAAACGCTAAACAAGACTATGAGCCTCTAAAAGGTTAGGAATCTTTTAAAACAGTAAAACAATTAAACCAATACATTTAAAATAATCTAGAAAGTCAGACTCCTGACTATGATTCTGGGAAAAAATATCGGAATCTTATTATAAAATCCAATAAGACTAAGAGTCTGACTTTATGAATTAAAGTTAAGTCTGATTCTGGGGAGAATAAATATTTTCTCTGAATTAGTATCTGATTCTGCTTTGAGATTTGTCTCCATTTGTAGGCTGGTTCTGATTTATCCTGAAGTCTGATCCTGGTTTAGATTGGAATAGAGACTTTATTAGAGACTGCATTAGACACAAGAGTATAGTCTGATACTCTTAAATGTATAAGAATTTCTGATGATACAGTAAGAATGATAGAGAGCTTAGTTCTTCTTCAGAATATCTGGTTTGTTGTCTAAAGTGAACCATCTGATTCTGCTGGAGAGGTTTGACACTTCTAGTGGCTATAATGGGAGCGGCAGACACAGCTGAACATGAGATGAAAGAGAGAGAGAGGTAGAAACCTGAAGCTACACGAATGACCCTACCATAAGAAATAGACACGCTGGACAATCCACGCATTCCATGTATTTCTGCTCGGGCACATGGAAGAGGCAGAGACTTAGAATAATCCCAATAAAAGGTCTCATGTGTTAAGCAGGAATGCATTCTCCTTTATTAAAGAGTATTGCTGGAATTGGATTATTCGACCGTCTGTTGTCTATTATACTGAATTTGTCGCGTACAGATGGCATGCATATGGATCATTCCAGGGCACAATGCACGCTACACATTAAACTAAAACATCTGATGTGCTTTTTCTCATACAAGCCTCCATTGACTTAGAATAGATGTCCAAATAGATTTTTGTCGACCCAATCGATCCGCAATACAAACGTTTCCTGGAATGACGGAAATACAAACGTGAACGACGACTTTCGCACTTGTAAATGGTTATAAAGGCTATAAATAATGACAAATGGTAGGCTTTTAAAGTCATTGAATGCAGGTAGCAAGGAGTTAATGGTGCTCCTCATATGCTGTTTGTTTTGGTCTTGGGACATCAAGATGGAATCAATATCAGGTACCGGTATCCTGCTAAGAGCTTTAGGAACAGAATCCTCATTACGTGATCGCTCGATGCATTAAGGGTTCCTGGCAGACTGAGAGCTTTTGCGTTCTCTTGTGACTTGTGTATCCATAAAACTACCGTCAAAGCTTTAAATGCAAACTCGGAGTTACAAACCTTGGGTTTTGCTGACACGTCAACATCAATAATAAATAGAATATCCAAGTTGCACTGTAAATGATCAAGTAGTTATGTGATAGAGAGGTTATCGACTGAGAATAGCGGATGGGCTATATGAGACATTAAGATGAGCAACAAGTGTTTGTCTATAGAGCTCAAACTCCCTTAAGTGGTTTCAGGAACAAGTAAATGCACTAATGTGTTGAAATGTCTTTCTGTCTTTATTGCAGTTTGGATCCAGGCTGTCCAAGCCCTTATGATCCTGTCCATCGTCTTCAGCATCCTGTCTCTGTTCCTGTTTTTCTGCCAGCTTTTTACTCTGAAGAAGGGCGGACGTTTCTTCCTCACTGGAGCCTTCCAGATCTTGGCTAGTGAGTATCACGATATGAGGTTATGGTGATCACTTTGGTTATTTGCAAATGGTAATGATGTTGACAAATCCTCACATGCTCCGGAATGATGCATGACATGAAATATTCATGCCACTTAAACCATAAAGGTTAATTTAACCCGATGGTTAATGGGTTTGTACCTTTTTGATCCAATCATTGATGCAAAACAACCCAACAAATTTGAAAGATCATAAGAAATAAAAATCCTTTTATTATTTTGTTTTTGTTTTAAATTGTGATATTGAAACCTTAACAAATCTGTCTTTATGAAATATGGAAATTGCTGAAATAGATAAACTCAAGCGTTGAGTTGGAAAGTAATCTGGACTTATTTTTGGGTCAAATATAAACATTTTCTGGAGTGTTTTAACACAATAGCTGATTGTGACTTTCTTTCGTATGCAAAGCACAAAATAATATATTTTTAAGAATGTTAGTAACTGAACAGCAGTGGCACCTATTCACTAAAAATAGAAACAAAACCAATGCAAGTGAATGGGGCAAGCTCCGGACATTCTTCAAAATATCTTCTTTTGTGTTCTGTGTGGGAAAGAAAGTCATACAGATTTGAAATGACAAGCGTGTACATGATAGATTTTTATTTTTTGATTATTATCTTATTTTTACTTACTTCATAAGAAAACTAAAAATACACAATAAACCTTAACGAAGTTTCAACGAAAACTATTCAAACAGTTTAACCAATGAAAAACAATATTAAAACGTTTAAACATCATTCATTCATTTAAAGGACAGATTAAAACTGAAATAAGAATACAATTCGTATAAAAAATGTGGGTCTGTCTGACATCTGAACTGTTCTGTTCATATGACGACGCATTAGCCATTATTTTGCTAGATGAATGAAGCTCTGACCTTGGTGTTGTTTGTCTAAATAAGTCCTGTCCGCTCTCATTACACAACAGACCAGTGCAGGAAACCCGTGAATGCTCAGCGTCCATCACGGACTGACTTCCTGCAGATAATTCGGTTCCAATGTCTTAAGATAAAATGAAGCAGCATGCAGTTATAAATAGGCACCAAAATGATACAGAAAGATTTGTTTTACAGTCATTTACCATAACTCTGTAGCTGTAAAACAGTAGCTTGCATTACAAATAAGACTAAATAATGTTACATTTGAAACGGTAATAAAAATAGTGTTCAAGTGTTTAAAATAGTCATCATGAAGATCACGCCTGATCTTTCAGCAGATACTGAGGGCTTTTAGAGTTCACATCAATAAACTGCATCAAACGATGACGGATGGTCTAATTGAACGTTAAATGTCAGCTGAAAGCTGAGGGTGGAAAAGCACAAAGCCAGACAGTCACAGGTGCCCACTTGTTTGGCAAGGGACACACGGCCGATCTCAGAAGACAAAATGTCAAGACTGGCACTCAGGGGGTGGCCTGTGGTCCGCATGACCGCAAAGAGCCTTCTGAAAATGCCTGGTCATGTTTCGTCCCCACATGCAGACATAATAGTTACAGACTGGGTCAAAGGCAATGTTAGTGGAACTGTGAAGTTGTTGAGATGTTTGGTGGTCAATTTTTTTAATGTCTAATAGTGCATGTTGTAAAGGAAGGAGACTTCTGTTATTTCTGTGTTTATTCCTAAGAGGAATAATAATACATTTAAAACAAAATAAACATTTCCTTACAAATCATTAAAGTGATTAGGGGATTCCATAATTGCAGAATGTGAATCATATACCAAATGAAAATATTTATTTTTTAAATAAGTAAAATATTGGACACAGCTTAGACAAAGCATTGTATAAAATAATTATTTTAGATAAAAATGGGCGTAATACTAATAAATCAAAGTATTGCATATGACCAAAAAGAAAAATGAAGACATATGTTGTAGAGCTATATCAATACCTGTAATATTTTTATTTATTTATGTTTAAATTCATCTTTAATTTTCAAATGTTACTGTTTAAAAAAAATCATATTTATGAACATTTTACAAATATTGCGATACAATCGTAACCGTAAAATTGCGTTAAAATATAATAAACATTAAAATATAGTGGTTCATTTATTTTTCACATTTAGTCTTTAAACATAATTTTGAACATAACTTCAGTCTAATGTAACTTCTGGCTCGTTGCAAATACACCATAAGAGTTCATGATTCAAGGTTTCTTTTTCGTCTCATTTTAACATCTAATGATCTTGTCTCTCTGCTCTCCTCCAGGTCTTTTCGTTATGTGTGGAGCTATCATCTACACAGTTATGAACAACCAATGGGTCCATCCGTCATTGTCCTACGGCTATTCCTACATCCTGGCTTGGGTGGCCTTCCCTCTGGCATTCATAAGTGGTTTAATCTACGTCATTTTAAGAAAACGGGAGTGAGGTGGCATACCCCAGTGGTTGTCACCAGGAATAAAGCTTTGAAGCCAAAGTATCGCACTGCAAACGAAATGAAATCACGCAGTATCTTCTTCGTTGGGCTGCAGTCAAAGTCTAGCCAACAAAGACATGTTCAATACTGTCATCATCTGAAGATGTATATAGTATCTATGGTTTAAAACCTATTTATAACACTTTTTACATATATGTACATAGTATTTTGTGTTTGCTCGTTTGACAACGAACCTCTGAAAAGCTTTATATTAAGTGCCTGGAGTGTGTGTTTGTCTCGGAAACGCGCATCATTAGCCATAATGTGTGTTTGTGTCACTTTCTTTCCTTATACTGCCAAAAATACATATAAAAACAATTTCTGAGGTATTTTAACCAAAGTGCATGTATTAAATTGTAGGGAAAGGACGTGTTTTGAGTGAAGCTGAGAATTCACAGATAAAGAATGAAGTAACCATGTTTTGCTGTCTTTCCTAGTAATTTCAACGCCGTTTTGTTTCGTTTTTTCTGTTTTACAACAAAAAAATGGTGCTATGTATTTACCATTCCTTTGACTAATAGCCATTCAGCCTTGATTTAGAAAATAACACGACTGAAAGTCACATTTAGAAGACCTTTGAATAGATTAAATATATTGTGCTTGTGTCTATTCGATGCTGTATATACAGTACTTACTTAAACATTTTCATTTTATAATAAACAAACAATATATGTTTCAAGTAACACTTGACTTGGTTTTTAGTTTAGAATGTAAGAACTATGGTAGTGCCGATGGATTTTAGTGGAGTTTTTGAAGTTACTTTAAGAGCAGTATTAGCAGCAGGAAAGCGATACATTTTTATTGTTTGTCGCATTGTAAATGTGAAGACGGGAGAGTATTCGTCCGCCATGGTCTGGCGACACAAGCAGGGCATTACGTCATTTAATACTTCGAAAGGAGACTCATATTCACAACAGACAAAATATCGAAATATAGATGTATAGGCCCTTATCATTTTTCAATACTTGAAATTTAACTTGCAACAATATTTACTATCCTGGGATGCTCTGTTTCTCCTCTACAACTTACAGTCATGTAGAACGTACCGTATACTATGTGATTGTATTAAAAATCTTCTTATAATTTGAAACATGTAAAGGCCCTGAATCGAGGACCATGTATTAGACGTATATTATTGCATTAGATGGCTTTACTTTCATCACTGAAATAAGGGTTTTGTTATGATGAAGTGACTATGTGGCTTGTTTTCAGTTGATACAGTGTTGGCTTAAAATGATTGTGTGATTTTATGCCCAATTTAAAAAACTGGCAAATTTTGTGCATTTAGCTTTCACCTTGGATGTGCTATTATGGTGTGTAAACGGTATGTTGGAGTCGTTGCCGAATTTTTTCTTTTATCTAGCATGGATTTCATGTCTACATTTGTAAATGATTTTATTAAAAAGTCATTTTAAACATGTTTAAATAAATAATCTAGAATTTGGGCAATTCTGACATGGGACCAGCACTCGGATGATGTTGCATGTGCTCTTTTCCCAACATAAAACTGCAAATACGCCATCACCGCTTGATATTATTTGACTTTAACCCTCTAATAAAAGTTCAGTGTTGACTTTGATAACTAAAGAGAATCAAACATTGTAATATTTGTATTTTCTCCTTCGAGAAACATCTGTGAAGGTATAACTTGTACTGTATGGTGAGTCTGAAGGAGTGTGATCTCTGATGAAGACCTCTTCATTTAATGTATGCTTCTTATTCACTTCTGTTGTAAAGCTTGTGTTTGTGTGTTCATTAAAAACTATTAAAAAGACATAATGCCTGCTGGAAACTGTGTTTTACCTACAACTACTAAAGTATAAGTAAATTAAAATATTAGAGTTTATAAATTAAAATGTTAAATTTTTATTAAGTATCAAATTTTGTTTTAAGGATGTGCTTTTGTACAAAAGAATCCTAAGGTGGCACTGTGTTGGGTGGCCTTTTTTTGTGAAATAAAAAATCAGTTCTAAATGTAAATAGGGCAAATAAATAGAAATTGAAGGAAATGGTGCCACCATGTGGTAGAGTTGTAACAACGCAGCCTAATATGCAAGCTCTTGGTTTAGAGAAAGGTTGACATCTAGTGTTAGAAATAGAAATAAATCTGACTTAAAGTACTCTTGATTATTTTGAACATCTAAGGGTTTTTCTGTTAACGTGTAGTAAGTAACAATATAATATAACTGGTAATATAAATGCAATGTCTTGGAAGGAAATGAAGAAATTTATATTTACTTTCATTCAATTGTCAGACACTTTTTTAACATATATATACTATGCATATTGCATTTTGTATATTGCAAATTGTATATTCCAAAATAAGATTAAGTTTTCTGAAAATTTAATTTTTTGACCCAGACCCATAAATTTTGATAATTTAATTTTGATCCTGTTATAAATGTCTGTTGACTCTGTCTTAACATGTTAAACAATGATTGTTAAATACGTCTACAAGATTGTTGATTATAAATTCAAAGCATTCAAAATTCTACAAATCCAACCTTTTTGTTTTGTTAATGTTGGTTATGTATTGCAAAAACAAATACAAAATGACGTGAAATGCATAACATCAGGGACTATAAATCAATAAAAATCAAATCAATGCAAATGTTCAGACTGCCATTTTTTACCCCCAGATTTAGATCTCATAGGATCATCCAGGCCATCAAAAGTGTTCATCGAGTTTAAAGACCTCATTTTGAAAGATTGAACACAAACAAACACTTTAAAGCATTGTCACGTTGGATTGCATTTCACAAATTGTGATTGGTCACATTTGGTCATTGATAGGTTCACTACACAACAAAATGACTCGATTTTTACATTTTTGTAAAATAGCTCCATATACAGTATATATAAATATACATTTGTTTCTGAGTTTGTGGGATCTAACCTTGGAACTTAGCATTGTCATATGGTTACAATTTTGCAGTTCATTTTCACAAGTTCATTTTCCTAAGATGTTCTAATTAGTCATGGAAAATGTACATGGAAAATAAACAAAAAACATATATATATATATATATATATATATATATATATATATATATATATATATATATATATATATATATATTGTAATTTAATGTAAGTAGTCTTTGTGCAAGAAAGTGTCTGCCAAATGCATAATTGTAAATGTAAAAGAGTACTAGTTTATTCCTACTATTTAGTTTACTGAACTTTAAGAAAAATATGCTAGTTCAGAATAGGATATATTAATTTATTCATTTGTACCAGATTACTTTGCAAAACACTAAAAGTGTAACTATAAAAGTGAAATATAACGTAACAATGCAAATGATAAAAATGAAGCTTTAAATTGATGTTATAAGTTAGATTTGTAAGTAAAGTTAGGCAAACATGACTGGGGATATGCAGTTCAGCTTACTTGCCCTGAAATCAGATTATTTATTTGGAATATGATTATGTTCCATTTGCATAATTGCTTTTTAAAATAGAGACACATAATTGTTTCTTGGGGACTAAATGGTTGGAATGGCCCAATGATTAAAATCGCAACACTACGATAAGCTAAATAACTTTAATCTCTGCAAAACTTTATTTCAGGTTATATATATATATATATATATATACACAACTGCAATGAAGACCATACATCAGTCAAACCCACTTTTTAATTCTTGCATGGGTTAAACCTCTGATGTTTTGGCACCAATTGCACCATCTTGTGTCAGGCATTGTGTGGTTTTTATTCGAAAACTTATAACACAATTACAACACAATTAACACAATTAAGACAGACACCTCAAACAAAGGACACTTAAAGAGTTAAGACAGAAGAGATTGAGGATATAGAGAATGAATAAAGACATTACAGAACTTTTCCAAAGATGCCACGTACCATTTACTCTAAACTTAATGTTCATGAACTCATCAGCAGAGGAATTATCAGAGTTAAGATGCTGTTTGGAAGCATTTAAGGGCAATTCCAAAAAGAGTTATAATGGGATGACTCAGCAGGATATAAAGTTTGTTTAGAGTACATACAGTAACTCTTTTTGCAAATACAACTAAACAACAAACACTTGAATCAAACCAAAAGCCGTGTTTTTTATTTCTTAAAACATTTTAATATCTAAATGTCTGAATTGAGTCTTATAGTGTAACAGAGGACATTAATTAATGGGACGAAACTTTACATAAGGATTGAAATACTTAGAAAGGCATTAATAATCAGAGATAAATGTAGCATTTGATTGATTTTATTAGTAATATTTGTTAGTGAGGTTAAGCAAACATGACTGGAGACAGTTCAGCATACTCGCCCTAAAATCAGAAAAAAATCCATTTTAATTTAATATGATTGTGTACCTTTAAAAAATAATTTTTAAATAGAACACACACTAGTATATCTTAAGGACTCAAATGGATCTGAATAGTAGGAATGACCTTAAGATAAAACGAAAAATTATAAAGAAAAAGCTATGTAAAATATACAAAATATATATTTTATATTCAACCACTTTATATTTTGCGCATGTGTGTAAACTTTAATGTTTTGGCACTAAATGCTTTGGTGTGGATTTTATGGAGAAACTTGTGACAAAAATGTTTTTGAAATGGATGACTGAGTAAATTTTTAAGCCAATTAAGAATAGATGTTGATCTTAAAATTCTTTAAAAAAGCATCTTAGGTCAAACCATAAGAAGCCGCATGATAAGACTTCTGCCAATTCTAGTCAAAAGGTGAAAGCCACGAAGATAATTAAACAAAATATTTGCCTTTTTTTGTTTTATTTCATAATTGTGGTACGTTTACTAATATTTTTAAACGTGGAAAAATAATAATGCATGATTCCCAAAATAAAGCAACCACTGAACCAGACGTTGACCCCTTTACATGTATATACAGCTTTAAATATTTAATGTATGAAACATCATACATTTGTGGTTTGTAACTATAAATGGGGAATTTATACTGAAGAGCTCTTTATGTACATGCATACACGCGCACACACACACACACACACACACACACACACACACACACACACACACACACATGCCCCTTACATAAATGATAGATATAAACACCCCTAATCACTATTTAAGGAAGTCATGATGTTGAGGTCTCTTGGGAACGTCTGTGTGAGGCAGACAAATTAATTTTACTCATGTTTTATAATCTCGATAATTAATGTGTGTTACCACAAAACCAAATGCAACCCAAGCTTGTCAGAGTGATTTGCTGAACCCCATCTTCCTACAAAGCCCTGTTCTTCATAAAGATCTGAGAATCTATACCCGAAAGTGAAATGTAAATACAGCCGAATGTATGGAATTAACCTATCACTCAAACAGATTATAGTCTGTGTCTTCCCACATTTTCCACAACCACTGCGAGAATCCTTGGAAGGAGAGAGAATGTAAGAATGAAATGGTGAAACATACAATGACACCGAATGACCTCACGAACTTATACATTAACTAATACATTAACACAACCTTAAACACGGGGTCAAACATACCAGCATGCGTTTCTGTTCGGTGTCACCATCATATTTGTTTATTATCTCCCGGTCAAACATAAAACTGAATAATACTAACATTATCAATTGTGCTCTCATCTCCATTCACCACCCCCACGTCACCCCCGCCCATATCTCAACCCTTTAATTCTACACTCAATGTCATTACCGCCTACGCTATCCATTCTCCAAGTCTTTGGGGAGATAATATTCCTTAATTTCTGGAACACAATAGAAAAGGCGCAAACAGAAGGTCCACCTTAATCTATCAAGTCTCCTTCAGTGGCTCTGAAGCTCTCTCTGACAGGCATAGCATCGCTGGACCATGGTCCAGGCCACACAATTAAACCTCATGAAATGCAAATGGAGCATTTTTAAGAGGGTGGAGGGGCTTGTTTCAGACCGAACCCACCATCTGCTGGCTATCACCTGAACAATGCATCATTGGTTGGGGAAATTTGTGGCTTTAATATTTGTTTTCCTGCTAATAAAACAGTCTGGGGGTTTGGTGGGGCGATGGTTTACAAGTACACAGCTGGTTCATGTATAAGAGGGAATGTTTAACGTTAATTTAAACATTTGTATTTATTATTATTTATTATTACTATTTATTTAACAATTCGTGAAATGAGATGTCAAGAAGAGTAAAAATCAACCTGAATTTTCTCATATTGTGTATTATATATACTGGAAAAATGGTTGTTGGAATTACTAAATTCAATCATGTACATAGGTTCCACACAATTTAATCTATTTTTTAACATAATTTCTTTTTAGGTCAAGACAAATAATGTTAAAATAATCATGTGGAAGAAATGTACATGCTTAAATTGATAATTCCAACAACTCCTTTTCAGTGTTTCAGGGTTCATATATGTTGTATATAATATATATATTCTGTGCTAGAAAAAAGTTCCACTTTACACGATTCATTATCATAATGATGAACCTATGATGTAACCTGCACTAAACAAATTGTTTTTTAGAATTACTTAATTTTATCATCGGCTCAATTTGAAAAAAGTATGATTAATTTCTCTTGCACTGCAAAAACGTTACGTTAAAACAACCTAATTTATATGTCATGTTTCACCGATGTACATGATAAAATGAAGTCATTCAAAAAACCAATTTTATAGTGTTGCATCATGAAAAACAAATCCAAAACAAGCTTGTAACACAAAAACACATGTACACGCCAATGCATAAACACATTCATATGCTTAAAAACAATCTGGACAAACAGCCTCTTGACCCTTCACACATGCACAACCGTCACCTTTAACCATGCACACCACCTTCCATCATAAGCGACCCTCGCGCCATCGCTCCGTTCCCCCTGCGGCCTCATGAATCTCCTTTGCTTGTTTAGAACCCGATCCTTCCTCACCCTGAGGTCAGCCACGGTCCGCGCCCCAGAAACACGTCTGGACTCCAGGCGTCCCCGGGGCAGCGTTTCGGCGAGGTCAGAACGGACCTGCTTTTTTTTCTACAGTTATACGCCTGCTCCTTCACAAAAGGCCTTTCTCTGCAGAGGCCCTAAGTTTGCCCCGATCGCAAAGGTCTCAAGGTCAACACCAGGGTGAAGGTCATCAAAGCCAGCTCCGCCCTCTGCCCTGGAGTCTGTCCGTCACGGTGTCCGGATGAAGGGACTACAGACTGCTGGTGGACCCACAGACTAAATCAAAACCATTCAATCTCATCTATCACACTCAATCACGCTAATGCATGGGAACGGGGAGGCTGCTCATAATAACGCCATTGAGAGGAAATCATTCAGAGACAGACAATATATTTCCTCAGTTTAACGTTTAGACTGTGATGAATTGCCTAAAGAACGAGACCTACGGGCGGCTTTATTAGAGGCGATTTGTGGCAATTGTGTGATTTTTAAGAATAAAACAGGCGCAAGAGATATTAAGGAACATTAGGACTGGATTGCAATGAAATTGCATACTTCATTGATGTGGTTTAGCATAACATTTCTCAAATGTGAAAAGTAAATGTAATGCTTATGCATTGTGTAAAAGTGCAATCACAATTGGATTTTCAAAGTCAAAAATAGAGTTGTGCACACTCACATGTTAAAAATTAAGACCAGGATCCATTTAAGACAGATCCCCGTTTTGTTTTGGGGACACTAATAAGATTTGTGGGGGTCTCACCCTTAGACACTGTTCTCTGAGGTGTAAATAATAACAGGCCGAAAACATGCCATGGAAACAAAACATACCTCCAGTGCTGCTCTTGGATTTCAAGGCATTGAGCTGGGAGAGATGGGAATCTCAAGCTTCCATACGGAGCAAATCACGCTGGAGCCACGCCAATGCAATTACTGCCAACCGAAGACAAAACAGAAGGTTTTATGAGAACAATTGAATCAATATAGTTACACAAAGATTTTATGTTTACAGTTTCGGGTAACCGGACTGTGATGTTAAAGTTGAACTCAAATCCTGACATTTCTGTTATCTGATGAACACAGAGAAAGACACTTAGAAGAATGATTGTAACCAAAAAGTTATTGGACTAAAATAGTAGAAAAGTAGGATTACTTTATGATTTTTTATTCCGTTGAATACAAAATTAGATAGTTTGATGAATGCAGGAAAATAAAAGGTTCTGGAAATCGCAAATCATAGTTAGGTTTCCATCTACACATTAGGGATGGATTTCAAAAAGATATACTTCTGATTTATTCATGACATTAAATGCCCATTTTCCCAAATAATGATTCGATCATATTCATTTGGAAAACAGCACCCACCGCCAAGATAAGAAAAACGACGGGCTCAGACTCCATGCGAAGATGGTGAGTAAGAGAGAGAAAGAAATAAAGGTCAAGGTTCAGGGTTAATGAAAGCATGATTAGTAAACCTAATTATCAGGTCTCAGTTTGAGTTCCAGGACGGCCCTGAAAGAAACCAATCAGCATTAATCTGCTGACAGCAGAGAGCATTACAGCAGCAGAGATTAATGCTGTAATCTGACCACAATAACATCTATTCATCACATCCATCACTGCACCACTGATGCAACCATCACATGCTGCGTGTGAGACCAATAACCAGTATATACGCAAATACATATAAATCTTTTGACAACAAAGAAATAGTTGCAGGTTTGTAATAACTGGGTGGTAAAATGATTCCTTAAAAGTGATAGTGTACCAACAATAAAAAAACTGTCATTATTCTCTCACCCTCATTTCAAACCGTCTTATTTTTCTTTCTTTCGCAGAACACACAAGAAGATATTTTGAAGAATGTTGCAAACTGCACTTGCATTGTTTTTTGTCCACAAAATAGAAGTGACATTATATTTCTTCAAAACATCTTTTTTCGTGTTCTGCAGAAGTCATGCGGTGTAAACAAATACAAACAGGAAAAAGCTTTCAAATCATTGTGTAGAGCACAACAAAGACATCTGTACACATATGCAACAACTAGATGGGGAAATGATGCATTTAAAGAGAAAGTTTTCCCAAAAAATTAAATTCGGTCCTAATTTACTCTCCTCCTTGACTCTTCAAGCAGAACACAAAAGAAGATATTTAAAAGAATGTTGGTAATTGGCACCCTTACACTTGCCTTGGTTTTGTGTCCACAAAATGGACGTGAATATGTGCCACTGCTGTTCAGTAACCAACGTACTTCAAAATATCTTCTGTTGTGTTGACAATAGGGAAATAGGTAAATCATGACACAATTTATGTTATGGGGTGAACTGCTCCTATAAGGTAAAGGTCAGGGTAAATGCCACTTCACACACAAACCTTTTCATTCCTGTGTCTGGATAATGTCCGTACCGCAGGTCCTCTCACACTTCAGGCCGGTACTTAGAGAATTCTGGGTGTCCTTTATTTGCTCTTTGACCCTGTTTGATTTTTTCCAAACCATTGCATGGCATATGGCAAACATATCCTGCCTCAGTGATTTTTATTGTACTTGCTTCAAGAATAAAGGAAATTGTGTCAGGTTCATGAGAGTAAACGATACAGTCAGCCATTAAATGGCTGTTATTTCTTTCAGCGCAGACGAAGTGGCTCTGCGGGACATTTTAAACCCATCCGTCAACCTACGATGGAAAAACACAATACCAAAACAACGACATAAAAAATATTGAGGCTAGTGAACAAAAATTATTTCTGACCAACACACATTTAGTTATTTAGCAGCATCTGTTTTTTCCCCATTTTTCATTCAGTTTTGTGCCATCAGGAAAACTTTTCACGACAACAGATGGAGCATTCTTCTGAAGTGGGTGAGACATCAAATATCCATTATATGTTTGGTAAACAACATTAGAGTTTAATTATATTTCCTTAAAAGAAGTTAATGTTTTAAGCGCTCTCCTGTTTATCTTTTTAGTACACATTAGGCTTTGGATAATATGTCCTTTACAACTTTTAACAGGGGAGGAACGTGCTCAATTCTTAAGAAACTTCACAACGTAAAGACTTGGTTTGGGCCTTTGTAAGTTACAGCCTAACGTGGTGACCTACAATGCTTAGACTGCTGTGCCCTAGCAAGTGATCCACATCTGGACAGCATCTGGGATCGAAGGTCAAGCCAACAAGTGCATAGCCATATTCCCTCACACCCTCTAAAGGAAAAATACAGGGAAAAAGAAACAAGCCTTATGATACGGAAGTTAAAAGCGGACATTGCTTTTAAAGTTCATATTAATGGCATATAAAAATATTTGCAAGTTTTATTTCAGTTCATTTAAAGGGACAGTCCACGCAAAAACTTTCTTGTATGCTTTAAGACAAAGAAAGATAGTTAAAAGAATGCTAACAATTGAGATTTCTGGGGCACCATTGACTACCATGTTAGAAAAAATATATATTTTTCTTCTGTTGAACATAAAAGAAGATATTTTAAAGAACAAATAAAAGCAAATAGTTCTTGAGCTTTTGTGACTAATTTTATTTTTCTACAATAGTAGTCATTGCCCTATAATTTCCAAATATATTTAGTCCGTTTTTGGATCCCTTTAATCCTAATATGGCATAACTTGCATGTAGTTTATACTATGCAATCCCTGTTGGTTCTTTGTTGCGTACACGTTCCTGAGTCAAACTTAAAGTACATGTTTGGTCTTTTTAACAATTCAAAGGTTCTCTCGGTCTTTGATAGCACGATGCCCAAAGGCCCTTGAAAGGGAAAACACTGCCAGGTATCCAAGTGAAACAGAGCAAACTTAAAAGACTACAAAGCCGGGCCCTGGGGTCCGAAATCTGCGCAGGATGAAGACGATCACTACAGGAAGAAAACAAGGGCATGGCAGCAGAAGGAAGTGTTTAAGTTGAGTAATGGGATAAAAGAGACGGGTACCGGAGAACAAGAGGCGTTAAGAGACAAGGATGTTTGGACCCATGATGCAGGGCATAAGAGCTTTAGACGAGATAATTGACAACAGATCGACCCGCAGCGGTTACAGGTGCAGATATGATGCACCGGGATGGTATTTGCTGTGCTAGTTGGTGGAGGCAGATGCATGCAAGTGCATACAGATGTTATTGTCAGCAGATGGGTCGTTTTATATCTTCTGATGTAAATTTAATGAGCAGGCAACAGTCTACAGCTTAAAATAAAAGTAAACTGTCTGTAAAAGTCAGCAGGGGAGTAAAACTGATACACATGCTTACCATTTACACATGTAAAACTGTATGAAGTGAAATGTGTGATGCTATGAATTAAGGTTTACTCGAGGAATCAAATTAAAAGGAACTTATTTACAATCATTATAAAAGGGTTGTAATGTAAATGTAATGAGCAGGCATCACAATACAACTAACATTAAGTAACAACATAATTAAGTAATCTATAAAACCCAGCAGGAGAGTAAAAGGAAGAAATTGGCACAAAGACTTTTAAATGTGGTATTTCACGTTGATGAAAAGTAAATTGTTATTTAAGGGATAAACATGGATGAAATTTCTCCTAAAGGTTTAAATGTAAATTTAATGACCCTACAGCACATGATGGCATATAAAAAAACATTTAAATCACCCAAACCTGCTTTGCTTCATTTAATCTGCAGAAGGTTGGTAAAATTAAAGTGGTCACTATTGACTTACATTTTAATGGGGATGAACCTTTTGAATACCAACATTCTTCAAAATATCTTCATTCTGTTTTGCAGCAAAACTAACATCAAACAGGTTTACAGTGACATGAGGGTGAATAAATAATACTGCCATTTTAATTTTTGTGCAAATTTCCTTTAAACCAATGTACTTTCCTGACTTGTAAAACTGGAGAATGTGCCATTTAGTTGCTTCTTTATGCTTCAGGAGAATTCACCTCCATGCATAAACACTTATCTAAACCACAACTGTCACTTTGGATAAAAGGATCTGCCAAATGAATAAATGTAAATGTAAATGTGTTTTGCAGAAGTATAACAATCACACAGGTTTAAAATAACTAAAGTGTGATTAAATAATGACAGAATGTAAATTTCTTTGTTAACTATCGCTTCAAAAATTGCCTTCCTTGACTTGGAAAAGTGGATATTTGATCAATTTGTGGATCTTTATGATTCAAGAACACTTATCTGAATACCCAAACAAAATCATACTCGCACATTGGGTTGCATTCATTTTGCATTCATTCAAAACAAGTCAATGGGGACCAACTAATATCTCTGTGTTTTGCAGAATAACTTAACATCATATAGCTTTTAAATGACGGGGCGATTAAATAATGACACATTTTCAGTTTTGTGAAAATGACAATTTGTTTGCTTCTTTATATATGATGCCGTATTAATATTCACCTCCATGCATCAACACACAATGTATGTCCAAATTAAATATCACCTGCACAACTCATAACAAACACACAAACATGTTCCCATGTATCAGCCCACTCACTCAGCATGACACGTGTAGCAGGGTATCACCCCGGTTCTCCATCAGAGAATAGTCTGTAGCACCGGAAAATCATTGATGAACCAGAGGAAGAAGAGGAAGGATTGAAATCGACAAAGAACACTATCACTCTTTTGAATGCGACGTGACAGAGGAGGCAAGCCATCGAAGAATACAAACAAGCTGGGTGAATTTCTGGCATGCAGAATAAAAGGTGGGTTTAAATCACACAACGGGGTTTTCAGATTTTCTGAAATAAGTTGGACTGTCATCTCTAGAACAGCTTCATCAAAACCAGTTTCGTTCCATTCATCCAAAATTTCAGTTAATGTGTAACCAACACTACTGACTGTATTCAACTCGTTCTCAATCTGGCAACCTCTCATTGACTTGAGTCTCATTGACGTCTCATTGAATTTAAACTGATGACGAAACAGGATTGATTTATTGACTGGTAATCTATCACATGCTTAGTGACCTTTATTTGGCTCATTGCAAACCACTTAAAAGCATGTATAGAATTGCACGTTTTAGAATTTGGCTGTATTTGAGACATCTTGAAGTACCTTTAACCCCCTACCTGAGGAAAAATCAATGTTATACATTACGCAAATAGAAAGACATTTTAAAAGAATGAAATGAATAGCTCTCACACACAATCCATCAGATAGATATCCTTGTTCTTCAGCCCGAGGGTTGAGACCCAGGTGACATCCACAAGAACATGTGGTCCCCGTCTCACTCTGATCATACCCTCATTGAGTATTTAAGAGTGCCAGGGGTCTGATGAAGCACCTCTTTATATGCTAATGCTGCTCTTCAACCCTTTGAGTCCTAACTGTAGCCGTAGGGAAAGCATTGTTGTGTCTGTGGGGTCTTGCTGACGGTGACGGTCTCCAGAAGGCAGGTGGGCTGTGGGTCATTTCAGTATTATTGGGCTGGACCTCAGCACTGGTTGCCAGCTGTTGTTCTCTGAACTGAGGTGTCATGACCTCTTGATAATGATCATAATGTAATAATGTACTGGTCCCTGTAATTATAGTCAGTTTCACGGCATGACCCTGTGTTTACCTGTGTGTAACAGAAGTTTTTAATTATAATGTATCCAACACATATTTTGTCTTTTGTTAATTTGTTGACAGAGTATAACGTTAAATGCTACGTTTTACATTAAACATTATTTAAAAAATGTTTTATGAAAAATTATTTTTAAAATAATATGAAAGGAATAAAATATCTTCCAAACATGAATGCAAATATATAAATTACAATACTGTATGATATTATTACTACTTTTTAATATAATCATTATTTTCTTAAACAATCAACATTTAATAAAATAATTAAAAGTGCTGCGTTTATATACTTTATACACTGTTATTATGTCCTGTGGTAAAAGAAAAATAAAGATAATTGTTTCCATTTTGTCATGAATATAATTTTTTTTAATATAAATAAATATATAATATATACAGTACAAACAGGTAAAAACATTACTTTTTTAAGTTTAATAATATTATAACATTTCTTGATAAAAAGTGTTTTTTAATTATTTGTTTTGCAATTTATATTGCATGTATATATGTATATGCTGTATATAGTATTGCATAAAATAATTATATATGTTATATAATATACAACTTCTGAATGGTAACAACATCATTTCCAAATCTTTAAGATTTATAATACTACCATTACAGTTTTCAAACAAAAGATGATACAAATGAATTGGTACTTACAAAAAATTCTAAGTGAGAATATAAAGAAGAAATGATTTCCTAACACTATGTTAATGAAGGACTCTTCAAAAGACAAAGGGAACCTTTTCTTTAAGTGTTAGATGTACTGTAAATGTGGACAGCCTCTCGAAATTAAACTAACTTTCCATTGTTAAAGCTTCAACAATGAGTCCAAATCTCTTTTTAAGGTCCAGTTGAGTTACTTATTAACAGAGTAATGACTTGCGGTAAAAACCCATTGTCTCAAAACTAGAAGAAAAGAAACAGAGGCAGAAGAGAGGAAAGCTAATTCATTTCAATAGGACCCTTCAGAATTACCTTCATATGGTGTCAGGAAAGCTTCCCATTGGCCATCTTGAAGCTCATCCCATCATTTAGCAGAAAGAAGTACAATCAGGCCCCAAACCCATTTCTGGGGATGAAAGGTCCATTCTTCTACCCAGAACCTGGTGTGATGGCAACTAGGGCTTTCACTGAACTGGTGATTGCAGGGTGAGGGGTAAAAGAAGACAATGAGATTTACAATCGTCATTCACCCTAGCAGCCGGGACCTTTTGCGGACCAGATTACAAGAACAGAAAAGATAATGGGGGATTGATTGGTGCTAATGGATTTATTCTTTAAGCTAATGTGCCTCAATAACAGTTTTTTATCACCACGTTCCATTCATGACTTTTGGACACCATAAATCCAACATACCCGAACTCACACATTGACGTGCACAAGAACTCCATCTAGTGTGGTCTGTTCCCTTTACTTATAATGGGTAAATATAAAAATTAATACCCAATGAGCTGTACATCGATCTTCTTGAAAATCACTAGATGTCAGAGATGTGGTTTACACACCTTGCACAATCTCTACAAGCCACAATTAAATGAGTCCGAATCAGGTCGGATAAACTCGCACATTAGCGCTTGGAATGGCATCAGTCTAATGGCATGCAATCAGATGTTCATTAAAATACTTCAAACTTGGCGAGATGAGAGGCAAGAACAATAAAGGTCCTACCACATGCCAAAAAACAAAAGCCATTGCAAAATTGAACAATGGTTGCATAAAAAAATGAGCCACCTGCACCTCACAAATACTTTGAAGGCATGCATGTACAAAGCATCCTGTATAATTTGCGAAAGTAATACACATGAACCAAAAATCCATTCCATCTGGAGACAAAGCCTTATGCAGAAGGGTTGTTAACAAACATACGTGAAAAGCAGCAAACGTTATAAGCATTGATTTCCATCCTGGTCCAAACTGGTTTATGGTGGACCACAGCAAAGTAAAATAACCTGAAGGGGACAGCAGCACACCAGTAACCAACATGTTTTCCCCAAATTATTATATTCATCTTTAAAGGTGATTTATGTAATATACCACAAAAGTAAACCCCTTTTATTATGCATGATGTCCGTAGTTTCAAAATGTTATTTCTAACACGAGAGAGTTAGGTGACACTGAGCTAATGAATGACCCATGGGGAAACAAGAGAAACCCTATAATAGAATGTTACCGAGGGTGGAAAACGGATCTTAATCCTTTTTGGGATCGAGTCCCACACACTCTCCTTTCATACACATATATCCCCTCCTCCTTCATCCATGAATCCTGAAACCGATATTGAAACAATACTCCATCAACATCGTGCTGTTTTCACTCCAGTGAACCTTAAAAACTGAAATCCTTCTCTGTGTTGCACTACCCCGAAGGCTTAACCGGGACACAATGACAACAATAACCAATTTTCCACCTTTACCGCCACCACAGAGGAAGGGACGACCTCACATTCACGCAGCTGTGAACTCTGTTTCTTATTTTAGGAACTCAAAGAGATGAGGGGATGCCGGTGCACCCCCAAATCTCGGAATACCTTCCCCCTCTAATGCCCATCTAGAGCTGGACAACCATTGTCTTTTTGTCTCAAAAGTGATGGATTCAAAAGATCCAAACTAGAGGAAAAGAAGGAAGGGGAAGGGATCTTAAAAGGCCACTAGTCTTGATTGGCAAGTTAACTCTTCTACCTGTCAATAGTGTATGGATAAATGACAAGACAAGTTTGAACGGGAAGAATCCTGAAGGAGAGAGTAAGCCAAAGTACTTCTATTTAAGAGTGCCATTGGAAAATTGGTAAACATTTGTAATATGGCACTAAATCAATTTTAACAAGCAGCAGTTAGTTCTGAAAGTGCATTTAGGAAATGCATACAAATGTGCAATAATTTAATAATGTAAGTTGTTTTGCTGCCAGCCTGCAGTTGTTTGGAATTTTTCTATGAAAGAAATAGTTTATCATCTGTACATTTAACAAGAAACATCAGATGTCTTCAACATCTCGCCATTTCTCATAGACATCAATGAGATTAAATGGAGAGTTAAAGGAAACTTTGGCTTGAGTCTTCTGTTTCTCAGATAAGTTTCTCACAAATATCTCAATTAGAGTTTCAGAAGATAGTTTCCGAAACTAACACCGACTCGCAAAGGTTACAGTGAAGTCAATATTATTGAAGATATTGAACTTGAAAAATCACATTTGTAAAAAATAATGTTCGATTGTTTTAAGCAAGTATGAACTCAAGTTGTGACTTACAATATGACTTTTTATAACTCCATTGAACCTCATGCGAGTTGCAGAGGGGGGTTCTCCTTTTCGGTAATGGAATGAAAAGATTTTGATCATTAACTTCTTACATATTATGATCTGATAAATTATACGTTATTCCTTATTTTTCAATTTGGGAAAACACCAAACAGGTGTTTTTTGTTGCTAGAATGGAGGCATTATGCATGCTTAAATCTAATGGAGACCAGCAGTTGAACATGCCCTTTTGGCTATACGGCAGTGAATGAAGACCGAGTGGTGAATTTGTGGCAAGACAAAAAGAAAAACAAAGTAACCACGCAAAGCAGGGTGAAAAGGATAAAACAGAAAGTAATTATATTACTCAAATGCAGAGGGAGCAGTCACGACAGCCATAAAAAAAAACAGATTTCATTTAATAAGAAATAATAGGGATCATAACAATATTCTCTCTACTGCATTTATCTCCATTTGGACAAGAAATGTGATTTAGGCTCGCTTTGCTCAGGATTGGCTAATTGGCGAACGGAGAGAGAAGCTAATATTTACCCGGGCTAATGAATCCCAGTGGTACAGGCGAGGTGGAGCGCAGTCCCTGATCCTGTGCTAATTCTCTATCACTGAGTGCATTTGTCCTCCATTAGACACCGTTGAAAAATTAGGCCTCATTAGAGCTCTCAAAGACAAGTTCTTACGATGTACAGAGCCTGATAAGATATTAGGCATTGCACTCGCTAACTGCAATACACAACGGAGTGCAAATGTGGCTTGGAGAGACGCCAGAACCGCATTACTTTTCCATGCAATCTCGTTGATGAACAACCTGCCTCACTTCACAAAGGCCATTAAGACAATTCAGTGTGCTCGGCGGACATCTTGACGACACCCTTTGGGCATGAACAGATTTTTTTCACAAGACATGAAAGAAAATATTTTGGAGAATGTTGGAAAGGCAGTGGTACCTATTCACCAGTTCCCAACATTCCCTTAAATATCTTCTTTTATGTTCTGCAGGAGAAAGTAAGTTATACAGGTTTACATTGTCAAGAGAATGAGTAAATGAATATTGATCTTTTTTAAATTTGAACAACAAAATGACTAAAAATTAAGCAAAATGACCACAAATCTCCTGCCTTGTATATTCACAGTTACATCCCACAGCTACAAACACAAAATCTCCTCTTGTAATGAATCGGAGTCTATTTAATTAGGTCAGTATTGGATTTATAATTGTAACTACACTCAATTAAGCTCCATGTTATTAAGAATCTTGGATTACACAAATGTAATGAGCCGAATATTCAAAGCTGTAATTAGGGAGTCATTTTGACACACATTATCTACCACTTCTTTTTTCATAACGATTGATAACAAAACCTCTATAGTTAGTTCTGCCCGTTACAGTTTCCACAAGCATTGCAATATTCCTAAGAAAATAAAAGAAAACAATTTCAAAGTTTAGAAATAATCACAATTATCTAAAACACAAATGTAAAATGCAGTTTTTCGTTATTGATTATTTATAGGTATGCGAATTGTAGGAACAATAGTCAATACATTGATTTTTGTATACACATACAATACTGAGTTTTCTTTAATTGCAAAAATCTTTAGGATTTTAAGTATATAGGATGCTCAATGAAGATACAGTTTTACATTTCCTCCTGTGAATATGTAAAAACTTTTGGAAGCAGCAAAATCGCAAACAAAAATGCCGAGAAACGCATCTAAAACTTTACTCGCTGCTGTCTACTATGTAGAAATTGTTTGGTATGTATGTAAAGCATAGACTTTTTGCTTCCTTGAAACTCTTTGCAGCATTGTTACAGTTGTAAGCCAATAAAGAAAATTCTTTTATTTCCCTTTATAAGTAATACGCATTTCTAAGGACTTCCTTTGTAAAAGATCTTCCCAACATTTAGATATGACGGTCTCCCAACTTTCATATATCTTTGGTTTCTCTTGAACTCAAAAACTTTTTTTATTTTGAACGACTTAAACAAAATGAGAAAAAAATTTTATTAAAAAGCTTTAGGAAACTTCATAGGTATTTTCAAAAATAATGATCTAAATGTAAGTAAAAACATATTAAATATTTTCCTCTGTAAAAAAATCTAACATAGCGTTTTTATTTGGTGATATTTACTGAGCCACAAGAAACATTTTGTACAATGTAGTCTTCCACATTTCATTTATGTGTCTTTATGTTACCCCACATGTTTATTTTTTGTAATAGCAAAATTAAATTAAAACTCCTGATTACGTGCAAAACGCAGTGAAATTTTTATTATTTTTTTTTAAATACACATTGAGTTTCACTTGTCACTGTCCAGAAGAAAACAGAAATGAGAAATGATCATGGGCTTAATATACATCACATATTCAAATATACTTCAAAGACATATCTTCAAGAGAGTAATACCTGTAGTTACAGTGCACATGTCCTCTGACATTTAAATGGATTGCGATTGGTACATAAAGGCAACATTTTAATTTAAAATATGCAGTTCCTTCCAATCTCAGATTAGCTTCAGCACCTCACGGCGTACGGAATTTACTCTCTACGGCTATCCGGCTCAAAAGAAAGCGGGCATTTAAATCAGGCTGAAGAGCGTCTAACATCTCAGAGCAGTTGGACGTTTTATCCGTCTCTCTGATGCAATGAGCCCGTTGACATTTCGCTTCGGCTTTAGATTTGTAAAGAGGAAAAACAAGAAAAATCAAGCACACACCAGGGATCAGGTACTGAAAGGAGAGAGAAACAGAGATCAAGAGAAGCTCAGCCATCAACCAGACTCTCATTCTTTTCCCCCGGATAAACGGACAATGTTTACTTTCCGCCATCGTAAAGAAAAGTCTTCTGGCCTTTTGAGGAAGGCTAGCATTTGAAATCAAAAAAGAAGAGCAGGGGACTCTAAAAAAAAAGTCATGAACACAAAATGTTGCATCAGGTAAACAATCCAAAGCAAGGAAGACAAAATAAGCATTGAAGCAGACAGTATGTCTATTCCTGACAACTTAAATGATAACATGACCCTGCATTAAGCGTGGCGTCTTTAACTTGCTATGTGATAAGAGACCTTCACTAAAAGAACAGATAACAAACCCAATTTGTACACAGACGTCTTTGGGATCACCTGTCAGGTCCCTGACGACCCGTAACCTTTGTAAAAGCATTTTGGGTGTCACGGGGTCATCTCCGCCACACTACGACTACAAACATAGGGGGACACCAGAGATATGTCTACCCGCACACATTCCCTAGTCCATGTTAGCACACCCCAGTTATCTCCAGAATGCCTGATGTTTCCAAGTCCACCAGACTCGGTCCAGTTTGAAGGGATTTGAGAGGACAGATTGCTAATCCGAACTTTGAACACGAGGCAAGGCTTTGAGGGAAGGTCCCCTGCGCCGCAGGCCTTCGTTCTTTTCTTATGGAAATGCAGCCTATGCGTCCAGAACAGAGAGGAAAATGCCACAGGGCTTATCACCGCACGCCAGCCAAGCTGATGGAGACCACGAGAGACAGACTGATGGAGCGACCCGGAGGACGGTCGGCGTCGCCTGACATGCATCATCCTTATTGTGAGGTGCGTCCATGTCCGGTGCGTAAGGGAAAAAGATATGATGATGGAAGCATTATCATAAAGCGCACTGTCAATCATAGGAGAGAGACGCTGGTTTCTTTAATGAGGGTCATCATCTTAGAGTCGAAGGAAATGGGAAATTTGACCCTTATAGCTTTCAAAGGGATACTTATAAATGTCATAACTTCGGAATCAATCACATTAAGAGCTATCAATTATTTTAATCACAGAATTGTCATTGAAGCGGCGAAGCGAGAAGATCAAGATGTGTTGCTGGCAGCGTGTAAGGCACATTATGTAGTAAAGTTTTTTGAAAGTTACATGAGCCACGATATTCCAGTAATACAGTTGTAAAAAAATAATGTTCATTATTTAAATTGTATCATTATATCAAGTCCAAATTTTTTTTAATTTTATAATTATTTAAAACATTTCAAAGTTAAAGGGGGACACAGCATCTAAATGCATGAATGTTATCTTTGGTAATATTTGGTACATTTTAAAGGTGGGAAATCAATATAATGTACAAATAAAACATGGAAATGTAAGAAAACCATTAGTAAATATTAAGTAAATCTGAGTAACTCAAATAACGCTATTAGAATTAACCAAACATGTTTAAAACAGTGGATTTAAAAAATATAATCTGTTATTCAAATATTTGTTCAATTCTAAATATGTCTCAGGCATATTCAAATCAGGCCACTCTCATTTTTCCAGTTATCAACCCTACATGCAACAACATTACAGACGACCAGCCCTAAACAAACTGATCCAACATGACTGTACACATATCAGCTGTTATGCATATGGACGCATATTTAGATGAAACCATGACAGCACAGTCTGTGTGTTCAAACCATCTGCTAAGGCACTATTCTAAATGACAGAGAAACATGGAAAAACATGCATGGACATAAAATATAACCATATTAAGATCCTGGTTTAACTCGGCCTCCACCACATGCCCACCATTATCAGCCAGAGACTGTAGCAAAAGAAATACCTCCATACTGCCTCATCATCCCAGAATAACTCCTTGATGCAGAATATCTCATAGAGAAGAGAGAGAGATTAGGCATCACATAACAGGATTAAGTTCTCATGACTGTGGAATGTTATATCAGTGCCAGCGTGACTTGAGTATATGCAGTCATAGTTATATTTATGCACAAAACAACATTCTAAAGAAGATAATTTATGACAGAATCTTCATGAACTTGAACAATAATCAGAAATTGAGTCATTTGATATTGGATTTGTAGTATTGATGCCATTGAAAGCAATATAACATATTAAAATTCCCATGATCTCATTTTAATATACTTTTTATCATGATTTCAATAAAAGGAATAGAAAAGTAACACATCATTAGGTTGCATGGCACTAAAGTAAGACTACAAAACAAGCAATGATGCCGAGAAAGTTCAACAAAAAATAAATTTTGTGTTATCATTGCAGTTGTCATTTCAAACCTGTATGACTTTTTTTCTGAATAACACAAAAAAAGAAATTTTGTTGAATGTTTGTCACTGGAACCTATTCACTTCTATTATATTGACACAAATTGATTTAAGTGAATGGGTGCCAGCTACCAACATTCAACAAGATATCTTCTTTTCACTTCTATCCCTGGTATTTAGTTAGCGACATTCTTCAAGAATCTTTTTTGTGTTCTGATGACAGAATTTTCATTTTTGTGAACTATCACTTAACAACACTGGGGACTTTAGAGACATAATGGAAATCATGCATTTTGAAGACCGAAGCGCTTCTCTGTCTCTCGCACATTTAGTCATTTGCCAATATTTGTTGAGAAAAGGGAAAGTTCTTACACTGTTTTAATGTAATGTTGTCTTTTAATTCTATGCCTGAAGAAATGTTTTCCTACAGCTCTTTAACCCATTACAGAAGTTGAAACCACAGAAAGTTATCCTATTAAAGTATTCGGCTCTGAGAGCTTTTCCACTGGCACAATTTTTCTGCCCTACATGAAAGGCACAATGATCAGAGACAGCTTTTTTTTACAGCACCAAAAAGAGACGTACTTACACATTTTAAATCATTTTACTAATGGAACAAATATCAATGTGGGAAAATCTATCAAAGAAATTGTTAAGGTTTATCACTTTGGAAACCGAACTTCATAAACATATATTTCCGTACTTCCAGGTAAATCGATTAAATGCCAATGTAATGGCCTAACTATGAGCGTAATCTCTTTAAAACTGAACACATTATGAAATTAGAAGAATGCTTTTAGAGCCATAATGTTATTACACGTAAAAGCCAGCTATCCAAAGCAGTAAACTTTAACAAGGAAAACAGGTGCCCCTGTCAAGGTTTATTTTCAGTATAGATAAGTTTTGTGTGCATGTGATACCAAAATATGGATTGAGATTTACCGTTTATTTGTCACAGTCTCCAGTGCCTGTCTGTGTAGATCTAGAAACTCATTAATCATGTACGGCGCGCACACACACACACACACACACACACACACACACACACACGCACGGTGACACACACACACACACACACACACACACACACACACACACACACACACACACACACACACACACACACACACACACACACACTACACCACTAAAGGTTGATTCAGCAACTCCTTCCACTAAATATGACAAGCTCTGACACACTGGCACCGCTGACTCACACACTCTGGTACCGGCGTTTGCCAAACATGCCCACCCTGCCACCACCCAACACCAGCTGCCGTATGGGCATCTACATCACCCAGTTCTTTGGGCCACCGGCCACCAAATTCAATGTGGCATATGTGGTCCAATGGGATTAATTAACTTAAGGAGAGACCACCACCACACTCAAGTTCCTCAGGGTCTACTCGAACCCTGGATCTTTCTCACTGACCCATCCGTCGGGTCTCTCTGCCAGACCATCAATCATCACTAGCCCGACATCGTTCATCTCCGCCATGCAATACAAACATGGACGCAATTTGCCGCGCCGCTCTCATGGTTGCCCTTTTCCTGTTTCATTAGAGCTGATTTTCTATGGTGCCACCTCCTTTAGATTTGGGACGGGTGATTGACAAGCAGGTGTGATGATAAGCAACCGGGTGGGATTACAGGGAGATGTAGTGACACGGCAATCTGCTGCTTTTTAAAACCTCAGGTCCTGTTCAGCATTAATTCTTCATTAATCACTGTCAAAACTTTTTGTGTCCTTTGATGCCTATGAAAGTTTAAAAGGCAAGAATTTGACTTACTTATGCATGGACTTGTTAGTGCCAACTTCTAAAATAAACAGTTTTTAAAAAGGGCCTCAATGAAACAAATAACATTTCCCACATGACATCTACAACTCAAGAAAAGTCATTTCATATCAGGCAAGCACAATCGTACAAATTTCCACCTAAGGACTTTTCATGCTATCAGCCAAAAACAAAACACTAAATATAAATTTAATGACAGCACCACACAAATAAATCTCAATCAAACCTCACACGGGAATGCCAAGCAAAGTTCACTCGAGAACATCTTATTCAGTTATAATAGACAACATTGGCCAGTTTTCTTAGAATCTGGTTGCCATTTTGATGAGGTTCTTTGGAAAAGCGTTTCCATGACGTCTTATTCTGGGATGTTCGTTGATATTCGAGCGGGCCGATGAGAGAGAGTGTGGTCATGCAAATACTTGTTTTCGAATGATTTGAAGGATCGATCTCATACGCTTTTGTGCAATGCCAAATTTTCAGATGCAGCCTGTTGGGATTTTCGGCAGAAATATAGTAACCCTCATCATACACAAAACACATAACTCAAGCCAGTTTCCATAAATGTGCTTGACCTTTTGAGTTCACTGTTGTTATGCTCTTTGGTCACATTTCAGTCGGTCTCAGTAAATGCCAACAGACGGCTTGAGCACCGAAAGTACTGAAATCACGCAAATACAATTACTCTTCCACATGATTGATCAAGCAGAAGCCATTTTGTGCACCTTCGCAAACGCAACGGTGATTCGCACCAGCAGGGGCGGCTGCATTTACGCCTCATTTGCTATTATGAGACTTCAAATGCGTGTGGGGGGTTGGTCAGGAGCTTTGGGAACCCCCGCCAGGACAGCAACCCAGGACCTCGCAATCTGAGGTTGTCCCAGGGGCCGGTAACCCAGACAGCACCCAGGCTTGGGACCACCAGCCCGACCGCCTGGCAGACAGAGAGAAGATCAGTCACGGCCATCCCCTGTGGCTATCGTTGATCTCTTAGTATAGCATCTCTCCTTTAATAATGTCTGACATTTATAGTGCTACTCAAGGACTGGACTGCAAGGATCAAGTTCCTAAGTTCAACATTGTATAGCCAAAAGAGCATACAATGTACACCTTACTTCAATCTTATTTTCATTATATCATAGTATTCATTTATTTAAATCAATATTCTTTGAGCATGTATCCAGTATATACATCCTCTAGATGTATTTTTTCTGGACTTATTTTGTTGACTGTATAGATTGGAATAGAGCATGGTAATCCCTGAAAAATTTAGCATTTCAAATAATATTCTCAAATCGTTTCTTTTTCTTAGATTTCCCATAATCATTCTGTAAGGTTGGGTTGGGCACTTTACTTCATTTATTCTATCGTTGCAACTAGGTCCTTCATAAATGTAAATTTTAATAAAAATAAATATTTTTTGTATTTAAGAAGAATAACAAGTTTCTGAAGGCACATGACGATGTTTTTCTTATCAATTAAGGAGCTGTTTTAATTAATTTATTTTCCTTCGTTTATATTATTATATTTCAATGCTCTACTGTTTATTGCTGTTTTCCTCTTTGCCTGGCAATAAAATATATATATAAATGAAGATCTCTTTTCCAAAAGGCATTAAATGCCAAATTAAAGAAAGAGTTTGTCATGAAGCACAAAACCATTCACTGCTTCATCGACCTTTCAAGCCAAACTGATATATTCTCTTGTTTAAAAATGTACTCCAACATGCATTTCTTTACCAAACTCCTAAACTGCGATCCTGGTCTTGGCCTTTTTCCGAAAAGTATTAAAATGGATTTAAAGCGTTTTGGAAAAGAGCTCTTTATATATTCTACGTGCATTTGTTTTTATTCTCAATCTCAAAATAATAGAAACACATAGCTCTAAAGTGTATATTCTGTGATGCTGATACTGTCTCAAATTTGAAAAACTTTAATAAAAGATAAATACAAAAGAAAAAAGATAACTTATGAGTTTGTGTTGTGGCAGTAGCTTCCACTAGGAGGAGTATACCCCATAGGATAAAATTCAGTCTGTACTGCAGTATTTAAATGGCTTGCCTTTGCTTTCTTCACCCTAGTTGGTCTAGACATGCTGGAAAACAAGAACTGAAGTGCAGCATAGGGTACAATTTAAAAATCATGGCAGAGAAACCACATTAATCAGCGACTTGGATTCGCATCAGTTTTCTTCTGCTGTGTTAAAAGCAGAACTGATAAATGTGTTCTGTATGGCTGATGACCGGAGTATAGTTCATCTGGACCCATTCACAGAAACATGGCAACGGTTCAAGTGCTGAAACATGGAAATGTAGACACATACACACACGCATGTGATGCTTGCTTTTGTTCCATGTTAGTCCTTTAATGACTTACCAGAAGCATGTATAAAGAAATACATGTTTTAATGTTATGTACCAGATCTGTAAGTAATGTTCTGTGCATTAACATGCATGATTATAGGGATAGCTCACCCAACATGAAAATTCTATCATGTTTTAATCACCAGTTGTTTCAAACCTGCATACATTTCTTTGTTCAGCTAAATATTCGCAACATTTCCGGGACACTCTCACTTTCAGAACTCGATAGAAGATATTTTGAAGAATGAAGGAAAACAAATAGTCGTGGGACACCTTTGACAACCACTGCAACTTTTTCTACCTTGTTAGTCAAAAGGGCCCCAGAAATCTCAGCTGCTAACATTCTTCCAAATATCTTTGTTGTGTTTAATCGAACAAATAAATGTATACAGGTTTGCAACAATTTGAGGGTCAGTAATGTAAATACTTTCCATTTTTCCGACTTTCTTTCTTTGTGTTGAACAGATCAAATACTTTTACAGTTTGTAAAGATGGGGTTGGAGTATCTCTAAAAAAAAGTTTATTGGTACAAATCCACAGACGTCATGCCATATTTGTGAACAATCTCAGTATTTGGGTCTGGAAAACTTATTTATTAACAGATAACTCTATAAAAAGTAGATAAATAGAAAATTTAAAAAATTACAATCGGAACAGTCACTGCTCATCACTGCGTGTGTATTTATTCTGTTTCACAATTTGAGTAATATGTATGAATTTTTCAAATTTAAAGCACACAAAATGTTCGACACTAATGCCCCACCTAATTGTCTAATACTTTCCAAACCCTTTGCTCTGCATTTACACAATAAGAGTAATATAAAATTACATAATTGCATGTGCACAGTACATTTATCAATGTATACATTACATTTTTGTGTTAACAATCCTGGTAAAACATGCTTACTTGTAGGGACTTGGCCAATAAAGAGAATTCTGTATAAACATCTAACTAATCCCAATCCTTTGCACTAACATCCAAAAACCCTAATGACTGAAAAAATCCCTCAAATCTTCATGCCATCCTTTCAGAGTCATTCACACACGTTCGACCCCATCTCAATGCACTGCCGGCCATCTGCCTCACAGTTAAGCTCTGGTAGGGTTGGGGAGGGGGATCTACAGTACAGTTTGCGTTCTGATACGGGGTATCCGTGCGGGGACACAGTCTGCAATTGTTCCCTACTTAGACGAATCAAAGCCCTGATCTCCGCACGGGCCGTGCAATATGATTGAGCTGTCAGACACAATATGCTAATTGTCATTCTTCCGATGCCCGGCGGACGACTGCATTCCAGAGCTACTGTTAAATATAGATCTCCTTATTGTCGGGCTGGTGAGCCTTTGATGCCTTGAGTCAAATCTCTTGAATTTGAGTTAAGAGGGAATAATCCATTATCCCAAGCGTCTGGGAGGACAATGCTCTGCGTCCTTTCTTAGTCTGAGAACAGTGACGTTTACATAAAAAAAAGTAAGTTTTTCAATAAATAGGATATTTCTTTATGCTTTGAATGCATTACAAACTATCAAATATATATTTTAAAAAGTTACATAAAAATAGTCATTGTCTCTTGGGGTTTAAAACGAATGTGTGAAAACTTACTTGACTACATGTTAGAAGCTTAAAATCCAGATTTTTCTTCAGACAGTTTAAACTGCACAAAAGTCACCCTTAGACCGGATTATGGGAATCGGATTGGGTCATTTTTCTTTGATCTGACAGATTACAGTGAATCCATCATGGCAGGATCGAGCATGGAAAAGTTGAGGAACTGTAGGTCCTGCCGGTCGGGCCGGGCCCGGCCACATTCTTCCACCCATAGATCAAGCCTCTAAAATTGGTTATGGTTAGAGAGCATTAGCGTACGGCTTTCTTGGAAATTCTGCCCACGTAGATGAAAAGAACTGTTTAAAAGTCATATTGAATGTGAATATGTATTAATCTGCCAGAATTATTAATTTACCAGTATGTCTATATAAAACTCGAATTAATCATGAATAAGAAATAGCCCACAGTGTGAAAAATACGGTATCAAAACCCAGTCTTCCTTCCTGCATACTGTTCTTTATTCATGAAATCTTAAGCCAATAGGAATGTCCCTTGTCATTTCATAATCAGATCCTGAGTTAAACGTAAGACGTGCGGTTGTTAGATACAGTCGGTCTGGGTGGAAACAGATTAAAGCTGCCTGTTAACCTCTGGGACGTGTCTCTTGGAAATCCGGGCTGAGTGGGGTAATTGGCTTTTTTAATTAGTTATGTCGGAGCTGGAACAGAGGAAAGCACTTATGTTAATCACAGCACAAATACCTTGACACTTTGACGGGACGTCAAATGGGCTCAAGTGTTTAAGTGGCAAGAAGCCTTGTTCACCATTTCACCACTACAGCAGCTCTTAACAAACGCTCTTAACTGTAATGATGCCTCAGACATTCAGGTGTCCTTGAAATGAGCAATTCAATGACAAGAGTGAGCACAGAAGAGAAAACAAGAAGAGGACACGAGAAGTGAGAAAAAGAGACTAGATGAGAAGAGATGAGAAGAAATTAGAAGAGGAGAGAGAACATAGAAAAAGTAAAAAATGACGGAAGGCAGAGAGGTAGAGACAAGCTGACAAGAGACAAGCATAGAAGAAAAAGAAAGGGATAAGAGGAGATGAGAAGAGGAGAGAAGAGAGCATGGAAGTTGACAAGAAGGATATAGATGAGAAGAAATTAGAAGAGGAGAGAGAAGATCAGAACAGAAAAAGTAAAGGTGGAACCAGAAAAGATAATCACAGAAGAGATGAACAGTGGTGAGATAAGAGAAGATAAAGAATACCTGAAAAGAGAAGCATAAAAGGAGAGAAAAGGAGAGAAGAGGACATTGGAAGGGACTGGGAGAGACAAGACAATAGACGAGTAGAAGATGGAAAGAGTAAAATAGGATAAAAGGCTTAGAAGTTGAGATGGCACAAGATGAGATGAGATGAGACGAGATGAGATGAGAAGAGAAGAGACAAGCAAAGAAGAGAGGAGATGAGATGAGAGGAGAGAAGAGAAGAGAAGAGTTGACAGTGACTTGTTCCGCGGTTTGGTTGCTGGTTTCAATCTTCCTCTCTGAAGTCACCTTTCTTCTTCCTCTTCTCTCAATAATGAGTCTCTCTCTCTTTCCACCAAGTAACTGAATACAGACATTAATCACTCTTTTCACAGACAGTGACATCAGTGCTGCTCGGGTAAACACACAGGTCTGTTTTAAAGAGTGTTTTTCCTGCTCAAAGCAACTGGTACTAAACAAACTGACCATCAGTCTGTGAACATGTGACTTTAACTGGCGCAGGATACAGCGGACAGTGCCAGGTGACCCTACAACTGTAGAAATCCAATGTGTGACATCATCAACATCATAAAAAACCTCTGCCCCCGTATGAGCGGGCACCTTCAACTGCAGTCATACAAGCACATAGAGGTCTGCTTTATGGAAATCAGGTGCAAAGCATTATAGTCCAGACTGAAAATGTATAAACACATTTACAAAGTTTACATTTGCATCAATTGCAAGACACGATCTGCCAACCAGCAGTAGCTTAAGTGTGATTTGCAATTCATTTGAGACATGCACAGTCTTGTAACAGACCTGATGTCAGTCGGGTTGACTACGGTGAACAAAAGCAGCTTTGGTTACCCCCCACCCCTTACATGCACCCCATCTCTCCCAGTTTGGCAAGCTGTCAGGGGATTATTTCATTGCGGTTATGGGGTGGAAGATTTAGGTAGCAGACGGTACCTCCACTGCATCTTAAAAACCAAGATGGACCCCTTCCAAAAAAAAGTTGCATTGGCGCAGGACGGGAAACCGTGGCTCCGCGTTTTCCACCCCAACTTCTCGTGCGCAACATGGAAAACAGCCCAGGTGAGAGAAACGACCTGGCTGGTTTTTCTTCGCAACTGCACAAACCATAAAATGCCGTTCGCTTCATAGCCGGTAAATAACCTATGACATCAATCCCCTGACTTTGAGAAACACACCAGGTCCTGTTAAAACTAAGCACCATCAATGAATAAAAAATTTTTACTTTTTGGTCCATGACATCTTTTGTCACATGTTCAAGGACAAAAAGCTACAAAGAAACAACCATGGGCCTCGTAAAAATTCTATAAGCTCAAACACAGCTTGGCACATCAATGCCAAAAAGCCATAAACTTTGCACCTAAGTTCAGGCAAACTTGTAAAATTGTGATTTATTGTAAATCGGCACAATGAATAAAAACAAGCTATATATATAAAAAGAATATATAGATCCAGCTTGATTACTCTTAAAGGGAACCAGTCAGACCTTTTGCATTAGGTGGCCAAACAGGGTTGAAAGAGGAAGAGGATTTGGAAAAAGGACCTGTATTTTAAAACAGGCCAATCCTATCATTGTGATTTATTCCTCAATACTGATAAGGAAACATACATATCTTTGTAGGTCCATAAAAACCATATCTATTAAATAATAAGGAAATATAGATTTATTATATATGCCCAAAACCAACAATTAAAATTTTGTTATTAATGTGAGTAGTCACATGACACAAGAGTACCAGAATCAGGTTGTTTTGAAAATAATGTTCGTGTCCTTTAAAGGACACGAACATTATTTTCCTATTTAAACATTTTCCTATTTAAACATTTATGACTTTCTTTTTTCTGCACAACACAAAAAAAGATATTTTCAAGAAAATTGGTAACCGAACAGCACTGGCACCTTTTCACTTCGACAGAATTGACATGTTTGAGAGAACTATTCCTATAAGGTCAAATACCATAATGTATAGTCTTTGCCTGATTTTATATTGCACAACATATGTGCCCGGCAATGCAGCATGCAAAATAGTTTCAAACCCGTATTTTCTCCAGCTCTGTTTGGTCAAACTCATCTGTGAACAATAACCATTTGGGTATCTCATGGCCGAGCGATACGTGAGTGAGTAATAAAATAAAAGATATATACTCAAGGCTGACGGGCTAATCTGAGGCAGGCGGAACAGCCAGTTTCTGTATAAGAGATCTTTTCATGGCATCGTGGGGCCCAACACTTTTTAAAAAGGAACCACAAGGAAAAAAGGGCCCCTTCAACCCCCTTCCTCTAATCATTCCTCTGTCACCCTTTTGTGGGTCTTTTTCACTTTGATTTCATGTTTGCCCATCTTATCCTCCCGAGGGGTGGGGGTGTTTCCCAAGACGTTTCTTTATACCCAGAAGCCCCTACTTTTATCAGCCTTATTATTTCCTCTATCATTGATAGTTAAACCCAGTCTTTACACTAAACCAAAATACAAATAAAGAGAATATTAAAGGGTTTACATTTTAAATTAAAAAGGGTACAGGAGATTATTCTTTGTTTTTATAAATGCATATCATAAATTGTGTCGGAAAAAAATTGATATACAGTATATCAGAATAGACCACCAGTCAAATGTTTGGGATCATTTGAAAAAAACATGTTTCGACTGAGTGTTTCAATGTTTTAAATTATTTTAGTATGTAAAAATAAAACTTTGCTACTTCCTTTCATTGAAAAAAATATTTCGATACTGACTACAGACCAAATAATGCATTAACACAGCCAATGAGTATCAAGCATATATGAACATATCTTCAATACTCAAGGAGCAGGATAATAACATGCCAAGGGTACATTTTTACCCTACATTTTTAAAAGATCTTTGTTTAAATTTGAGTGTTTTATTTAAAAAATAACTGATGTTAATCCAACAGACTTTACTGATTTATTATGATTCTAAAAATCAAAACAGTGAGAAAAAAAAGTTCTCAAATATTAAAACTAATATGCATTATCTATGCATGAAATGTAGTGCCAGAAAATAATTGCATCTTTTAGCAACGTTTTGTGACATATTTTGTGAGGTTCACCCCTTACCCCAAAATGTTTTATTGCCTTACAGGTAAAATATAAAATATAATCATGTAGTTTTTTGACAGGTTTCAGCATCATATTTCAACCTCAACCTGAACATTCGTCCTCATCGTCTCCAGATTCTGCCTTTTTCTCCCTGACGTTGTAAAGTCATTAAGTAATGTAAACCAAAAAGTTATGTATTTCTAATGTTGAAAACACACTGTTTCACTCATCCTCTCTTCACTCTCGGTTTGTTGCTGGGAGTGAGAAGTGAGGTGGCTCTGGCGGAAGGGGGGCATCTGCATTTGTTAGTGTTGCTTCTGGAGCTTTATAGACTCCCTGCTGAGAGCATCTCCTTAATGTGCACAATAAGAACTATTTATACCAGCCTGACCATTCCGACCTCCTCAACTGTGTCCCAAAGGCCCAGACTGGCGGATCCTTTCAGAGCAGGGCACAAAGCGCCCATCGGCAGTCTCTTGTTGTCGTATCGCTCTGAAATAACCTGTGTCTAACACGAGAAATGGAGATCAGCCTAAGATTCATTCTTTTATTGGCGATGGGGCATATATGGTCACATCTTAAGTAACTGGAAATGTTAGTGACACCTTGAATCATTTGGAAGAGAAGAGTCCAAACATTAAAAAAACAATTTAATCTGAAATGAGAACTTTCTATTTTGTCCGCAGTTGTCTATCTCATTACTTATACTCATAACCTATTTTTCGACCCTCTTTTTAAGCCATTAAAGTCTTTCATTTCAACTTCCTTTTACTTTCAGCATTGTTTATGTCTGCTTTCATTCCTCTTTCTTTCAATTCTTTGGCTTTCATTCCATCCCCATTTTCTCTTGGAAGGGCAGTGTGCGGGATTTGTTGGTGTGTGTGTGTGTGTGTGTGTGTGTGTGTGTGTGTGTGTGTGTGTGTGTGTGTGTGTGTGTGTGTGTGTGTGTGTGTGTGTGTGTGTGTGTGTGCGAAGGGGGTAGGGGTGTACCCTTTTTTTAGGTTATGTGTGTATCTTTTTGCAGTCTCCTGCCGTGAGAGAGAAGCTTCTTATATTTTATCTCTTTGCATGCCAATGCATTTCACACTCTCGTTAAACCCTGGTAAATGTGGAGCAAAACTGAAAGACAAATAGAAGAATAATCTCAAAGCCCTGTATTCTTATGGATTTTTCCTAAGGAAGTTTTTTTCAAGGAGAAATGAACCTTTAACCTTTGTTTTCTTTCATTATTAAAATCATAAAGGCTAATATCCATATAAGAAATTTAACCAAGTTTCTTTGTTCCAGTAGTCATGGATGGTTTATTATCTATATTAAGTAATGAGTATTAAGATATTAAGTATCTTAATATCTAATATACGTATTTTTGCACATATTCTTTTGCTCCATATATCTTATATTTAAATGATACAGCTTTTTAATGGCGACTCTTTGATGTGTCATAGAGTTATCCAAATCAAATTAATAATTTGCTTACATCAACAAATATAAATACAAAGGCAAAATTGAATATAATTCCATTCGACACCTTTTCATATATACACTTGTTCTGTGATTAAAATTACATGGCTTAGAAAGAAAGTTTGAATTACAAATACCTTAAATAACACACATTTCAAAGTCATATCTGCCTTTGATGTTTTTGCTTTGAGGTTGGATACACACATTGTGTGGTCACAAAATCCACATAGTATTTTTACATCTTAAAGTCCTACTTGACCCCGTCCTCTTAAACAAATGTCTGCAATCATTTAACTGTTTGGTTGTCCTGCCCACAGATCATGCATGGCTTAAGTTTATCTGAACCACATTGTATCTGTCCACCTTGCAACATTCCAGCACACAAAGATCAGGTGGACACCTGTGCCCTGCTGGCCTGTGATATTTCAAGACTTGACCCTTGACCTCGCAGGTCAGTAATGGCTGGAATTCTGTGTGTCTAGGAGCGTGCAGAGGTGAGAATCGGAAAGTTTGCGGTTAAACACATAGACTTGACACAGCCTTCAAATCTTTCAGATGTTTTTGACAATTCCCATATCATTTTTGTGAAAGTGAAATTATTTTATAAATGTTCAAACTACATTGTTCACCTTCAGATAAAGAAACGTCTAACGAAGCAGAATAGAGCTTAAAAGCTGATTCATCCACATGAATAGAGATCCATTGGTTTGTTATCCAGAGGAGCATTGATATACTTGCACACACACAATGGCCGTAGTGAAGAACATCTATCATCACAGCCCCCATCACAATGACCTTCCAAACTCAACAGACCACATTTCCATATTTCAGCATCATTGGGGAGTCTCCAGCACACTGAAAGCCAATTTTAATAAAACACATGCAGCTTTATTGCTACCAATAGTATTTCCTGTTTCAATTCTTGCATGTGTTGTGTTGTAAGATTTGCAACGGCTTGATTCCAATCATTTCCCTTTGGAAAAACAGGCTCTTTAGATGTATGGCAAGGATAAAGAAAATGCCGGGAGTTCTTGGCCTTCAGTAAATGAAGGCGCATCTTCACGGTGGTTCCCCTCCCCTAATCTTTTGTGCTGCTAATGCAGATCACAGCTCGGATGGCTGCCCGCTTTGACCACTGCGTGCGAGAGCATGCTACAGATGTGCATATGTCTGGTGATTCTGACCCCCACCCAAGTCTCCTTCTACATCTGTAACACATACACTTACATTCACCCAAACAAGTTTAGGTGCGCAATGCCAAATCATAAACAAGCACCGACTTGTGTACAAAGACTTCTACTGTTCCTAAGCCTTTAAGTATAATGCATTTAAAGTGAAATATTCGCATTAGTCACAAACATTGCCCTTGTGGGATTCTGTAACCAAACTTCCTGTTGAGGGGAGTTTACTAGGCAAACCACAGGGAGAGACAGCAGAATAAAACAAAGATGTGACCATGTGCTTCTCTTGCTTCACTTTATTAAAAGTATATCCCATGTAATTCCGAAATGAGCTCATCGGTTATGTAAAAATGTTCATTGGTGGTCCAGATAGTCTACTAATACATTATGTTTTCACCATCCCAACTTTAGAGGTTTGGAACTCTGCTGGTGTTCCTGTAGAGCAATTGGAAGAGCATTTATGGATTTCATTCCCAGGGAACAACAATGAACTAAACTGAAAAAAAGCACATGACAAAAAGCTAGATATAAATGTATAGAAAAGAACAAGAAGTACATAATTCCTTAAAATGCATATAGTAAATGGCATACTTAGGTGATCCATTTCTAACATTCAGTAGTGGCCAAAAGTGATGGAATTTTGAACAATATATATATGCTTTTAATAGCCCTCAAATATGGATGGTACAAAATGGAAAAAGCACTAAAGTTTTTAGATGTTACTAGGCACATTTGTTTGGCAAAAAGCACAATATTTGGTGGTATAGTTTTATTTTAATTTATTAAAAATGGGCAAAAAACTAAAAGCTCATAAATGAGACTACAAATTGTCTGTTAAAGAAATAGTTCATCAAAAAAAGTCTATGTTATTAAATCGCCTTTTTTCTGTTTAAGTCCATATGACTTTTTAAATCTGCAAAATACAAAAGATTAAACAAATTGACAAATGTTGTTCTCTATTGACGTCTTTTGTAAATTAACAAAACCAATGCAACTCATTGGCGACTAGTGGTTTTAAGTTATTAACATTCTTCAAAATATATTTTTTATGAGGTTTGAGGTTGAGTAAATTATGTGAAGGACAGCATCCCTTTAAAAAGATTTCTGGTCTTCTCTTGTTGCGTTATTGTAGTCATTCTTCTTTGATTAGTGTTACCAACACAAAAATGCATGCATGTTTTTTAAATGCATATTTAACATACAAGATATCAATAATCTAAAGTTGGAACTCATTTTTGACCCCTTCTGTATTCATTTTGCGAAACCAGAAACACCTTTCAAGTGAAGCTGGTTGATAAGGAAAGTCCTGCTGGTGAGTCTAGTTACAAAGCTGGAAGGTCACCAGCAGACCTCCATCCCATAAACAAGACTGCCATCCAAAACACAACATGCTGGTGAGCAGTCATGCTGGTACTGAGAACACAAAGATACAGACGTAAGAGTTCTGATGTAATCATTCCTGCTCATATATGATGGTAGATTGGTGGATTTTAGGTAAGACTTTAAAACAGAAGATAATTCCCACTCGTCTGTAACAGGCCTTGAAATGCACTTATTGCACTGCTTGAGAATCACTCAAGAGTATTTTCCAAGCTCTTTCTCACTGTAGGGGGTTTTGGGGGAGGGTTTGGGGTGTTGAGGGTAAATTAAACCCTAGTTGCCTGTAAAGGAGCACTTCATTAGTCTCTCGGCTCACTGAAACACTGGTACAGAATGGAAAACCCCCATTCCATTTGCCTTTCAAAATTAGCCTTTTTCCTCGCCTTTCTCCGCTTACGGCAAAAAATTGTACAGAAGGGTGGAAAAAAGGCTTTCAGCTTTCACTGTACTGTTACAACTCATTAAAAGTTGAAATTTGCAGGAGAAACAGTCTTTGTTCGCTGAAGCAAGCAAGATTAGAACGACACTTTATAAAGTCTCCCATTGGAGTCATTATAAACGCTATGAAATTCTGCTTTTATTGTGTACGTAATGTAGCACATATTTCTCCAGCTGGAAGGTTAAAGAACGTCTGTCATCAGCTAATCTGTCCTCGGTCGTACGTCCGGTCAAGGTAACAAATCTGCTGTTATGGTAATAAAAGGTGATGCTTACCATAGATCTTGATCGGATTTTTCCAAATGGAGACATCACTCTACACGTCAGCTTTCCTTGACATGTGCTTCCACATTCCTGCAAGATCTGACAAAAAGCAGATAAAAGATCTTGTTCTGATCAGTAGCTGATAAGCCGTTTTATGTTCCTTTCAGTCGTGCACTTAACTACATTGGGTATGTTGGGCGTCCGTTCATTGTGCCAGCAGAAATCTCAATATTATACGGTGATCATGATTTATCCGGATCATGTTAATGTAACTAGAGCATCAAAGTTACACATTTCGACTGAACAACTGCACTACGTGTTCTCTGATTTCCTGTTCTTTGTAGATTTGACATGGAGGTCAGAGAATCGAGTGACAAAGAATGTGTTGAATGGGCCTATAATGTTTACGCTTTTTTTAAATTAATTGATCATTTCATCATATTGTGTTCATCTTATTTTAGACACAAAATAATGACACATTTTTCTCCAATCTCAAACATCTCTTTTCTACTCTTTCTCTTACATACACACAGTGATGCCCTTAAGGTCACACCGCATTCTTTAAAGGCTGCTCCATTTCCAGCCATACTCAGTGAGGAAACGGAGCTGTTTAATGGAGATCTGGAGCTCAGATTAACCTTTATCACTTTCAATAACTTCCCCTCTCAGTATAAAAAAAAACACATGCTGAAATAAAACTCAGATTAAAGCTGTTAAAATAAACCATGCCAGCTACAAACACAAACAAGACAAAGGAAAATAATACGCTCCCTACAGGCGGTTGGGTTAATAGAATAAAGCACCAGAATCATTTCGGAAATGCTTTGCCAAGTTAAACAGATTACACTGGCTGTAATGATATTTAGGGATAATTTTGAGGTTAAAAACAGATGCTTTAGGGCTCGATGTATGAAATTTGGAGTTGTGGATGCTGGGGGGGTGTGAAGGCTTAATTCATTAGGATTAGGCTCTGATACTACCTCTTAAGAAAATAACACTAATCTTTTAAATATCGGTTTGTTTTGGTTTTATTCTTAATATTTGAATACAATTCAGGTTTTAAAGTGTTGCATTGTTTCAAAGCAGAACATTTTAGAACATATAGAAGAAAGAAAATAACATAAAAGAAATTAGGAATAAAAGAACAAACTGGGTTATTATGAAAGCGGCTTTTTTATAAAAAAAAAAGTTATTTACATTTAAAAAAAAACATACAGGGAAAGTATAGATGAAATATTTATTTTGCATCCATTTTAAGACAATGGATATAAAGAAAAGTGTAAGAAAACATTGTTGTCTCAAAGTATTTTTATTTATAAATATGAAGTGTTTTATTTAATGTCAGCTCTTCTATCTTTGTGACGTCTTATGGTTGAACTGTTTTTTTATTTATTAATTTTTATTTAATTTATTTATACTACACAAATGCTCTTTGCTCTTAATCTCTAGTTAAAACAGATGAAATACAAAAGAGAAATCCATCGTGACTTTGCTTTCCATTTCAAATCTTTCTATGCTTTCTTCCAACACACAAACTTATCCAATTCCTTCCGTCTTCCTTTTACCCCCGAGGGCAGCCAGAAGATGGTTTGACCCTGCAATACATCATCTCTGTTTTCAAGCAAGCCCCACGCAGAGAGCTAATGAGACGAAATGAGACTAATTACCCCGACACGTCTTAAAGTCACTAACAGGGCAGCCAGACTGTCACATCTAGTTACAAATACAAAGCAAATATATCTTATGACAAAAAAAAAGGAATCCTTCTCTCCACTTTGTGCTTGATAAATAAAAATGAGACTGATTTAATGTTTCAGACGAAGCATCAAAAGTGCAATGCATTCCTTTTCACAGACACACAAAATCATTTTTGTCAATGTCTCATGAAGTATGTTCAAGGTGTCCTTTAACCTGAATATCTTCCCTGTTTGTCGTGACATCATTAATTCCCACAAACTCTGGCATGCACCGATGATCGCATTCCACAGGTTAGAGATAATGATACAAGCTGACCCCCGCATGCACCGCCATAGCAGTACAACAGCGGTAACATAGAGGTGACATTACATGATCTCTCCACGGAGCGCACATCGCTCTGGTTACGTCCGTCGGCTGACATGTGGCTCTGACGTTGACCCGGGGCAGGTAATGTTTGGCTAATTGGCCGAGGAATGAGTAAATGCCATGCTGATTACTGACGGCCCACATCGGCCCGCGTTCTCTCAAGGCTGTCTGTGTTAGCATGAGTTCATGATTGAGTGCGTGACCGGGGGCTTCTGTCCATGCGTGCCGCACAGGGCAAACACACGCACACATGCTTCGGGTCATTGTGAGGACAGCAGGGCATTTCTGCTGGTCATCTTCAGCTCAGATCTTGGGTCACTGACAGACCTGTCAGCAAGAGAGAGGGTCATATAGAGTGTGTGTCCAATTCTGGTAAAGTGCTTGTGTATGCTTATATCTGAGGTCACCACGACTTGGATGTCAAGGATGATACTTTATAAACTATGAGATACTCAAAATGTTTTGTATTTGTCAAAAAAGGCTCCAAGGATGTATCTGCAGTACCATGACAAAAATAATCAGCTATTATTATTTATACAACCAAAATAGTGATGGGAAGGAAAATTTATGCTCAAATATTTCATGATGAAAAATGCTTCACAGGGACTAATGTAAAAAAAGAGAATTGAACCAGCAAATCGTTGTTTAAATTAGTTATTTTGTAAACTTTTGCAATACTTTATTTTGTTCTGTTATTATAGTTACATTTATTTTCAATTATTAACCTATCAATAATCAAAAGTAAATGATCGATTATTAAAAATAAAATGTTTTTGTTTTAGACTTTCAAATAACATCCGGACTTCTATTTGATCTATTTTATTTCAATAAACAGTTTTAATAGTTTTCAACAACCTTTTAATAACAGACAGCTCTGTTATTTTACATGTTTAGTTACTGAAAGCTTAACTTATGACACCGTGTTGATAATGTAGTACCATCACTGCTTGTAGTACAACCTAAACACATCACACACATTCTGTTCAATCTTCTATTTCTTGTGTTCTAGAATAGAAAGAACTGCACCTTTCTTGATTCCTTTCATCTTGGATGCACACGGTCAAATTCATGGAAAAAATTGAAAACAAAAGAACACAACATTGCATGACATTCCCTCAAGCTGTACAGTACAGAATCCTCTCTGTAATTCACAAGTTTAACTGATCCAATAGACAAGCTTCTTTCACAGAAGAGTCATGAATGAAGCATCAATTTATTCCCAGGTTTCACAGGTCCTATAATTATGGCATGGAAGTTGATCAGGATTCTTGTGGAGTACACTCACAGGAGTTTTCCCATAATACACTGAAAGTGGTGCGATGAAAGTTTGCAGTCTCAAGTGAGAAAACTGACAGACATCTCCAACAGATGGACAATTCTGAGCACTGCAGGAATCAAAGAGAGAGAAGACCTGATACTCCTCTTCTAATGCATTTTAGTAATAAAATATACAAATTCTGTCAATGTTTACTCATTTGTTTGTCAATTTAAACCTCATAATATGCATATGAATATTATTTTTTTTTGTTTTAAATTTTCTATAGCTGTCTATTCTGTATGTAAAACAGTATTTGAAATGTTCCTCCTACATATATCTGTATTGAAGGGGGAGGGCATCTCATTGTCCACCCCCTCCCATGTCTTTTGAGGTCTATTACATGCAATGCAGTTCGTTGTTCCCTAACACAGCCCTTCAAATCTGAGCCTGACATTACTGATTTTGATATTGTAGAAATTACAAAATGAATAGTGAGTATGACCTGTGATTGTAAAGCAAACCTAAAGGGGATAGTTCACCAAAAGTGTAACAATATATAATCATTTACTTATACTCTTGTCATTTGACAACTGTATAACTTTCTTCAGCGGAACACAAAAGATATTTTGAAGAATGTTGGTAAGTTAACATTTGCATTTCAAAGATCTTCTTTGGTGTTCCACAGAAAAAAATCATACAGATTTGAAATGACAAGAGGTTGAGTAAATGAGGCCAGAATGTTTATTTTTGGGTGAACCATCACTTTAATGAATCGATGTTTTATGGCTTGCAACGTGGAAAAAAGAACCATAAGACAATACCTAAACTGTAATTTGGGACATAAACACACAACCAAATTTTTGATAGTAGACCAATTAAAATCAAGGATTCAAGAGACAACACAACACACACAAGATGCATTCATGATAACAAACATTTAAAGGTCCCACATACAAAATTCAGACATTAAAACAGGAAATCGCACCAGAAAACAGAACAATGAACTTCATAACACACACGCAAACACGCGCACATACACACACGCTTGACTCTGAGCTCAATTGGAGCAATAACTGAGCTCTCATGCCTAGTTGAATGACATAGTGGGGAGTCTTGCAGCTCACAGCGCACAGACAGATCTCATACTGGGCTGTATTGTAAAGTATTGGCCCTTCCAAACACACGCACACACATCTCCAGACTGATCGATCCCAGCACTGATGTGATGTGTCAGAGTACTGATGGAAGTCAGACACTCGCTTCCTCATGTCAACACACTCTAATGAGCTCCAGGTTGAATCCTGAATATCCTCACAAAGAAAACTAGTATGACATGAAATTGTATGTGCGTGTGGAGAAAAATAAAGATCTAAGGCAGTGGATCTGAACTCCGGTCCTGGGGACCCGGAGCGAACTGAAATCGCAGAATTATTAGCATAACAATTTGAGGGAATTTGCATGAATTTTAGATTTGCGGAGTATTTGAAATGTCCTATTTTGCTTTAATGAGCATATGCTCTGGCTGGTATAGACACCACATGACTTCTTCCGTGTTTTCCCAGCATGATGTCAAAATGTCCTTAAGATTGCCGAGCTTCAGTTTCTACAAATGAGTTAAATGGTCAACACTTTAACCTTCTGTTTACGGGTTTAATTTAGATTTTCAATCCCAGATAGTCGAATGGTTTCATTTCTAAATTCCGGAATGAAACCCGCGAAGGTATCGACGTTGACATATAATGAAAATCTGATAAAATAATATATGAGGTCATCAGCCTTTCTTATTATCGGGGAAGGACAAAATTCAACACTTTTATCTTTTAATTAAGGATTTAATCATTGCCTACCTGTGACCAAAATGAATTACTCCTGACATATCTGTGCTTGCGTTCTTATTTTTGAAAGTGCATTTAACACTCTTTAATGAAACGACACAAACACCAGGAACTGTATCTCATATACAACCGGTCGGTTGAAAAGAGACGTCCAGTCTAGAATGATCTCATTGATGAGGGCCTGTAAAATAAATATTGGTGCCGAGATTGAAGCGTCTGCCCAATGGAGACGGTTTTTATGACCTCGCTTTAATGGCTGGGTCAACTTATACTCTCTCTCTCTCTCTCTCTCTCTCTCTCTCGCTCTCTCTCTCTCTTTCTTTCTCTCTCTCTCTCTCTATCTCTATCTCTCTCTCACTCTCTCTCTCTCTCACTCTCTCTGTCTGCTCTCTGTCTCGCTCTCTGTCTCGCTCTCTGTCACTCTCTCTCTCTCTCTCTCTCTCTCTCTCTCTCTCTCTCTCTCTCTCTCTCTCTCTCTATTTCTCTGTCTCACTCTCTCTCACTCTCTCTCTCAGATCAAAGTGATAGCCTAGTTGGTCTCAGGAGTCTCATTGCTCTTCTAGAGTAGAAGCAGCTCGCGGTGGCTGTGATTGCGGTCAGTGATGCTGGAGGGGAGAGCAGATAAAGCAGATCTATCTTTCTATCCCCTCGAGATCAGCTTCATCACCTGAGCATCCATACGACCCATCGGCCTTCTGTCACTGTGCTTCATTTGAATACACTTGATGTGGGAAAGCTTTAAGGCAGATGTTTTGTCGTGTCAAAAAAAGGAAATTTCTGTACTAAACAAAGGGTCAACAATCCAAGATGACACATTTAGCCGTGTCCCAAAGCAATGATGCTATTTTCTACAGCACTCTTACTCATAAGATATATTTTTACTGCAGTTCAAAATTAATAGAAACTAAACTTAACAGAGCTTCAACAACAGTTCTTCTCAGTGAAACAAAACGCAGATTTTTGGTTCCCTGGTGACACACATACTCAAAAGTTCTTATAAGTACAAATCCTTTCTTAATTTTTTTAATAGTCTTAGTGAAAAATAATAAATGTTTAAGGTTCTTTATGGAGCTTTAATGGAGTTCATCAACCTGTTTAATTCAAGTTTGTGTAACTATATCACTAAATAGTTTTTCTTATTTTGGTGAATCAATTTACATAACAATTGCAAAGATTTGATGCTGTAACATAAAAAATGAATAACGAAATAATTTAAATATCTGGTAATTTATGTCCTGACTTCCACCTTTATAAGACGCTCCTCAAAACAACGTCTAATGAAACCAGACAAGATACTAAATACTAATTTCGACCAAATGTCACAAAAATCTCCTCTATGAGTCAGAGGCAAAACAGCATCACATTCAGTACGAATAATTCGTGGTAAAAAGCAAATTGAAAGAAACATTGAATCATATCTGTTGGGAAAACAGTGCAAGCAGATGCTGAAGGCCACATGGTGGCTGACAGCTTTCATTAAAGAGCAGACAACAGGCAGACGAGGAAAATCAAATAACAGACTCTGCATACTGTAACAATGAGAAAACCATAAAGAGACACACAATAGGATCGTAACAACCATAAAACAGACATCCTTGTGTAGTTTTAGCCACTGTAAGCAGGTTATCAGGATGTTAGACTGTAAGGAGGTAATGAGAGCCCCAGGCTTTATTGTTATGTGCCTGAAGGAGGCTGGTAGAGGAATATCAGATAGGGAGACCAATGCCTCTGATTAGCAACAGAGACAGACAACGCCCAAAAACCTCAGCTGTACTTCACCCGACATGTCAATCATATGTGCATATGGAACATGAAGTCAAATCTCAGTTCATGAGACACACTGCTTTCCTAACACAAGAATTTACCCTCATTAAGACTCTTGCCCACAACGCCTGAGCAGTAAAATCAGATGTACCTCCTTGTGACGGACAGGGTCCAGGTGATTGGGAAGGGCTGTCACACACAGTGACAGATTGACAGGTTACTACGGCACAACCAGACAGGATGCTACACTGATTCTGACAACCAGCCAATAATACTCTAATAAATGGTCTTAACTGGTAGGTCAAACACCAAATAACGGTTTGAAGAAAGTTTGTAAGTGAAAAGCGGTGGAACCCAATCCCTTCTCTTGTATGGACACAACACCAATACATCTTATTTTGGAACAAAATATATGAATAAAATATGCCCAAATTCTTTAGATTTTGGGTGACTTGTAAATCTAAGGCAATACAAAATATTTTAAAAATTACAGATTCATTATTATTAACAGATAACATTCAAATGAATATACATTTTATTTCCTTCCATTTTGCTTTTCTATAATATTGTATAATATAACTATTATATTCTAAATGTTTATTTAAATTAAACTCATGTTACAAAAGATCTTGACCAGTATATGTCTTTTTTTTAATATTGGTACTTCATTTCATTTTGCAACGAACACCTAATTTGCTCAATTCTAAGTTGAACTCAACAAAAAGCATCTTTGAAAAAGATCAACCAAAACATAATTGAAATACATTTCATGCATTTTAAAAGTTCACACATGATTGATGACAGTCTTTTGCCGACTCTTCAATGATTATTATAGTTCACCTCTGTTTGCTATTTTCCATCCTGTCCACAAAGCGCAAATTGCTCCGTTTTGCTTGAATCTACCATTCCATTACCCTTCAGACCCTCTGGGAATGGACATATCTGTGCTCCTCATGACCCCTGACCTTTCTCTGTCAGGACATGGGGGTCTCTTTATGGTCACCCTGACTCTAGAGTCCACAGGGATGTCACCATCAGATGTTCTTCTAGCATTGTGTTTTATGGTTCCTCTCTGGAGAATGGCTAGAATTCACTGTAAACTAATGGTTTAAATATTTTTGAATGACTTTACAACGCAATGTAATTTTTAAGGCCCAGATGTATCTGAGAGATTATTGATGCTATGTGTTGAATGGCATTTTAGAACATTTGTGAAGTGACAGTTCACCCCAAAAAAAACATACTGTATTTTTAAAAGTTATAATTCAATCATACTCTGTATTGCTTTCTTTCTTTTGCAGGTCACAAAATAAGTCATATTGAAGAATGTTGGTAACTGGGATGCATTGACTAATTGTTGGTTATGTGGATACAATAGAAGTAGGGTACCAGCCTAGATTGGTTACCAACTTTCTTCAAAGTAGCTTCTTTTATGTTCTGCAGAAGAAAATCACACAGGTTTGAAATGACAAGAGTGGCAGTAAATAATGACATATTTAGATTCCAATACAGTACATATACCTCTCTCAAAACCCCTTTTATAAAAAGATCACTCACTACTACTAATACACTCATTGAGTGAAAGACTAGCTTGAAGATTAGCATCGTTTGACAGCGTTTTCCTACGTCTCGACATTTGTTACAGGCTCGATTGGATACCGCTGGTAGACAGAGATCTCAAGCCAAGGAGCCGGTGATTTATAGACGGCTCATCGTCTCTGTTTGGGTAAACGCTTCAACAGATCATCTGGTTATGTTCACATTATCCTCACGGTGACATCCTCTCCTGGCAAACAGAGCAAATTTCCTGAAAATCAATCCCAGCATTCACAGGGCAAACAGACTGAACAATATTAAGACATGGCTCAGTAACTTGGGGCTTAGCTGTCCTGTGAAATACACTGCTTGAGGTTAAGTACACCAAATACAGGAAACAAAGACAAACAAATCTCTAGCTATTAAATAACCAAGAAATTGTACCTGACCACTAAAGAGATTGAAAAAGCGATTTTTGAATCCATAAAATATTTCCAATTGTATTATAAAATTGTTTTTGTTTCACGATTTGGTTATATTGTTTTCAGTTGATAAACAAATTAATTTAAAGTCCGTCGAGTACAAAGATTTTTTTTTGTTTAACATCAATTTATTTAAAGATTGTTTAAATCTAGGAGAAGGATAAAAAAGCAGACAGTAGATTTATTTCACAAGAACAAAAAGAACGATGTAGCCAACATTTTGTGAAAGAATGATGCAATCCAACGTCAAAATCAAACAAATGAACCACCACAAAGGCATACAACACACTGAAAGAGATCGGATACCCCAGACCTGGTAAACCTCAAATTTATGGCAAGAATTCACAGAACGGGAACGCATCACTAGCTGCCCGAGAACAAGAGAAACAAAAAACTTTCTTTTCCAAACTCTATATCCACTATTACACCAGCAAATTCTCAGATTGATCTGCAGCACGTCTGTGATCTCTCTACCTACTAGAAAGATCTTCACCCTTGAGAATCATTTCTCCTATTAATGAAAGTTCTCCGCTCTAACATCTAACAGATGAAAATGCACCTTTTTCATATTTTCCTCTGATTGCAGTAATAGGCTTATTTATGAGTGTCCAGCATAGATCTCAGGCCAGGCGGAGCTGGAAGCATTGCGGAAATTACTCCGGCAATCTTCAGATCTGTTCCTCATTTTTCATAAACTACCACAATTTCACTTAAATCAATGACTGAGATTGGATAGTGCCAAGTTGTTAGGTAAGGAATGATTGTGATGAAAGCCTCAGGCTATAAACTTTCCCAAACTCTAAGAGAGCTTGTGAGATTACAGAAGAAATATCTATTATTAATGTGACAGAGGTTGGAACAGCAACGAGTGTAATGTGAGTTCAAAAAGAGTTCTGGAGACAATTTAAATATGCTGCTGTTGACTTAATTTCATTATATCTGCCTCTGACATGCTACTTAAATATCACAGTGTCATAAAGAGCACAAGGGATCAAGTCTTCATCAACGGAGCTCCATGACAGGATACAGTAGACTTCTCAAAGCTCACCCACATTCCTTGACATCTCTGATTAAAAATGAGGTGGGCCTCTGGAGATCATGTGTGGGGGATTAAAGGGAAGTGTTCAGTTCTGTCATGACTTGAAGTGGTTTGGTTTACTTCTGGTAGCACAAACATACGGATTCATTACTGGGGGTTAAACCAATCCGGGCTGTTGAGGTGCACTGGTAGTCTGAAACAGTGACCCTGATATCTTCTGTCTTGCAAATATAAAATGTTAAAAATAAAGGTCAGGATGCCAGAGTAAAATTTGGCCTTATGATTACAAAAAAAATAAAACCTTGAAGAAACATCTGGAAAACCAAAGGACTTAATGGTTCTTTGGCATTAGAGATGGCAGTTAAGAATCTTGGACAGCAAATCTATCGTAAATAATCTGATTTGGTTTTTATGGCAATGACGGTGTGATGGCGTGTCTGTCTACACGCCATAAATAACATGATAGGGGTTACGATTTCTTTGTTCTGATGCACAGAAGGAAGTATATTTTGAAGAATGCTTATGACTAAATAGGTATTTGACCCAACTGACTACCATTATAGGGGGAAATACTTATTTATTTTAATCTCTGCATCAGTTCCTCGATGGTGGAACGATCTCACTCAGGCTTTGGTGTTAAAAAACACCTAAAAACTCATCTTTTCTAACCTACTCACTATATCTTATAAAAAAAAAAATTCTACCTTCAGATTTTTATCTCGCTCTGTGTAACTTTGTAGCATTGTTGTAGCACTTGTTCACCTATTGTTGTATCGGCTATTTACCGCTTCATTGTCTCCTCGACTATTTGTAAGTCGTTTGGATAAAAGCATCTGCTAAATGCCTAAATGTAAATGTAAATCTTTCTCTATATTCAACCAAACAAAGGTTTCTAACAACTAGAAAGTGATCAATTCATGACAGTATTACTATTTTTGGATGGACAATCTCTATAATTGTTATCTAGGGTCAGTGCCAATCCACACATTTAAAGGAGGGGGTATCACGCTGTTGCATGCATTGTAAGTGCTTCAGATTGTTAAACATGTTGAGTTGTCAAATTCAAGGTGATCCATTTGTTAAAAATCAGGTAAGACGCATGATGTAGTATTTCTATGCTCATTACACTCCATTTGTACAGTCTCTTTTTCCAAAGGGTTCTTTCAAATATTCAACCCATCGCCTTCATTAGGTCACAAGATATTTATTGGCCATTTTCCCTTCCAATTTCACATAAGAACAAATCAGAGAGCACGAAAGAGAATATGCTTCAGCGTGTACATTCCCGGAGAAGCCCCTCTGAGTAGATTGGTCGTGAGTGCTGTTCACGGTCCGCAGGCCAGAGCTTGGCTTTTCTAGAAACAGTTGTAAAGCTGTATCTGTCTTCTGTAAATTTAAGTAAACCAAATGTTTTTCAGATATATAAAAAAAGAGTTTCCACACAACAGGTACTCAAGACTGACATAATATTGACAAAAACTGACTCTGAAATCTCTCCTCTAAAAGCATAGACTTTAATGTTACAATTCAAGCAAAAAAAATTAATATTACTTGAAATAAATCAAAATTCACTCATAATCCACATGCAAACATAAACAACCACACTTGAATATACAAAACAGCTTCTCCATCTCTCTGCAACACCCTGGCCACAGCAGTTGTCCTTCATCAAATATAAAGATGCTTCCAAGATCACATAAAGCACCTGTACCTGAGAACTCGTTTTTATTAAATTCTCTGATTGATCGTGTGGACAGGCAAGAGGCTTTGGCAACCCACTCCAAAAGATGAGTCATCACTTCATGTCCAGATGCAATCAAGAACATTGAAAGGTAAAGATCCAGTAAGCACTTGGGAACAACTGCTTCCACGAAGCCCTGCAGTGAAGTTCAGCAGCCAAATTAATCTCTTCATCCTCTCCCCGGACATCTCTTATCCTCTTCTGTCATAAACTTGGCCATGCTCAAGATTTACAATACCATCTCCCACTTTCTTACACTCAGCTACTGAGACTAATTGCTTTTATGTATAAGACCTTTATCATCTTTTTAGATGTTCTCAGTTCCAAGAACCAAACACCAAAGGTACTAAGTGTAACTCTCTTCAAACTATGCTTTCAGGGGATGATTGGATTTCTCACATGGAAGATTTGCTTCAATAATTAAATCATTGTAAGATGTGCATCTTTGAAAAACAGTTGACAGATGTAGTCTATGATTTCTTTAAGCCTCGCCCAACCAACGAAAAAAACATCTAAAAATGATCAATGATATCTTGGAAAGTCAATGAATATTAGCCTTCAATGCAATTGGTACCCTTGGAGATTCTCAGCATCCATGAGTTATAACATAAAGTTGTGACCACCTAAACACAGAAGTGGCTATAGATTAGTACTTCAAATTGGAACTTGGCATGTTGAGTTGCGCTGTGGTTTTTCTCTGTCATTTTCTTCACACTGTTCTCTTTTGAAGCCTACCAGTCCACGTCCTTGAGCTGTCGCAGTTCTCCATTAGGGCGGATTTTCCCAAGCTTCCAAGTTGCATTTTTTCCTTATGATTCCTATGTTCCCGGGATGAGACAATATCAGTGACCTTAAACTCTGTATGATATGATCTTTACTGTGAATGGGCACATTCAGCTTCAAGGACATTTTTATAACCACCACCCAAAGAGTGAAGACCAATTATTCCCTCTGGAATATTTTTAAAGAGTGCCACTAAAAAATAATGAGAATTGTTGTGAAATCATCCTAAAGGCTAACAGTTGCTGGCTGATTTACTGGGTATCATTTGAATGGTGCAGTAGCCTTGTCAGGTTTTTTGAAATAGTAACTGTTCGTTCAAAAAAGGGAACTGGGCTTTTTATTTTCCCTCAATTCATTTCAAACCCATGACTTACTTTAATCCAATATTTGTTCCATAATTGTGTAACCCGCCTAAAAAAGGGTTAAACAGTTAATTGTAATTAATTATTATCATTAATTACTCATAATTTACTTTATGAGTAATGGGGCTTTTATTTTGAAAAATACAATTTTTTGCGGAAAACCGCAAGTAGCGCACTTAAAACTTCCGTTCGCGTAACACCGCTAAAATCAGATGGAGCGCTGTTTCGTGTTCTCCCACGAGTTGAGAACACAAACTTTGAAGAAAAGTTTGAGAGCCATCCAGAAATCGTTTTAATCTGTCCTGGTTTCTCATATTGAAGATCCTCTCTTGGTAAGCTAAAGTGTTAAATGATTGTATGTGTGGATAAAACCACGAGGTGGTCAGACTACCTCCAATTAGTGATTATTCAACATTTTCTGTTGTTTTGAAGGGATGTAACATGATAAAGACATTTATTTCATGGTTAAGGAGAAATGTAAACTAAATTGGCATGTATTACAAAAATATGCTTTTGTTACATTCTTACTTTGATAAATGGTTTCAATTTAAAAATGTAATTTATTTATTTGACCCAGAATCTATAAATCCTATGTAAAAATGGATTAAAAGCAGAGAGAAAAGTTCATTAGTACAATGTGTTCCTACAATTACATTTCATTGTAATGACTTAAGGTTAAAATGGTATATTCTGACTTTAAAAAGTTATTATAAATAGCTATTGTTTTCTTCATGTGAACTATGCTATGATATTTTCTGAACAGTAATATAATGTTGTACAACACCTAAAGAACAGTTGATATCATTGATTCTGGACTGAACCTGTTCTATATACAGGTCGGGTTTTTTTCTTTTTTCACGGACGAGCAGAAGTTCCAGAAGCTCCAGTCCGTGAATCATATTAAGGAACCATTGATCAATAGATGGCGAGCCTTCCCAATGAGCCCTGAACATCTACCACAGCATTCCGGAAGCCTGTGGTAGGATTGTGTCAGTTCCCCGAACCGGCACCAACGAGATTTTCCCTTTCGAGTGTTTACCCTTGATTTTTCCCTTTTACTTACTGATTTAAACTCTGGATTGAACTCTGAAATTCCTAAGGACGATTTCCAAGGAACATTTTCAAGAAGGACATTTTATTTTATTTTATTCAAAATGTTATTTTGGGCCCATAGGTGTTGTGTACACAATTTTTGTAAAGTGTTGAAATAATATGTTGAACTAAAGAGTTATACATTCAAAACATTACACTGGTGTTGCTTGGTTATTACTGTACTTCTCAGCTCTTACGAACCTAGGGTGTACATACTCAGAAGTGGGTTACACGGTAAAACTTGGCGAGCCAGCCAGGAGCTGTGAGTAAGTAATAACCAGGTGTAAGTTTTTGTTTTTTTTTGTTTCCCAAATGGATGTGATTAAGAACGAAGGTATTAAGGTCCCAAATGCCGTCATTGTATCAGGTCTGACCAATACTGATTTAGACGAAGAGATTTATGAAGATTTAAAGCAATTTGGGTCTGTTAACAGAATTGTCAAGGTTTTAGACAAAACCTCTGAGTTCTATGGTAAAGCCTTTGTAGAATATGCATCTGGTGCATCTGTGGAGACACTTGAGAAAGATTTACCCCTTGATAGAACCAGTGATATAGATGACAATGTTGTCTTCCACGTTGAGGCTTTATCCAGTTTATACTCAAGTGAAAAAGGTACCGATCTTACCAAAACATTTCTGTCTGACCTCCAAAATATTGCAAAACTAAGTGGAAAATCTTTTGAAAATCTGCTACATGACGAGTTAGCACGAATTACTGGATTACTGAATGAGCGAGAGGAGTCTGGCAGACCTCAGGGTACAGTTGTGGCACCTGCTGAAACAGCCACATATTCCGTTTCCCCTGATGACACACCAATGGATTCATGCAATGGTGAGCAACGTCCTCTTGACTCCCTTAGCCCTCCTTTCAGACCTATGGCAAATGCTATGCCCAATCAGTTGCCAGTAGACCTTTTTCCGGCAAGGTTCCTTGCCCGAGCTTTGAAGTCGATTATGATACTTGGAGGAACAGTATTGAATGTCACTTGGCTGATCCTACCGTTTCCAGTGCACAGCTGGTAAGACGCATTGTTGATAGTTTGCTTCCTCCTGCTGCTTTGGTTGTCAAATCACTTGGTTACCAAGCAAATCCAAAAGCTTTCCTCGATCTGCTTGACTCAGCTTATGCCACAGTGGAAGATGGGGACGAACTTTTCGCCCAGTTTTTAAATGTTAACCAGAACTCAGGCGAGAAACCTTCCAACTATCTCCAGAGATTGCATACCCTTTTGAATAGAATTGTGAAAATGAAAACCATTTTGCCTCAAGATTCAGATAAGCAGCTCTTAAAGCAGTTCTGTAGAGGCTGCTGGAGCAATGTGCTGATTAATAACCTTCAGCTTGAGCAACGCAAAAAGAATCCACCCACTTTTCCAGAGTTTTTACTCCTTTTACGCACAGAAGAGGACAAACAAACTGCAAAAGCAAACAGGATGAAGCAACATCTGGGATTTCAAAAACCAAAAGCTCAAGCCGGAGTGCAAGTGCATGAAGCATATATGGGAGACACATATGATCCGCCTCAGTCTTTCTCTTCTGAACCACCAGCTATGAAAAGACTTCAAAAACAAATTGTTGAATTGCAGGCTCAAATTTCTGCCTTATTGAGTTCTAAACAACAGATGTCACCAACAAACGAATCTGTTAAGAAAAAGGAAAAAGAGAAACGACATGAGAAACCTTTTAATAAAAAGACATCAACATCAAAACTGACTTCAGAAACCACATCCGCAACAGTTAGATCAAAACCAAAGCCATGGTATTGTTTCAGTTGTGGCGAGGATGGACATATTGCCACAAACTGTGATGAGCCTCCCAACCCCACTTTAGTGTCTGCAAAAAGAACTCTATTAAAAGAGAAACAACAAGCTTGGGAAAAAGACCATCCAATCTCCGATAAACATTTAAACTGAACAGTGTTTCTATTGAGGGACAAATGGAAACAAATCAACCTGAAAGTCCCATAATTGAATCAAAAACCAAATTGAAAGTCAAGTTAAAACAGCACAAAGTGACAAAAACCAGAACCTTACCAAAAGGGCTAGTTGGTAGCAAGAGCACCGCTAACGTTAAAGTTAATGGGCTTGAATGCAATTCACTACTTGATACTGGGTCTCAGGTAACAACTATGTCAGTGTCGTTTTACAGCCGTTATCTTTCAGATCAGACCATTCACCCAGTAGCTGACCTTTTAGAGATTGAAGGGGCGAACGGTCAATCAGTGCCTTACCTGGGGTATGTTAAAGTTACACTCCAGTTTCCCAAAGAGTTCATTGTTAGTCAGCCTGAATTAGAGACACTTGCCCTCATAGTGCCAGATGTTAGGTCCAACAGTCATACCCCGTTGTTAATTGGAACTAACACACTTGATCCACTGTACGAACAGTTTTGTGATGACAATACATTTCGAAAGTGTGCTTATTGTGGTTACCACCAAGTCCTGAGAACTTTACAAATCAGACACAATTATAGTTTAAATGGCGGACTAGGTCTAGTCAGCTTGAGAAATAACGAGCCAAGTGTAATCCATGCTGGTGAAAGGATAGTGCTAGAGGGATATGCAAATATTGATAATGTAAACAATGAAAGATGCCTCTTACTTGAGCAACCTACTGTGTCATCCTTACCTGGCGGAATTTTTGTTGAATGTTGTCTCATTAATGTCCCAAGAGATACTCCATACAAGGTATCTGTAGTGGTAAGGAATGAAACTGATCGAAACATTTGCCTTCCAGTTAGGTGTATCATTGGTGAACTTAGTGCTGTTAAGGAGATTGTTACGACTCAGAACACCACTAATTGCAGTAGCTACCGGTGTTCCACTAGCCTAACAAGCAAGCAGCCAAGTTCAAACTTAAACTTCGACTTTGGAGAATCACTTCCAGAGGAGTGGAAAGCTCGTATGACAAACAAGTTAAACACATTCTCAGACGTTTTCTCTCATCACGATCTCGACTACGGACATGCAACAAAAGTAAAGCATGCAATCAAACTCAAGGATGAGACACCTTTCAAGCAACGCCCACGTCCTATTCATCCTCAGGATTTTGAAGCAGTGAGGCGTCACCTGCAGTCTCTCCTTGAAGCAGGGATCATACGCGAATCACAGTCTCCTTTTGCATCTCCAATAGTCGTAGTCAAAAAGAAGAACGGTGATGTCAGATTATGTGTAGACTACCGGCGATTAAATATGCAAACAATTAAAGATGCGTATGCATTACCAAATCTTGAGGAATCCTTCTCAGCCCTGAGCGGATCTCAGTGGTTTTCAGTGATGGACCTGAAAAGCGGCTATTACCAGATTGAGATGACTGAGAGTGACAAAGACAAGACTGCGTACGTGTGCCCTCTGGGGTTTTGGGAGTGGAATCGCATGCCACAGGGATCACAAATGCACCCAGCACTTTTCAGCGTTTAATGGAAAAGTGCATGGGGGACATCAATTTGCGCGAGGTGCTCGTGTTCTTAGACGATATTATTGTCTTTTCCCAAACACTAGAGGAGCATGAAACCCGTCTCATGAACGTCCTGTCCCGCTTGCGAGAGAATGGTTTAAAGTTATCCCCTGAAAAGTGCCGTTTCTTTCAAACTTCGGTTCGTTACTTGGGCCACATAGTATCACGTGACGGAGTTGAAACCGACCCTCAAAAGACAGAAGCACTTAAGACCTGGCCAAGACCTCAGAACTTAAAAGACCTCAGGTCCTTTCTTGGGTTCTCCGGGTACTATAGAAGGTTCGTGGAGGGGTATTCTAAATTAGTGAAGCCCTTAACCAATCTAACAGCTGGCTACCCTCCCGTGCGTAAAGGCACCAAGATAACCAATGTAGCCGCCAAGTACCATAATCCCAAAGAACCTTTCGGAGAAAGGTGGACCCAATCTTGCCAAGACGCTTTTGATCAGATCATTGAAAAATTAACATCCGCGCCTGTCTTAGGGTATGCAAATCCAAGATTACCTTATGTTGTTCATACTGATGCGAGCACAACAGGTTTGGGCACAGCATTATATCAAGAACAGGACGGCCAGACCCGCGTCATTGCGTATGCGAGTCGGGGTCTTTCGCAGTGTGAAGCCCGCTATCCAGCCCACAAGCTGGAATTTTTAGCTTTAAAGTGGGCCATTACCGAAAAATTTCATGACTATTTATATGGAAACGTGTTCACAGTTATTACTGACAACAACCCTTTGCGGTACGTTCTAACTAAAGCCAAACTAGATGCTACCAGTTATCGATGGTTGGCAGCCTTGTCTACGTTTACTTTTGACATCAAATATCGTGCCGGCAAGCAAAATCAAGATGCCGATGGCCTATCAAGGAGGCCACATGGTGAACTAATCTGTGACAGTACATCTCAAGAGGAGAGTCAAAGAATACATGATTTTAGCTCATACCATCTTGCACCTGTGAACGTTGTCCAAGCCACATGTCAATTCCACACTATTTTTCAAAATGACCCTGAACTGTCTCCATGTTACATTGAATCACTTGCCGTGCATCCAGATGCTATTCCTTCAGCATTTTCTGACGATGAAAATCTTAGTGGTCTTTCAACCATCCCTAAATACAATGAGGCTGAGATAGCTGAGTTGCAACGAGCTGATCCAGTAATCAGTGTAATCATACAGTTATGTGAGTCAGCAGAACCTGTCCCTGATGGTAATAACTGTGCTGAACTCCAACTCATGCTCAAAGAAATTAGTCGATTTGAAATAAGAGACAGCCTGTTATATCGGAAAAGACAGTGTGACAACAAAACCAGTTACCAGCTTGTTTTACCCAAAATATTGAGAAACCCCGTGCTCTACAGCTTACATGATGAAATGGGCCATTTAGGAGCCGAAAGAACTCTTGAGCTAACTAGATCCCGGTTTTATTGGCCAAAAATGTCTCTCGATGTTGAGTCTAAGATTAAAAGCTGTCCAAGGTGCGTTAAAAGGAAGAGCCAACCCGACAAAGCTGCACCATTAGTCAACATACAGGCAAGTCGGCCGATGGAACTGGTCTGTATGGACTTTTTGTCCATTGAACCTGACAGTCATAATTACAAGGACATTCTAGTCATAACTGACCACTATACAAAATATGCAACTGCTATTCCGACTCGAGACCAAAAAGCCCTAACGGTAGCCAAATGCCTTTGGGAACAGTTCTTTGTCCATTACGGGTTTCCTGAACGTCTTCACAGCGACCAAGGCCGCGACTTCGAGTCACAGGTTGTCAAAGAGTTGTGTGTTTTGGTCGGTACTAAAAAGGTGAGAACGAGTCCCTACCATCCTCGTGGAAACCCTGTCGAGCGGTATAACCGCACGTTGCTTAGCATGTTGGGTACGCTCAAGGACAAAGAGAAAACTAAGTGGCGCGAATACGTCCGACCTCTTACTCATGCATACAATTGCACGAGGAATGACGTTACCGGGTTTTCGCCCTATGAGTTAATGTTCGGGCGTCAGCCTAGACTGCCCATAGACATTGCGTTCGGTTTACCAGTTAAGAACAATCCGAGCATGTCTCACTCACAGTATGTGAAAAACCTTAAGACATACTTGAAAGAAAGTTATCAGTTAGCATCCGCTAATGCAAAGAAAATTGCTGACAGAAGCAAACGCAGATTTGACATGAGAGTGAGGGAGTCAACACTCGACACAGGCGATAGAGTTCTAGTGCGAAATCTCCGTTTTCGCGGCAAACATAAACTCGCAGATCGGTGGGAGTCCACTATTTATGTTGTACAAAAGAAAGCTGAAGATATGCCTGTGTATGTGGTCTGTCCTGAAGGTGAGGAAGGACCTATGCGCACACTCCACCGTGATTTACTGCTCCCTTGCGGATTTCTATCTGAAGAGGATGAGAAAATGCCAAAACAAGCCTCAAAACCCAAAACAAGGCAAAGTTCCGTCTCTCCAGAGGAAAATACCCTTGATTTTGACAGTGATGATGGCTATATTCAGAGTTATTACCCCACAACAATTAGGACAACCACAAGGGTTATTCAACCAAACAATGTTAACCCCAACACGCATGATACCCAGGAGAATCTCTCCAATGTTGAGGAATCTGAAAACTTACCTATGGACTTACCTTCCGGAATCCTGGATCAACCTGTGGAAAAAAAGAGGACAAGCCAAAATGAAAACTTAATGAAAGTGACACAAAATGAACTGGAACCTGTAAATGAACAAGGGAGTGGACTAACTGAAATGGAACATGACCTACTGGACAATTACTCTCATACCGAAACTTCTGAGAAAGTCGAACAGTCCAAAGATATTGAACAGAGACAATCTTCTGAAATGGACAAAGCTGAACAAGATGCCAGTTCTTTTGAGCTAGCAGATCTTGATGCTCCAAACAACCAGACTGCTGACCAAATACGCAGATCCGAACGGTTGAGAAAGCCAACTGTTAAGTTTACTTATCCACAGCTTGGTAAACCTTTGATTTCATTTGCACAAACTATATTAGATGGGTTTAATAGAGTTTTGGTTGAAACATTTGAAGGTGCTCCTGTCCTTGCACGAACATGAAGGGACTCATGTTAATTAAGAGGAGGAGGATGTAACCCGCCTAAAAAAGGGTTAAACAGTTAATTGTAATTAATTATTATCATTAATTACTCATAATTTACTTTATGAGTAATGGGGCTTTTATTTTGAAAAATACAATTTTTTGCGGAAAACCGCAAGTAGCGCACTTAAAACTTCCGTTCGCGTAACACCGCTAAAATCAGATGGAGCGCTGTTTCGTGTTCTCCCACGAGTTGAGAACACAAACTTTGAAGAAAAGTTTGAGAGCCATCCAGAAATCGTTTTAATCTGTCCTGGTTTCTCATATTGAAGATCCTCTCTTGGTAAGCTAAAGTGTTAAATGATTGTATGTGTGGATAAAACCACGAGGTGGTCAGACTACCTCCAATTAGTGATTATTCAACATTTTCTGTTGTTTTGAAGGGATGTAACATGATAAAGACATTTATTTCATGGTTAAGGAGAAATGTAAACTAAATTGGCATGTATTACAAAAATATGCTTTTGTTACATTCTTACTTTGATAAATGGTTTCAATTTAAAAATGTAATTTATTTATTTGACCCAGAATCTATAAATCCTATGTAAAAATGGATTAAAAGCAGAGAGAAAAGTTCATTAGTACAATGTGTTCCTACAATTACATTTCATTGTAATGACTTAAGGTTAAAATGGTATATTCTGACTTTAAAAAGTTATTATAAATAGCTATTGTTTTCTTCATGTGAACTATGCTATGATATTTTCTGAACAGTAATATAATGTTGTACAACACCTAAAGAACAGTTGATATCATTGATTCTGGACTGAACCTGTTCTATATACAGGTCGGGTTTTTTTCTTTTTTCACGGACGAGCAGAAGTTCCAGAAGCTCCAGTCCGTGAATCATATTAAGGAACCATTGATCAATAGATGGCGAGCCTTCCCAATGAGCCCTGAACATCTACCACAGCATTCCGGAAGCCTGTGGTAGGATTGTGTCAGTTCCCCGAACCGGCACCAACGAGATTTTCCCTTTCGAGTGTTTACCCTTGATTTTTCCCTTTTACTTACTGATTTAAACTCTGGATTGAACTCTGAAATTCCTAAGGACGATTTCCAAGGAACATTTTCAAGAAGGACATTTTATTTTATTTTATTCAAAATGTTATTTTGGGCCCATAGGTGTTGTGTACACAATTTTTGTAAAGTGTTGAAATAATATGTTGAACTAAAGAGTTATACATTCAAAACATTACACTGGTGTTGCTTGGTTATTACTGTACTTCTCAGCTCTTACGAACCTAGGGTGTACATACTCAGAAGTGGGTTACAATTGCTAAAAGCTATTTAAGCTATACAAGTACAGTATAATGTGTGAAATGTGTGTGAAATGTGTGTGAAATGTGTGTGTGCGTGAGTGCGTGCGTGCGTGCGTGCGTGTGTGTGTGTTCACCAAATTCAGCAAAATTTACAAATTCATCAAAAATATTGATAATGTAATAAATAAAAGTTTCATTCATATTTACTTATATTAGATAAATTAAAAAAAAAATTTACATTTTAGAGAAGTTGAATGTTGGATTTTAAATAAATTATTTAATTTTTTTCTCTGAAAAGAAAAACAATTTAAGGTTTTTAAAAAAGGTTTTATTTACTTGGATTTCTATTTATTTTGTGGATTATACCAAGCCAATTGAAAACATTTTCCCTGTGAATTTTAAATATATATTGTGAGCTCTATTAAAAATCTTCCAAAGTATCGTGATAGCATTCTAACTAGGAAAATAAATATTAGCATCCCACATACAGTTCGCCAATCTCATTCTTTTGTTCAGCCATCAAAATATGCCCCAGGTATGACATCAATGATGATCAGTAACCAGATACATGAGAAACGATGACATTTCATTTATATTTAGCAGGGCCCTGTATTCCTCAAGGCACCATTAATAAATGGAAAAAGGCATTGCTGAGATTACAGAGCTACTGAAATGATGACCTGCCCCGATACCTATAGACCATTTTGCAAAACACAATTGTCAAAAAAACCTTATGTGTTTCCATTTGATTTCTTTCTTGTTGGTTTTATTATACTGTTTATGCATTATTTGAAATAAGATGGGAAGTGCTTTTGAACAAGTGTTGGTGACAAGAAAAATGATCTATAGAAAGATAAGCAGATCAAGTGCATCAAGTGAATGAGATAAAAATCTATGACGTTAAGACCAGTCTTGACTTTATAACCTTGTTAACTCCAAAATGTTGTTGACATACACTCAGTACAGTTGGGGATTAAAGCCCAACCGATGTGAAACACTGTTGAAAACAGTTCTGCCAGCCATATAGACTCCTACACAGCAAGTTTGACTTACAATGCCGTCTCCCAGTCATGTGTCTCCGTTGTGCAGGAAGTGAGTAGCGATGTCTGGAGATAAAATAAGTCTGGTTCTGAGGTCATTGCCATTAAAGAGCAGATTCTTTGGCCATTCATTAAAACCATGTCAAATCATTTGCTCTCCGAGCTGGGAAACAAGCATCGGATGTGAGCTAAGCATGAACATTAAGTCTGTTGTAAATGACGTCCTTGACTTTCTTTTATCTAATGTCGAGCCTCCCGCTTGTATCTAAAAACTCAACCGTGACCTTTAGAGCCTGTTGTCAAAGTCAGATTACATTCTGAGAAAAAAGAGGAGATCTCATAAGCAAAGGTTGGCCGGAGCACAGGCATCTGCTGTAAAAGAACAAAAGCAATCGAAAAGAGAGTCGACCAAGAGTGGCTTTTTTTGTTCAGAGAATTATTAAGAACAAAGCAGGCAGTGGTCACAGAATGGTTCTATTATTGCTCATGAAATTTCATTTTAGCCCAAAAAAGTGCATAGAAAGATTGGGGTGTGTGCATAGAGGAGTGTGTGATGAGCAAACTTGTGTTTTGGCATCGGCAGCACTAATCAATGTTTTAGATGTGGTTGGCCTTTCTTGTTTCTTCTAAATTTACAAATCTTCTATTGGTTATTCTTCTCAATGAAAATAAAAAATAAGGTTTAAGGGTTTAATAATGTGTCAAAAACATAAGGGATAGTTCACCCAAAAATAAACATTTGGCCATCATTCACTTTTATGATGTTTCAAATCAGTATAAATTTCAGAGAAAGGTATTTCTTTCACTTGTAGCAAAAAAGTTATTGGACCTTATTCACTACCTTAGTAGGAAAAATTTTTTATAATATTTTGTCCTTTTTTAAATTTGTATGTAAAGATTCCCCGTAGGTCAGTCGAAAATGGAATGAAATACGTAACGATTCAAATCGCCTAAATGTAGTTAAGTAAGGTCTTATATGAATGCAAAGAGTTATTTGAAGCACATTTGAGCTGCCCTTTTAAACCTGCCGTTGTGAACCCTGTCATAATGGTTATTAAAGAACAAAGTAAAAGTAAAATTCAATGTGTTTTGAAGCTTTAAAGAGGATTCTTCTACGTTTGATGTATTACCCACTAAAGAATAACATATTATTTATATATCATTTTAGTATTGAATTAAAAAAATGTTGTTTTGTCATTTGATATGAAAGATATATTTTACAGATGACACTTTTTCATTTCTAATGTGCCAACTCATTTTGTTTAAGGCTGACTGTTGACTGAATTGATAAATCTGTAGGCCTGTGATCTCGATCAGTGTCAAACACATAAAGTACTACAGGCTTGGAATAACAAGAGAGAAAAAAATTCAGATTTTTTTTGGGTACGAAACCCCATTTACTATTCCTTTAAGTTAACAGAAAATGTAAAAAAAGGCATGCACCAAAAACACATCTGGTTAAGTGCAGTGTGCTGCGGTCGGTTAAATCCCTTTGACCAGCAGGATGATGAAGAGACTCTCATCAGTACAGATCTGATGGTTTACTTCATGTGATTTGAGTTAATGAGAACACTCAGATTCTCTGCTGTCCATATAATTACACTCTTTATCTATACATCCTCAGTGGTTTGTTTCTTACCCATGTTTCTATCTCTCTCTCTTCCTCTGCTTTCACATATGACATGCTATTTAGTCCTTGTGTACAAAAGCCAACTTTGATCTTAAAGTCTTAACAAGTTGTGCTTGCTGTGACCAGCTATACAAAATTCTGACTTTGGATCATTGTCTTGGTTTTCAAAACTATAAAACTATCTGCATCAAATATTTATATTTAAAGAGTGTTTTAGTCATTTTATGTATATCAAAATATGTAATGAATCACAGATTTACTAGACAGTTTTTTATCGGATGTGGATAATGACTTCAGGGAAGTAACTGTTAAACATGGCAGCATGCAGAGAGAGACAGCCACTGTCAGACTGCCTTCAGTGAGGTCCTGTAAGGCCCACACAGACTCTGGGGTTTACCCACCGAACGCTTCCTGTCTCATGGGCAACACTGCTGAGACTGTATGAAAGAAAGACAAATAGGTGGGAGGTTAGTTTTATAGCCAATTTTTTGAAAAACATTACTGGCCCCCTGGAACCAGGTGGTAACAACTATGCCAAGATTCCAACCTCGGGAATTTTACCTACACATTCATGATGATGGTGGAGTATACTTTATACAGTACAGCTTTGAATCAAAAGTCAGGAATGTCTCAAACTTAGTGATCGTTCTACAAAAATTTTAAAATTGTGTTATCATTTACCATCCTTTTTTAGTAAAACCTTAGTGTCTTTCTTTCTTCTGCAGTGCACAAAATGAGATATTTAAAATAATGTTGGTAACTGAATAACAGCGGAATCAACAGCGGGCACATTCTTTCTCATCATCAAAGCTGATTTATGCATGTATGCACCTGTAAGTGAATCCAGATGATAATTCACAAAGCAAGAACACTTGTATGTGATTTGCAGTGAATAAGACCCTCTCTCCCCCTTAGTTTCTCTCTCTCTTTCTCTCTAATTTGCCTAATTCTTCATCTGGTTTGCAAAACCTCCCCAGCTTTGAAAAGATGCATGCAGTCTCGGTCCACATCAGAAGCATGTTTTCTGAGAAGTTCCCTTTTCATCTCAGAACGGTTTGGAATGTGGCTCATCACTGGAGCGTCAATTCAAGTATTGGTTAAAAGCGGTGCCAAGCTGTATGTCTACATTTAGATGAGCATCACCGCCTGAAGAAACGTGGTTATACGCTCACAAATATGGAGTCATCTGCGGCTGGGCCTGCTCAATATTTCCGATACCCCTCCAGGGTAGGTTAAGATTATAAAAGCATTAGTTTACCTCAAAATAAAAATTCTGTCATCATTTGCTCTCATGTGTCATTTCAAACCTGATTGACTTTATGTTTCTACCGAAGAACACAAAAGAAGACATTTTGAAGAAAGTTTGTAAGTGGCACCCAGAAACTTTCTTAAAAATATCTTTGTATCAAAATCAGACTGTAACCCACAGTTTCTTGGGGCTTATTGTTTAGATAAAAGTTCACAATATCAGACCAGACCCCAGCAATACACCTCTGCGGGAAGTCACTGAGAGCCTTCTCACGAGTAATGTTGACCAAGGCAACGGTGGCAAATGGAAACCGCACGACAGGTAAACATTTACAAAAACTCGATGTGCCTATTTCCAACCAAGCGCACTGTGCTTGGCTCATGCACATGCTCCAAACACATCTACTGTGCCCTGCCAAGAATAAACAAATCTCAAACTCAGGCTCCGGACCGCCCTGACTTGTGCTGCTGGTCGCGTTTCAAATGAAATAGCTCTTGTGGGATCATAAAGCTGTCAGAATCGACCCATCAGAACTGGGATTGAAGGGAAAAGAGGAGAAAATGCCTGGGGATGTGTTCTTTAAAGCGGTGAAGGGTTAATTAGTGGTAATTGGCTAATTGCAGAAAGAGGAAAGACTGGAGACGTTTGGGCAGAAAGAGACAGACAGGCAGTGTTTTAGCACTCCCGGTCTCATGATAACTGCGTCATGGAGTTTCAAAATGCTGCACATCAAACTACATCAGAGTAATTTGGAGCATGTATTAATATGGGTGTCACTCAAAATTGAATGCAAGATTAATCATAGTTGGCTATAAGGTTCTCAAAGTAGGTCAGTATATTTTAAAGTATTCATTTTATGCAGAGCCAAAGTTGTAAGACAGATATATACAAATATAGACGGATGAAGACCAACAGACAGATAAATGGATAGACAGAAAGAAAGAAAGAATAACAAATTAATCTATATTGTAGATTGACAGACATAATGACAGACAGAAAAGCAGAGAGATAGATTTTATATATATATTAAACAGATAAAAATACGGACAGACAGAGAGTCAGACAGACAGATACACGGACGGATAAATAGCATCAGTTGTTGAGGTTGTGTCACATTTGTTTTTTTAAACATTGCAATTTGGCCTGTCCCTCACGTGGAACCCCTGGTCTTTTTTCCTTAGCCTTCATGGACCGGTCCCAAACCACAGCCATATATTTAATCAGGCAAAAGCAGAGACAGACAGGCCAGAACATCCTTCACTTGCTTTCTGAGTTATTTTGTATAATCCCAACTGTCTGGATGAGTTTAAAATGAATGAAAAGTCCTTCAACAATCAAAGCGTGATAAAAAATAACATTCATATACCTCCCAATACCTCATTGGTCAAATAATGGAAAAATGTTTTAATTTTTTAATTTTTAAAGATTTAAATTGGGATCAATTGCTTTTGCTTTTCAACCTGATGCCCCCGGAGCCCATTTTTATCTTAAACATATATATATATATATATATATATATATATATATATATATATATATATATATATATATATATATATATATATATATATTGAAATTGGTTGTTTTTGCCTGGATTCAGTAAAAAATTAGAGATGTATGGTCATATTTCGATAAACAACATTCTTCAAAATTTCTTCTTTTGAGTTTGGTAGAAAAAAGTCAAACAGTTTAGTAATTACTCGTAAATGATGACAACATTTTTAAACTTCAAAATACAACAGCTCACACACTGTTCTAAACATAAATGTTATCTAATGCCCATTCAAATAAAATCTAAAAGCCTGCACCAAAACTGTCCAGACAGTTATCCTGTGAAGAACTCTCTCATGACCGACAGCCTCACCACTCCAGAAAGAGCAAACCTCGGAGAACCGTCTTACATCTCTCTGTTTGTATTATCAGTGCAAACCCCATCCGACTGTTTGTGCCTGAGGTTCACAGCGAACCATCTATCAATGCTAAAGAGCTGCGAGAGGGACACTGCACACAGACACAACTGCGAGAATGGATCGAGAACTGTGACCAAACAGAGGACATTAATCAGATAGCACGATTCCCTGCTGAGGGAAGGAGAGGACCGCTGAAAGAATCCTTCAGCAGAGCACATGAGCACGGGCCTTGTACCACACAGAAAGATCCCTGTGGACTGCACCGAACGGCTCAAGTGAGGAATGAGGTTGGAATGCGTTACTGTACAAGATTTGGCAGAGTTTAATAACTCAAAGCAAATAAAGTGAAGGGAGAGAGGAGGCTGGCTGAGAGATATGCAGAAAGACAGAGAGTCTGTTAACTCAAGGTTTATTTTGCAGTCAGGTGTTTTCTGCCAAGGAAACATACAAAAAATATATATACATACTATTATTCAAAGGTCACTTACTCATTCATTTCCAATATGTATACTTAGTTTTAGTAAGAATAATGGAAAATGCAAAACTAATGAATACAAATGTATATCATTATATTGTAGGCCAACAAAACTAATGCAAGTGACTGAATACAACAGTTCAACATATATAATTTTATATGAAAATGCTATGTTGTGAAAATGAAATGTTGTTGCATTTTTTGCATTTTTAAGTTACCCGATTTTTTTTTTCATTGAATTCTGTGCATTTCAATGTTTTCTAAAAAAATATGTTTTCCTAATATGAATTAAATGATGTCATGTCTGTGACATCAGAACTTCTAAAGTATATTTTTTATTATATTCAATATGATATGCTTTTATACATTTAAGATTATTATCAATTATCAATTAAACAAATATAAACCATTGATTGACTTTATTGAGGCAAACATTAGATTAAAAAATTGTTAAGGAAAACAGATCGCTTTTAACTGTGATGTGAAAAATGTGTGTAATTGTAAATGGAAATTGGAAAACACCTAAAGGACATCTAAAATTGTTCATAAAAAACCTTCCTTTTTTATTATTAACCCAAGAAACACATAAGAAAACTTTTTTAATGGGATGTGTGACTGTGTAACAATGAAATGTTAAAGTTAAAAGTTTAAAAACAAATTTAAAAAAAGGAAAACTCAATTTAGAAAATCTTGACATGTGTACCCCAACATGATTTGTTGACAGGTCCTTTTATCCATCCCAAAGGCTTATGTAAACCACGTATACAATGCACACTATTAAAAATCTGTCCAAATAAACATCTCCGAAACGATATTAATGTCCAAAACTCAGTGTTTAAAGCCACACGTTTACGCATGGACTAACTCGAACAAATACGTACAAATCGAGAACAGGCCGCAGGTGAACACAGAACCGGAAAGATCTGATACAATACACACCAACAGAGATGGATCGCACAACATCTGGTTCTGGAGCAGCACACTTCGTGGTCTGTCCCGGAGCCGATCTGTCGTAAGGACCCGAGAGATGTTACCGGTAAACACTTACAGATGAGAGGAAGACCTCAATACCCCCCCCCTTCAGTGTGCATGTGTGTGTGTGTGTGTGTGTGTGTGTGTGTGTGTGCGTGTGTGTATGTGTGTGTGTGTATGTGTGTGTGTGTGTGTGTGTGATAGAAACCCGATAGCTCTTCTGTAATCAGTCTTGTTAGTGTCCGTGAGCAGTAGTCCTTCTGTAACCTGCCCTCGGTCAGAACACGGCGGTGACGGAAGGAGACATCTTACTCCAAACCCAAAACAGATGGTTTTAATGGATAATTGTGTATCCCATTTGTGCCTGTATTTATTAAATGTTTTGCCTAAGCTCCAGTGTTTGGAATCCAGCCTGTGAGCTAAGTGTTGCTGTTGTAATGAGTCTTTTAAACATTTGGAATCAAACTGGATTCCTTTTAAGCATACTGTATGTTGATGAAAAATGTCAGTAAATTTTACAGTTTCAGAAAATTTAATAAACCAGCAAATTGTGTCTAGCATTGAAATAACGATAACATTTTCTGTCCGTGTGCATTTATGCTTAGGCCCGCGTGTCCTTTGATATCTGATAACATGCCAATGTGGATTAGAAGCCACTGGGTTCTCCCGAGCAAAGTTCTCCTTGTTGTGGTTCCGTTCTGACAGAACACGGATCAAGAGAGCGGAACGGAGGTAGGAGAGAATTGTAATTAAAGTAAGGCCTCTACTTTAGTCAAACGGAGCTCCGAGCTGTCCAAAAGTATAGATGTATAAGATGAGAACCAACTATGGTAGAGAGTGGAGTATGCATACAGTTTTCAAAAGAAAAGAATCTAACAAATGTGAAGACAGACGTGTTTGTTAACTGATGTTTTTAAAAGGGAAAATCCAGACAGAAACTATTCAAGCTAAAATGAGGATGTAAGATCCAGACATGACGACACAACATAAAATACCTCCCTAAGGCTTTAGTAGTCTTACTGTGAACTAAAAGGGGTGGTTCACGCCAAAATGAATAGTCTGTACACCAAATGACCTCTTGACATTTTAAACCTGTCGTTGTATTTCACGTTAAAGATATTTCAAAAAATGTTGGAAAAAGAAATCTTTTGGATTGCATTGGTTTTGTGTCCATATAATTGAAGTCAACAGGAAGCAATAGTTTTGACTAGAGACATTATTCAAAATATCTTCTTTTGTGTTCTGCAGAAGAACGTCATATAAGTTTGTAATGTCAAGAGAATGAGTAAATGATGACACAATTCACTTTGTTTGTTTGTAGAAATTCAACTACACATAAATTCTAATATATTTATGATCATGTATCGAAAATTTTGACCAGGGAATCAAGTAGAGCAAAATTTGGAAATTGAGTAATTTTCTATCGATTTATGGACAGACATTAGTACTAAAGGGAAAAGCATAATCTCTCTATTCTCTTTTACTCTGTAAACTTTTAGTTTTGCAATTCTGTTTTTATTTCTGATCGACCCACTTGTCTTCTGCTACACCTCATGAACTAAAGCAGTTATGAACTGAAACATAAATACTGATTAACTATACATCTAACATAAATAAATATGAAATGCATTATTTCAAATAACCTAAAATACTTTTTATATCTTATATCAGAATTATAATATATTATATCTTTATTTATAAAATATGATCACAATTAAACGTCGCGTTTGCTTTTGTACATTTTAAGACTATTCCACTTATACAACGGTAGAAAAGTTACTGATAAACCATTCCATATTATTCGAGAACTGCAACAATGAAAGGAATTATTCTATTCCTTTTGTAGTAAATACATTTATACTAAGATATAAAGTTTTCTTGCTTTCCCATTCAACAAAGGTCCAACATTTCTTATGTTCTTAATTAAAGTGAATAGCATTAGCCATGTCTGGCAAAACACAAATCATGTGGTCTGCGAGCCCAAAAAAATGCCATCGTTGAGGATTTCCATATACGCTGCTGGTCTACGGGGAAAATGTATGTCCGTAAATGGCTAAAAGATCTATTCATTGCGATTCTGTTGACTGAATTCCATGCTTTGTAAAGAAAAAGAATTCTGTCACTCTGGACTAAAATGATATATCACAGCTTTATGAAGTCAGAACAACTGCCATCTTTCGGCCATAGGATCATGGGAAGACATATTGAAAAGTCTCATATGTTTCTGTTGTAAGCAAATAATGTTCTGCAGACATCTGAAAGTTATTCGGACAAATAAATATTTCATTTGTCACCGATAGCGTTAGTTCCAGTCATTTAGTCCAGGCACGAATGTACAATATCACATTTATTGCACGAAAAATTGAGGCCACCACACCATTTTGTGTGAAGCATAGCCACCATTACATGTTACAGAATCAATCTATGGCTAACTTTGAAGATGAAAGACGCTTAGTGTTGGTCTGTCTCTTAACTTAACCATTGGCTTGGTTTGCTGTAAAGGATTTGGCAACAGCACTAAGCCTGTGGTTTTTGGCATCGAGGACATGCCTGTAAGTCTTTAGGGACGCGACAAAGGGAGTCGGTTACGTAAAGGTGGGCCAAGCCCTTGCTAAGCAGCCCATATGCTGCCCCTCTCGTGCCCGGCCGTGGGTCACCGCGTGCCAAAACTCACAAGCTGTACCAATTACACCACCCACCTCATCTTTGATACAGTGCCCATCAAAACGTTCATCTCCCTCCTCTTTTCCTCGCTTTCCGCTTCACTATCTTTCTCCTCGAAAATACATCTAAGACGCAAACCACAGTTCCAGCTTGTTCTCCTTTACCCATAAATCTATTATCTAGCCATTCACTGGAGAGCTCTACTTCAGAGTTTCTAGACACAGCCGCACCGTTTGCCCAACACAAATATCGGAGCGAGATTTCGGTCAGGTCCTATATGGTTAAAGTTTCCTCTCCAATGAATTTCACTCAGCGAAGGAGGCCATAATGCAACGTGCCTTATGATAAATCCATTTTAAAGCAGTGCAACTGTTCAAACGTTGCATTTTGAGAGACTATTCAACAGAAGTATGTGTGTTCGGTGTGGATGCCAGGCTGATATAGGTGTTACAGACCTACTCAAAAAGGGCAAAAGAGAGGAAGACGTTCTCCCCCCAACACCCAAGACCTCCAGATTGACCTCCGACTTTCGAAGCTCAACTTTTCCACTTGGCTCTCATCGCTGTTTGCATTTCAGCAGGCCGCAGTTCAGAAGATAAATGTATTTGCCTAAATCCAGAGATGTTGATGGGGAGCGAGGAGATCCAAGGACAACAGCATCAATGACAAGAGGCACTTCAAAAAGAGTTAATGAGTAACTGCAGGTCAGCCTCGGAGATATACTGGAAGACGACTGTTAGAGCAAAAAGAGACAGTATAATGTTTGATCGGGAAGGGAGGCGCGACCCCCAAGTCTGATCCTTGCCAGCGAGCGTCACGCTGAAATCCTTCCCCCTCTGTACATGCTTTCATTAAAGCATGAGAGCTCATTAATCAAAGCTTTAGTGAGAGAGAGCGAGAGAGAGAGAGAGAGAGAGAAAGAGAGAGAGAGAGACAGAGAGAGAGACAGAGAGAGAGAGAGAGAGAGAGAGAGAGAGAGAGAGAGAGAGAGAGAGAGAGAGAGAGAGAGAGAGAGAGAGAGAGAGAATTTATGAATAATTAGACATGGAGGTCATCTGTTTGGAACATCTTTGGCTATTTGTTTAAACAACAACTGTGCATATTCATGCAAATTTCACAGTTCTTAAGATAAAAAAAAACAAGTTTTTACTATGTTTTAAAAATATTTAAAATGGCTTAGTAAATATCACAAAAATAAGCAGTTATCTTAACTTATTACTTAACTTAAAAATTGTGATTATACGTTACCAAACTTGGCTTTTTGTCACGTCATGTCATTTTCAGTTTAATAGAAACATTTGAGTTGATAAGATTACTCGATTTTACATTCATCTAAAATGTTTTTACTTAAATTCAAAGCTTTTAACTGTACACTTTTTTACATCGACATTATTTAAGTGTAGATGGATGTTTTTCTGATGACTGGGGTATCATCAGGGGTTGATCAAAATATAAACAGATGATTCAATATATACAATCAAAACAAATGAATCAGTCACGTGATGTTTCTTTATAATGTGACAACTGAAACTGCTCATTCAGCACTGACAATTCTATTACTTGTTAAGAATCTGAAAAGCAGGTTTTATCAGACCACCATTGTTGTTTCTTTCCCACTATTTAAAAAAAGCATGTTGTCATTACTGTTGTATAGAGGAGTTCAGCTCTTTGGAAAACACAACTAACAACATCATGATACACAAAATATTTTATAAAAGATCAAGACTGGTCCAGAAACAACCATCTGTTATAATGCCGGAGGATATTTTTTCCTGGCACGTTCAACATTTCCAATCGGTTTTCACATTTGGATTAATGTTTATCTTCATCATCAAAGCCCCAACATGAATGAATGAATCTGTAGAAGAGAACAGACTGTGTAAGAGCCCATGAACTCCTCAAGCTGAGCTTCAAACTCTTCCAACCAATCCACAAAAACATCAGACGGTACGATCAATCTCACACACAGAACAACAGAGGGAACATTTCTCATAGCACAGCCGTTGGCATACAGAGGTCTGCTCCTGCCAGAGCAGAAAAGCATGACGGAGATGTTTGTCATGTTGAGGAATTGGTCATGTCAACAGGACGTGTATTCAAAAGTTTAAACACACAGAAGAAATGTGATGAATTTGGACTGATTTTGGAAGAATATGTATTAGAGTGATTGTTTCATTAGACACTGCATAAAATGTTTTTTTTGCTTTTATGTACACTAATATTGCTGTTCATTTCATGGTTTGGAAAATGTGAACAGATCCATCCAAAGGGTTTGAATGAACCAATGGTGGGTTTGCTTATTCCAAGAAAGTTGGCTTCAATTCATGTTTGGGTCAAATCCATGTCATGGGTTGAAACAACCACGGATTTTTGTACTGCAAAAAATGTGTACAAAATATCCGCATTGCAAACCTTTATGAATTTCTTCTGGACAAGACTAAATATATTTGCAACAATTTTGATGAGAATAGTATTGGTCCCCATTAATGTTTCATAGGTTTTGTGTCCATACAATACAAGTCAATTAGGATCAATCGCTTTGGATAATAACATGCTTTCAATTACATATTGTGTTACAATGGGTAAAAATAACAAGACGGTGAGTAAATGATGACCGAATTTTCCTTTTGGGAAGAACTATCCTTTTATGTGCTACATAATTAAATTGCATACATTGGGTTTCACATAAAGTAAACCTTTACACCTAAACCTAACCATTTGGTTAAATTAAACTAAAATGTACACAATAAAGCTTTAACAAACACTTTTATATAGCACACATTCTTATTCAGAACCAAAAATTGGCAACTAACCCACCTATCATTAAGTTGACAACTGAGAAATGTTTTGGTCTGTCAGCAAACATTGTCAAGCCAACAAAGCATTGATCATTTTCAGCCGTGCTATTTTTCTTAAACTAGTCTTGAGAATTTCAGATTAAAATTGATTTTCCAGATACAGTCTACTATTCATCACACACTATTTTAATCTCAATAACATCTTTACATTATTTATAGACAACGTTCAGTGAATAATGATTCTCAGATTCATAAAGAAGAGAGAATGAGGAGATTGCAAGACCTAAAGGGTAACCGGTGGGGTCAGAAGGGTCTATGAAAGGCTGATGGAGTTCCACCACATCAATCAAACTCCAACCCAACCCAAATAATCCACCACAAACATGTTTTTCACAGTTTATTTCCTAAAATGTATTTAACTCGAACCTTACAATCACGTTGATACTAAAACAATGGTGATTCACTGAAATCAATGACCGATCTTGACATGGATTGTAAATATCATGTTGTAAGGGTTTAATTTTTCATAATTACAATATGAGTATTTCATTGGAGCTCCCTCGAAAAAAGAACAAAACTTCAACCTATCACATCGCATTGGATTTATAAACAGTCAAACACATAACTCAATCCTTTCTAGAGTTTTTTTGGCAAAGGCCTTTATCACAGCTAAAATTTTTCTTTTCCTACTTTGGGGTTGAACTTATTTTAAGTTTCATATTGAAACCCTTTTGGACAGTAAGTAAAACGCGTTTACTCTTTGCCAGAGCTCTTGCAGATTATATGTGCGAACTCATGAAAGTAAAATACACACGCTGGTTATATTCCACAGTTCAGTGTAGTTTTGCATGCCATGTCAAACCAAAAACAAGGTCTTAAAAATACTCATAAAACACAGATGCTTTAAATCTCAATTTTTCTTATATGACTTAAATCCATGAGGAAACCTTTATCTTTTTACTAGCCTAAAAATGAAACAGTCGAGATGAGAATTATGATGGGGCAGATAAAACCACCAAGAGAAGTGCGGCCTGTGCCAGCCTTGGATTATGTGAAATGCAGGAAAAGAGTTCCACATTCCTCTTTTGGAATTGAGTAGAGATTCTGTTTCCATTCTTTGTGTGCTCCCGCCATTAAATTTGAAGACAGAAATAAATTCCAGAGGTGTTTCGAGGATGAATATTCACCGACTGGGTTTAAAGACTTTAGTGTGTTGATGCTGTAATAATAAGGCCAAATAATGGGCCTTTGTGGCACCTCAATTTTGGTTGAAATCCATGGGATCATAATTTTTTAATATTGCTAGAAAAACAAGGGCATGCATCAAAAAAGACCAAAAATTAATTTTACGGCAATCTGATGATCAACCAAAGTATCTATTTGTGGGCCTTTATAAAACGCCAAAAATATATATTTTTTCTATATTTTACAATTGAATGAAATACATTACATATGGTCACTAACTAGACTAGATCATAAACTTTAGAAAAAAAACAAGTATTAAAGCGGATTATATTTGAAAAAATGTGATACACTGAATGAAGTAGAAAGGGACTGACAATATAAAACTTTAAAAAAGAAATGCATAAAAAAGATCTTTATTAAAATAACATTTTTGACTTCATAAGGCTTTGTTGTATTTATACTATTTTACTTTGCTACAATCCATGTTGGTAAATTTTATAACGTAATATTTCATAATCTTTAATGAGATTTTATTGTTTTACAAATGGCTATTAAGCAATTTAATACATTATACTAATATAATCCTTTTGACCTAAACAAAAAAATCATATTTGACATCAATAAAAAAATAAATTTTCATAAAAAGTGAATGCAAAAATGAATTTTCTCCTCCAAAAAACCCTAAATGTATCTCAGGTGACATTATTAAACAGTGATGAAACACGTTTAAACTAAGCTTTCAATAGCAAGCCCATGCCATCGGATTCCTCCCTTGATTTTTCCCAATTTTCCAACATTAGAGAGAAAATAACATTAGGGGATGGCTTTGAAGATTAGGCTGCTGTCTCTGAGAGCATCCATCTTTGGCTTTATTCTAAAACTCCATCTGAAACTCATGTGCGCACAAACACGTGGTTCAAATGAGTTCAGCCCACACCAAAGAGGTCCGACTGTTGTAATGATGTGCTTTACTTTGTTCTGTAAATTAGCTCAGCCACTTAAAAATATAAAGTCTGTAAACTATCAGCACTACATATGGCCATGAGTGTTGATTCTTGATAATATGTCTTTATTAAAGTCTCTGTGAATGTGCTTTGAAGTTCTAAGGTTAGGAGAGAGCGTTTGCGTATTCGATCATATACTGTACGTCACCTTCACATAAAATACCATCAAATTCATTTAATCTAACAGCAAGTGCAGTCAGGTTCAAATGTAGTTATTTTACAATACTTTGATTGTAATTGCCTGTTATACAAATGTAATTCCAAATAGTTAAAGGGAAAGGTCACAGTTTTCTTTAATGTACTCGTCATTCCACTCGACTTCTTTGCACACCCCAAATAATATATTTTGAAGAATGTTAATAATTAAACAGCATTGACTCTCACTGATCTTCAATGTCTCGACACAAAAACACTGATACATTTCTCAAAATATCTTCTTTTTGGTTATCCAGAAGAATTAGTCATATACAGGATTTAAATGAAATGACGTTATATAAATTAGGATAACGTAAAATTGAATTTTAGTGAAAAGCAAAAGGTTACAAGTTCAAAACCCCCTCTGGAGAAGATTTATCAACCATCACCACTGTTGGGATATAGGACCCTGAATTGATCCATAAGGACAACATTTGTAAAGTATACATTTCATCTAAGTGAAAAATTAATATCCAGACCTCAGAAACCTAATATCATTATTCATATAAATTGGCAAGTTATTTTCTTGCTGAAAACTCCCGGATGGATATTGTAATTCAAACACATCACGCCCTTAGATTTCAAGATCACATGTAATCTCATTGTGTCAAACACCCGAGCAATCCTTTAGTTTAAAAAAGACACAAAATCAGCCCAAATGTTCTATCCAGAAAATGGAAAATATTCTCCAAATATCAACAAAAGCACCCAGACAACTGTCCACCAGGTGTGGGACATATCAGGGATGATCCCAGACTCTTGTGTCCCTCAGGAGAATCTGGTATGACAGGAATTTACCGTTAGTGTAAAGACTATAAAGCTCTGAACTGAATGTTGGAGAATGAATGTCTCGTCACAGACACAGGGAGTCAGCATAACTCAGAAAAGACACATGCCCTTGACCTGGTCTGCTCATCCGTTCTTTTTCTACACTATCAGTCCATTTAAGATTCCTCCCTCTCACAAACAGGCATTCATAAAAGCAGAATAATGTCAAAGACAGACAGCGAGACAGACTGCCGGTCCGCAGGCCTCTCTCGCTGGCCACCGATGATGGATGAATGATTCTGATGAATCGGATTAAAGAGGAGCGATGAAATAGAGCACTTTCCTCTGAGTTATTGCCAGTGTTTGGCTACATGGAGGAAATGGTTATGATATTGGATGTACATGAATAAAAGACAATGGATTTCTGCGTGGAACGTTTAGAATATGATGTTAAAATGTAGTTCTTGTTGACATGGGTAAGTGCCGTGAAAAAGTCTTATAAATGGAAAGTAAAGCATTTGCAATATTTTCTTAAAAGATAAGTACACAAACATTACATTCAGTAATTCAATAAAGAAATATTTTATTTACTTTTATGTCTAATGGCCACTTTAGAAAATATTCAAAAAAATGTAATTCAGGTCCAATAGAACTTCTGGTTTCAGCTCTTTTTTCAGCTCTTTTGAATTTAATAATGTGATTAAAATTAAAATTTGTATTGAATATTTTCAAGATTTAAAAATATGTTAAAAACTATAAATGAAACAGCAAGTGTTTCTTTAATCAGCGTTATGTAAAGTGCTCATTCTGTTTAACACTTTGAGAGTAAATGGAGACTTTGAGATCAAAAATGACAAAAAACAAACAAGTGAATGTTTAAATGGGGCCATGTGACTTATGTCCCGTTTTGTATTGAATAAAATCCTTATGAAAAAATATTAAGATATGAACACAAAAGTGCACATGTAGCTAAACTTACAAAAAGATTGATATAGAAATTGTCATCCATCATATTTTTGGAATGAAGGTAGAGATGCACAGCACCTCAGGAAAACTTGCAAGAAGTTTGGAGCCAAATATTTCTCCTTGACGTTCTTCATGCATACGCCAGTCTTTTCAAACCAGCCTTCTCACTTTCTGTTGCCGTTCTGTGGCCTGTTATACCCCACATTTCCCTAACAGTAACAACATAAACAAGCTCAACCCTTTAAAGAGCTCCAGGGGAAAAAGGCCAAGTCATTACATCTATAATCTATATCTCTTTGAAGCGTAGCGCTCATACAAATGTGAAGAAAAACTACATGGCGAGGAACGTCTTAAACCCAAACAAGGGAGAGATAAATGTGCTGCGAAAGGCTGAGAGGAGGAAAGGCTTTGCCGGCTGAGATTACATCATTCCATCGAGATGTAGAGATTAAGATGTGGTTTGGATCTCAAGTCTTAGGACCACAGTGTTAGACTGCTGAGACCAAGAAAAATTCTCTGTGGCTTTTGCCTGTTTTATAGGATAAAACATTTTAGTGGAATAGGGGCTGTTGCTGCTGTTAAAGAGAAAATCTGAGAGTGCTTAACTGAAGGGCATGCTATTGTGTGACATGAAATGTCAAAAAGAAATACAGATCGTCCTAATGTCACATTGGACTTTAAACATACAATCTGAGACCACTTTCAAAGTCATACCTTAACATGGAAATAATGTAATAGTTCATTAGGATTTTCTTGGACTAGTATATCGACATTTTTAGTTTATGATGTCATTAAATCCCAAAGGGGGATACATTGATTACTAAGGAACTCTTTTGTTCAGTTCAACCGTTCGTCTCTATAAATGTCATGGATTTATGCTGACAGCAAGACTACAAAACATGCACAAAACTTCAAAACAGAAAGAATTTGTAAGATAAGGACATTAAGCATATAAAAGCAATTCATCATTTTTGATTAATCTCATAAAGAGATCTGTTGACATAAGTATAGCTATAGAAAATTTCTATAAGGGTTTGAATAAAGGGCCCGAAAATCATTTTGATTTTTCTGCCCTGCATATGACTGCAAATACAAAAGAAGATGTTTTGAAGAATGTTAGTACACATTGCTTTTTTATCCATAAAATAGAAGTGAATCTTAATTGTCGAGAGAGTTAGTAAATGATGTGGGAATTTTCATTTATGGGTAAACTACGGTTTTAACAACACAATGGTTTCACCATAGGCAATGCCTGGTGAGAAATGCTGAGTTAGTAAAACACTACCTTTAATGATGCATATTTGCATTTAAAAGATGTTCTAAAAGAATTGTTAAACTGGATTTTGAGTGTCAGCAAATCATTGCTATACATTAAGTGAATTTAAATTATAAACTTAAAATTGAAAACTATCTTTAGTCTTTATTTTCTCTGGGAAACAACTCCATCCGATCAAATGACATACTCCATCCACACTCTCCGTCCCAAGGCCACTGTTTCCTGCTGCTCTTATCTTCCCGATAAGCCTCATAGCTGCTGGGAATCTCGCATGAAGAGAGAAAACGAGAGAGAGTGAAATGGTCTTATCTTCTGGTACTCTGGATGACTGAAGGCCGGGCAGGTGGCTGTTTGTTGGATGGGAGTGACTCTCAAGGCCAGTGGGAGTCTGGGAACCGCAAATGTATTCCTTAAGGTCATTCTTTTACAAGGTCATTTACTGTAGGGATCTAGAAAGCTCTTTTCACCAGTATGCAATTATTAAGAAAGCTCTACCACCAAAACAAGCTAACAGGAACCACAACAAAAGCAACAATAGGAAGAAGTACCATTTGTATTTTTTGGGATATGAAATCAAATTACTATTCAAAATGTCTCTTATTCTAAAATAAGATAAAGAACAATAGTTAACGCATCAAAGCTGTTGAATAACACATGTAACAAGATGAATTATGGGAATTATAAATTGGTTATTTTAGCATTTTAGCAAGTATTGCTTTGAATTTGCAAAAATTCACTTCTTTTAATGAAATATTATATGTGTGATGTATTATAAAATAGTATTCATTCTCATATGCTTTAATCATTATTCAAAGTTATACATTTCAAAACATAATATTTGAAAAAACAATAATCATTTAAAAGAATGTTAATGGAGCAACTAAATTTTATCTCAATTAAATTGAATCATTACCACAATTAAATCAAGTAAATATCATTTTAAGAAATACATTCTGTTGAAATTTGAAATAAAGTTGTATTAAAAACATATTGAATCGTGTTGAACCATGATTAACCGAATTCCCGAAAAAAAAATTCAGTAATTAAATTATTTTCAAATCAAACTATTTAAAAGGTGAAATATTCATAGATCGGTGTACAATTATTCGTTCTACCAAACAACACTTATATAATACAAAAATCCACCGCAGTATAATCCAGCTTATTGATTTACAATTCAAAGTTAGCATGACATCAAGAAGTGTGTAAAATTTTATTGAGCAGTAAATCACCCGGCCATCGCTTTAAAATCAATACAAGCCTCTCTTCGCCAAGAGATCTGCAACAGCTTCTCAAATCCCTCAGTCTCCCGTGCTAATAAACTTTCTTCTTGTATAATTCCCATCTTGCCGACGGCTAATTAGGTATGAAAAGCTTCATTAACTCTGTTAAATGATAGCTCACCTCAGGGCACGGCCACAGTTTGAGTTTCATGAAACACTTAGTCAGCTCATCATCGCTGCCAGTTTCTATAGCGCAAACATTACAAATGCAGATTTTAATGGTCTCCTATATTGTCATTGCTATGTGTGGATACTGTAAACATTCACATTTCAAGCATCTTCCAAATAAGGCAGCACAGTCAAAGAAATGTGCTTACTTGCACTAAAAAAATCCATGCACACACCCAAAATCATCCATCATTCATTATGTGGAGTCTAATGGTTTCGTGGTTTTCTTCCGATTTTAATGATCAATTTAATGCAGTCAATGCTAATGGAGAGCAAGAGCATTTTAAAGAAACTTAACAGTAATGTAATTCTCAAATAAAACAGGGTATCGACGTAATTCTTTATTAAAGTTTAACCATCATTGGGCCAAATGCTGTTGTATTGTTCTGAAATGAATCACTGCAGAATGTAGAATAGTTTTGTTGTTTGTAAAATATTTGTGGTCGTTTGGGCCAATTTAGCACGTTGATCTCCAGAGTTGAGTTTCACAAAGAAAAATGTATCTATACATTACAAAAGTGTAAGCTATGTCAAACGCATGGTATATTTTTGGCTTTGTTGCAATTTCAAATGTTTTGTTTGTATAGTAGAGTTTCAAGCATGCCAACCTATTTAAACTGGAGTATTGTTTTTCAAAGCACCGGAGATACGTGGATATTTTTATGGTTTGGCCTCTTTAAGTCAATGAAATCGGGTAAACCCAAACCCTTCCACTGGCATTCCTTTGGATTTTTACGATGCGCTTACCAGGCACGTTGAATCTGTTTAGAGTGGCCACTGGAAAACTGGAGAGAGAGGATGGACTTGATGCCATCGCGTGATGAAGAGCAGGAAAGTTCTGCAGGCCGCGGCGACCTGCTTCGCTTCACGAGGTATTTGCGGTGGAGTGCTTTGGGTTTTCCTGAATGGGAATTTATCCAGTCACACTCGGCATGATAATCCAATTCGGATTTGTTTATTCCTTCTGTATGTACATCGTCTCCACTTATTAAAAGGAATAAGTGGACCAAGCACTGCTTTAAGAGATTATTTTGTAAATACAAATAAGTAAACCGCGGATTACAGTGCTGTAAGAAGTGTCGACAAATAACCAAGAAAAAAACTAAAGCAGGTTCCTTGGTTAGAAACTTTAGATACTTCAACAACAAAAAAATTTAGGTAATTGTTTTATGTTATTGCCTTGTGTGCATGACAAATAGCAATACACTGAAAAAATAAGTTGTTGCAAAGGTTTTCATTTGAATTAATTACATTTATATTTACATTATACCTTTAGGCAGTTAGCAGACGCTTTTATCCAAAGCGACTTACAATAGTCGAGGAGACAATGAAGCGGTAAGCCGATACAACAATAGGTGAACAAGTGCTACAACAATGCTACCAAGTTACACAGAGAGCAGGTAATTACTTTTGTCCATAATGTCTCCTAAAACATGATAAACAATAATTAAGTAATTCCAAAGGAACATTTTCTACCAGTTTTTGTCAAAGTCATAGTTCACACAAAAATTAACATTTCTACAGCATCCATTGACTTGCATTAGTTTTGCGAGAAATTATTGGCTACTACATTTGTTTGGTCACCAACATTCTACCAAATATCTTATGTTCTGTAAAAGAAAAAAGTCATACACATTTGAAATGAAAGGGAGAGCAAATCTTAACAATTTTAACATGGGTGAACTATCCTTTTAACAGAAGGTTCAGCTTTCCTTACTATCGGGTATGTGTCCTTCACAGGTTTAATGCTACAAAAACACTAAGACAGATATAATATTACATTAGAACTGTTATTGTTTTACAGTGGAGGTATTTCCAATGTCCAAACATCAACATATGTCCCTTCCTGTGTGATGGCCTTAGGCTGTGACAGTCTAAAACCCCTGCACTCCTGTTCGCCAACCAAGAAAGCAAAAAAGCCCCTTTGAGAATCTCCCTTTACTGCTTAACCTCAAACAACTGATGAGTGATGAATAAAAACATCTAAGCCCGTTAACAAAAGAATCAAAACACTGAAACAGTTTGAAAGTATTAAGCAAGGAATTCGATATCCACGTAGCCATGGGGCATAGTTTGTCTCTCAATTCACCTTTGGCTGTACCTTTAGATTACTGCAACGGACTCTCATGAGAAATAAAACTAGTGTGAAAGGTTATGAATTTGCCATGTAAAGGTTGCTGCAAAAAGAAGATTATTTATATGCGGTCCTGTGGCACAACTGGTACGGTATGGTGCATGCCAAACTAAGGTCATGAAGTTGATTCACAAAAAATTGCTAAAAAGGAAATAGTTTTAAATGCCACCATTCACATCTACTGTATAGAAACCAAAACAATGAAAGTGAAAGGGTGTCCGTTTCCAAGATTCTTCAAAATATCTCCTTTTGAATTCAGTTTGAAAAAGTACTACAGGTTTGAAATGACAAAAGGGTGAGTAAACAATTACACAATTTTCATTGTGGGATGAACTATAGGTTTAAGGCCACATTCAAACAAAGCATTCCCCTGAGCTTTCCCTATCAATGCACTCCTGGTTCTTAAAAAAATAAACAGCATCATCTGTAAAATTTCTGCATTTATTTTATATGTATACAGCTTTACCGTCTCTGTGGACGTTTCATGGTGTTCAAGCATATCGAAGGGCTTTATGGTTGAAGAGCATCGTTAAGCATCTACTTTTAGTGCAAATCTTCAGTCTATCACTCCATTTCACTTCAGTCTATCTGGAGCATTAAAACTGCACAGTCAGCCACTATCTTTTCTACCATCTTATAGGTTCTCGAGGTAATCTAATGTCAGGTGTATTGATCTGTTTCAATATGGCCCCTAGCTCTGGCAACATTCATACAGTCTGTGATTGGAGTTTGGGCCACCAGCATCTGTAAATTAACTCAAGTAACACAATTTAATGACCATAGAGACTCAAAGAAAAGTAATCAGGTCCATTTTGTGTTCTTGTGCTTTGCTGAGGGTGAATCCCTGAGGTTATCACTATTGTGTATCAGGTTAGTGAACATCAGAAACAGATTGGACACAGAGGTGGGGTAAAGGTTATCTTGAACAGTGTATTATAAATGCCTGAAATTATAAGCCTATAGATATAGACACAAAAACATTAAAACAAGAATTCTCGTACAGAGTAAAGCAAGATCAAGAGGAATTTAATTCCCTTTATTTTTGTTTTTACTTCTGTCAATAAAATAGGCATACTGTATCTTGTTTGACATGTGGTGATTCTGGGTTGTTTAAATAAACCAAATTCAATGCTGTATGTCAGAGGATGTATTTCAGCAGCGGCACATTTGTTTGTATTGTTTCAAATTTTACTGGAACGAGAATCAAACCGAAGAAAAGTGGAGTGTGTTTATAAGAACCTTGTGTAGATGAAACTGTTACCACAGATGACTCTACACTACCGATGACAATCGCAACTCAAAACATTTCAATAGGAGACCAAACTAAAGATCTGCTCAACATTATTTTTATTTTCTGATATATATTTCATTAATGAAGTACATATTGTACTTAAACATGAGAACAAAACTGCCATTAATCCAAACAAAATGTGTGCTTTCAGTGGAAAGAGATGGGCATCATGTGGGGAATGAGAAGGTTGAAATGAAGGTACCTGATTCCGATATCTTCTGTGTAGTGTTGAAATTGAACAGATGCATTTATCCATATCAATGTCTTGTTACACCCTAATGCTTACACATTTGTATCTTTTCACACTTAAGTATGATGTGAAGGTACAAAAACAAAACCATTGAAAGGATTTCCAATATTCTTCAAAATATCTTCCAATGTATCTTTGCACATTTAAGTATGAGAAGATTTCTTATTCCTGTATAAATATTGCAGATAAAGACACTTTATTGAACTCTTACAATAAATTGGTGGCTAATGAGCATAAAAATTAAGAATTAAATTAAAAGCACATTCCAATAAAACAGTAAAGCTGGCACATCCCAATTCCCTTGCTAACATGGTCTAAATATGCTGTTTGTCTCATTTTACATTTAAATTTACATTAAATTTAAACTAGAACTGCCCTTAGTTTTACTCACTTTCAGGAAGCAGAAATACCAAATATATGACCCAAAAATATTACAATGTGTGACCAGCAGGAAGGTTGGATTCAGGCCAAGCAATAGATCCAGCCGCAGAGGTTATAAGGGCTTAAAGGGTGCAACTGGTGGAGCATCCTCAGGACAGTGAGCCAGGACCCATGAGTCTGAAAGGATAGAGGTGATGCCGAACTGTAAGGAGGCAGATGGCCTGGGTAAAGCAGGAGCCATACAATTTCATGGTGAATTTTCTACAGATGCGTCTTCCGTAACTGAAGCGAGAGGCCGCAGGAGCAAGTGACAACCTTGATTGATACCCAGGGTCCCTCTGTGAAGCCGTTTAACATTTTAAATAGCCTTGCGTTTACTTGAAAAATATTCAGAAATGAATGTTGTTGACTTTAAGTCTTTCAATGTTAAAATTTGAGAAAAATATGAATATCCAAGCTCAAGGAGGATTGTGTGCTCGGTGGATAGAGCTCATTTAAGTCTATTTACCTCTCTCTCATTTGCTTTGGTGTGCTCACTCTATTGGCAGAACATGAATGAGTTCATCAATCAATCGACTGCATTGTTAAGCAGATCTTAATTATGCATTGAATAGTAAACCAACAGTGATGAACAGTCAAGACAGAGCAGAAAATAATACAAAATAAGGAAACACATTGCAGGCACTGTATTTTAGTTAAAATTCCTTTATGAATCATGCAATATGTTGTTGTCTTGAAACAAACACTTCAAGACTACAAAATGTCTGTAATCAGCCCTGAACTTTCTCCCTGGCACCGGAGCTCAGGTTTTGGCCACTTTACAAATAAAAAGCTGGTAAAGAGAGAAAAGGAAGGTGTATATGAGTGCTTTTCCATTCATTTAAATTACCATGCCATTTGCCATGGAAGGAAGGAATTTCCCAGCGGATACGCCAATAATATGCTGGTGATGCACTATTGGTGTGATTCATTGGTTACTGAAAAGTTAACATCTGTTTGGTTATAAAGTCATTTGTCATGTTCAATGTCTTCCAGAATTGGGCTTTGGGAGCTCCAAATGAAATGAAAATGTCTTTACAACCAAGCTCAAACATTAAAGCTTTGCATTTCATATGATTCATTTGCTAAATAAAAAACAGACATGCCAACCGCCCAACTTCATTTCCATTTCACATACTCTTAAGGATGTAGCTTTAACAGTCCAAATTTTAGGTTAATGTCAATAAGATCAAAAGAAAAAAAAAATTGAATTACAATTTGGCTTGATGTCATTTAAAGAGCAGGTTAAAATCATTTAGGAGGAAGTGTGGAATTTCCCTAGATTCCTAGACCCGCCCCTTACTTTTGATGATGATTGACAGGTCCCGCCCACAACTCCTGGGGGTAGAGGATGTGACTATGCTGCACTTTCACCTTCGTCTTAAAGCGCAAACAAAATTAAAGATGAAAATGTGCCTTTTACATGTAAAGACTACATAAAGTATATAAGCTATAATAATAGTTTAAATGTAGAAAAAAATAAGTAATGCCACGTAATTTGGATATATACTACTACTACTACTAATAATAATAATAATAATAATAATAATAATAATAACAATAATAATACTTAATGTTTAAACATTAAGATTATGTTTCTTTCTTTAAATAAGTTTTTAAACTATGTATCCAGTCTAATATTCTATTTTTCATCTATTTAAAGAGCTTTTAATGGTTCATAGTGACAGCCCATGCATTAAGCTCACTTGCACCTTGTAGCTTGAAGAAGGTCACCAATCCCTCTTTGTGTAAATGCCAAAGAAGCAACTCTGGACTTTCAATTGCGGTCCCTTAATGGAGGACAAAGGGTAAATATAGCCAAGCAAGAGCCATCTTGTCTCAGGACACATCCATTGTAGACAATCTCCAAATGAGTCTTATCTATCCCATTAAAGTGTGACAGAAGAGAAGCTGATGTGAAGTACTTGCAAATCCAGGCAGAAGTTTGGATACAACACACAGGACAGGCTGTAATCTGTAATGTCAAGTCACACTGAGAGAGGGATTTTAAAGTTCTTTTGCTTTAGATTAGATAACAGACCACAGGAGGTCAGCTAGGAAATGGATGTATGGGTTGAGTTGGTTCGGGAGAGGTTTCAGGATGTTCATATGGTAAAATAAGAAAGAAAGAATGGGTCTCAGTTACTAATCAAACTTACAAATGTATATGTGTATAAAACCTTCAATAGTTTTTTTAATACAGAAATCGCGTTTGCATTTACATTTTACAAAACTTAGCACGACCAATTTAAACCACAATACGGTACGCGATTCCAGCTTTAAGAAACTAATTTGTTAGCATACAGTTTTAATACATTTTAAAATAAACTGCTGAAAGTTTGTGATAAAATTTTTGTTGCATTGAAATATTGAAATATTTGTTTTGTTTTTTTCCACATTTCACACATTTATTTATTATTATTACAAAATTATTATTAAGCTGACATCATGATGCTTTATTATTCTTTAAAAAGTAGTATAAAATAATTCTGACATATTCTTTTTCGAACATTTATTTGAGGTCTGTATAAACATGGAGCATGCTTTCTGTTCTTAGACCTTTTTTCATTTTCAAGTTGAACTTTTTACCCTGAGCATTCTTACATAAATATATTTTTATACTGTAAATTTATATACGTTAAGTTTTTAATTTTCATTTTTTGTTTATGCATACACAGGCAGATGTGATAAAACTAAACAGTCCCCATATGAAAAGCTCAGCCAGATTTATAACCAAAACCATGACAGGCACAGATAGAGAAACAGATGAGCTGGAATTTTGTTGAAAGATACCAGGACAACATAAGCAGTCGGATTTCTGAACTATCAAAGTGAAGCCTCAAGCAAAAGAACTCAGAAGATGGTCCGCTTCCTTCCGTAAGGAACCGACTCTTTTGGCAGCACTCATGAGAAAATGCAACCATGTGTGTATGTTGTGCCGCGTGTGTGATGTGGATGGCTGGGTGTGCGTGTGTTTGGGACTAAAAGAGAGGAAGTGTGGTCACATCTGGTTTGTCCATCTGTCCATCAGTGTCATTTCATTCTTTCAGACTGTAGACATGTCACTATAAATTTCATACGGTGATGTGTCTAAATTTGTGGGTCCAAGCCCAAATCCCATTTTTTAGTAAAGGTTTTTTGTTATTTCGTTTTCACAATAGTTGTGTATATCGATGCTTTTAATATTTCCATGTGAATGCACTATATATATATTACATGTGTCATTGATGAAATGCATGATTCCAAGTCTTTTCTGTTTGAAGCACGCCTCCGACAGAGGAAGTGATCGCCTGTGGCCAGGAAGACACAAGCTTTCCTGTCATCAGACTCCCAAACGCTCTGGAAAATGTGCTCAGATGTGGCACAGTCTCCTTAACATCTAATGCTTGTGTTGCTTTTCTGCCTGTTTGTGAGATGGTTGCTCATGACAAGAAACCACTTGTTGAAAATTGACCCTCACTTAAGGAAAACCAAGACAAAAAAGCCAATAATTCCAACCAAACATTAGAATCCTTTGGTTGCCCTAGTTTCCAGTTAGAATGGATCAAATATATTCACTATCAATCAAAATTAAAGGTCACATAACTGAAATGGATAGTCGACCCTAAACAAAAATTCTGTCATTAGATAATCACTCTTAAGACAGTTAAAACCAGGTTGTGACACAAAAAGAGATAATAGGGTCCTATGTTGTTTGGTTTCCAACATTGTTCAAAACATCTCAATTTGTGAAGAAATACAGAAGACTGCAGAAGAAAGTCATACATGTTAAGCATTATATGAAAATGAGTAAATTATATCATTTTTATGTGGTTTGTCGGAGACCTTCGATACATGTGGATATTTTGGTTCCATTGATACTGTATAGAAATGTCCGTAGAGTCATTACAAAGACTTAAACAAAGAAAATAGCCAAGAAAACATGCACGCAATCACTCCCAACTCCTTTCTTCTATATCCAAACTATAGACTTTTGCATCCTTTTTGTCTAAACTCAGTGTTTCTGGTCACTGAAGCTTATAAACCCTTAAGACATTTATATTTCATGTTATCGGGTATTACTGTCTTATCAAGCCGGATATGAGGGCACATTAAAGGGAAATATTTTAACTGCTCTTTAAATCCGGAGGATCAACAACCATATGTGAAGTCCACTAATCTTATTTCAAAAGGCCTAAAGCAAAGAGAAGACAGTATGGTTCGTATTAGCGAGCTGAAACTGATTTACCAAATGTTCCAGACAAATGTACAGAAGATTAGAAAAAAGAAGAGCTGGGATTCGTAGACTGGATGTACGCTATTTGTCATACTCTGTGAAGTAAATCTGCTAATTTTCTAAGCCTTATATACGGTAAATAAAAAAGCATCTCAAAATGCACAAAATCTAAAGACATTCATCATGGTGATTCTCTCCTCCTAACTAACCCAAAAAAGCATGCAATGGTTTTAAAATGGAAAAATGAGTGAGTGTCTAAACATCTTAATGAAATCCTACTGGAAGTTTACTGACAGTAATGTGATTGGAAAGCAAACAAAGCATGAATTAAAAGACTATGATATTTACATTGAAAGAGACGTGCAAAGGGCTGTTTAGACTTGACAAACGGAAAATTGAGTCTGGCTTTGGCATTCCGGCCATCAATATTGAGCATCTTGTGTTGACATGAAGGATGAAGTGCACTTGAAGCATATCAGCACTGTGAAGAATCGACTTAATGTGGAGTCAATAAAGAATTTACTCAAAGAGGTAATGAAAGCAACATTAGAACCAAAGCGGCTGGATATTTCAGCATGCTGAGTGAAATCGTCTCTTTAAACGATGGCATGGGAATTTATTCAAAGAAAAATGTGCATACGTTGTGTTATCTGGTATCACAGTAACTGTCCAGAGGAATGGAAAGGTATACACTTTTGGACCCGATTTACTATCCTTGTAGGAAAAGTGACAAAAGCACCCCAGAACTTTTTGCTGTTCTACATTCTTCAAAGTATCTCAATCTTCTCAATGTTCCAAAAGAATAAAAAAAAGTTTATAGTTTTTATCTTCAGAAAATGCTTAAATATTATTTTGGGGTGAACAGAACTAACAATTATTTTTTAAGTAAATTATTCCCAGGGTTTGATAAATTTCCTATAGTCAACAACAAGATTATGTTGAACAGTATTTACTGTTTAACATATTCCACAATTTAGACACAAGGAATGGCGGATTACACTTTTTTACCAGGCAAAGTTTATTTCTATCCCTGCAAATGTCAATTTATCATCTTTCACAGACATTTGTAGCAGTGTTCATCACGGATAACTATTAGAACAGAACGACCATACATCCGGCATACCAGAGAAGATCTCTTAACTTTCTTTATGGGACGTCGACATTCATGGGCATCAGTGAACCATCCATCAAGAGAGCGAAGGGAATGAGTGAAACATGGCAAACAACCGAAAAAGGAACTACGGTGGGATGAGAAGTTTTCCAATGTGTGTATTCCATTGAGGAAGTGATAGAGACAGAAGAAGGGAAAAATAAACCATGAGACAGGAATCGGACAGTTGCTTTAACCATTATAGAAGATAGGGATGAACTTGAATTAAAGCATGACACTTCATATAAGTTGTTATAGCACCGGGATCGACAGACGAACCTTATACAAAAAGGATTCTAGAAGACTATTTATGTCTAAATAAACAATATATTAAAGGACACGTGTCTTGAATTGAGCCGACGCAGAAGCACATGGTCTGCTGGTTACTGCTGAAACATTGGAGATGTGATGAGAACCAAATATTCACAATGTAAATGAGCAGAGAACATTATTTTTCAGCCGAGATATTCTGGCCTTTCTAGAGTTTGTTTTACATCTACTGAGACGAAAAACTAAACAAACTGATTGCCCAGATTAAGTGAAGAAATTCCATTTTTGTCTGTTCAGAACAACCATATGACCATATGAAGTGTTATAGGTTATATAATATGAGTTCTTGGACATTCTGACTTTTTTAACTAGAAATAAAACCAATTTTAGTTAAAGCGATAACCTACTTACCTATTTTCGGCAGAAGTCAACAAAGATATTTTGAAGAATGTTGGAAACTGAACAGCAGTTGCACCCTTTCACTTCTATTGTAGCTTTTAAACTAGACCAACACAGACAAGTGTGTTCCAGTTACCAACATTCTTCAAAATATCATACAGGATAGCACAATTATCACTTTGGGTTCACATGAATAAATAAACAAATAAATATACATATAAAATAAAATTATGGAATCCAAACAATGACTTTTTTTACTTAAAAATCTAAAAATATACAACCTTTCAGGCAGGACAACCTTCTTGTCTCATTTGCAATCACTAACCATATAAACATCTTCAACAATAAAATAATAAAAAACCTTACACTCGCCCTCTCCCACGTAAATACATCCCACAATCCTGTGCTCTCCATCTCTGCTCGTTCAGGAGACGCTGACCACTGACCTCTGACCTCTCACTGCTCTGGTGGTCAGTAGCGAGGCCGTTGAGAGGCCATTGTTCGTTTCTCTAGAGAGGGTTTGAGCTTTGTGTGAGTTGGACATGACTGATGCTGCGCGACCCTTGCACCCTTCTCTATGTACCCTGATGCTGGGGCAGATTCTGTAATTAGCCGGGATTATTCCCATGACAGTCCAAAGTCACGGCCCTCCCACGCTCCACACAATGTTATGCTATCACAGCGAAACTACAGGGGCAGAGTTACTATGATTTACACTTTTAATGTCGGCTCGGAGTGTGAGGGTATTTGCATGCACAGACATTCAAAACAGCAATCCTGTTTAAATGATCAACGAGTGAGTTTAACTTATAGGTTTACCTTGGTAATCGTGATTTTTACACATTCATTTTAAGGCTAATGTAAAACCAATGTACAGTAGGAACTAAAACTATGTATGGCCAAAAATAGCTATAAATAATGTACATTTAAAACAATAAGCAGACTAAATAAAGTTTATAGATAAGGATTTTTTGGTTTATGTAAAAAATCAGCTGCAAACAACTGAGATATCTCAAAATATGTTTTGTGATCACAGATGAAAGAGTCATATACAGGGTTTGTATGAATTTGTATACATTTCATTTTGGGATGGTCTATCCTTTCAATGATTATTATAAAAATATATTTGGTAAATTTTTTATATCAATCAAAATGTCATATTTTCAAATCTGTGAAGCTTAAATCCTGCTAATGCAAATATAAAAAAGAAGAAATTAAAAACATTAATCTTCATTTAAATATGGTCTTTATACTTTAACACATTGCTCACCAGAAGAAACATCTCTATACGTTGTCCTTCAAACACAGCTTCTCGAAGGAGGAGGTGAAGTAGGTTGGTTGATCAGGCAGAAATACTGCTTGGTGTGGAAGTCTTCAAAGACATCCAATCAGCTCTCAGTGGAGTGTCTTTCTGTCAGACAGCTCATAAATCACCCTGAAGAGTTTGAGGATCTTTAAATGCTTCTATGCCAACCTTGTCAAATGCTTGTCAAACCACAGTGCAACTATTTTTGTCACCATCACAAACTTGTTGATGGTATGGTACGTGTGTACCCTCCTTTATGAAACCGGACAAGCAACTATTTTTATTTGAATTGTTTTATTGCAACAACACATACATGTTAATGGTTCCATCAGATGCAACTACCAGTCTGGGTTTGTTGGTCAAGTCAAGTCAAAGTTATTTATATAGCACCTTTTACATTTTCTAATAATTCAAGCAGTTGTACATGAAATATGTTGCAGTACATTTAATCAAATAAATACTTATAAATAGCATTAAAATATTACAAATAAAAGGTGCAGTTAAACCTGATAGGTCAGGATAGTGGCTACGAATCTATTTATATTTTATTAAATGTGTATAAATATTAATTTACAATTAATTTAAAGAGCAGTTAAAATATTTGTACAATCGTTAAAAATTGTATACAATTTTTTTAATTTGGTGCACTAAAATATTACCCAGAAATAATAATAACTTGCCAGTTAATTTAATTTGTTAATTTAGCTTTTACCAGAAATAATCTACAGGGAGTTTATTCTTTGCAAATACTGTATGTTCAGGGAGTTAAGTTAAGTTTAGGTCTCAACGATCAATGCATAAATTATTTTGCACATCGGAATACTAGTCAAGCAATATGTCAAGTAACCAAAATTTTCCGGAATTGTGGATTACATCTAGATACATATCATAGCAACATTACATATAACTTCAGAGAACATCTTTTTTTATTGCTTGAATTAAATCAAGGAGATCTTTTTTTCAACACAACAACTGTTCCGATTGTGAAAACATGAATCCCACGGGGTGGCCAGTTTAAAGAAAGACATATTGATCATCAAACCAATTCTCCATATGCACAATGCTAGTTTCCACAGATGGATGGTTTGCATCATGTGACCAAAACGTGTTGAGGTCTTAAACAATTGTGTTACAAATCCAAACCAAAGCTGTCATATGTGTTGTGGACAGCCCCTTCAAACCCCTTGAGTTTTTGAAGAATGACTACGTAAATAGCGGTATTCTCCACACACGCCTCTTCTTGTGCTTTTGTTTTTGTCTAATATGCAAATAATAAATAATCTATTGATCAGTCATTTACCGTTCAAGCTGTTCAGGGCCCAGAAGGGGCACAAGGGGCATGAGTCCTGTCACCCCCTAAGGTCACAATGGGCACAGATAGTAGTTGTTGGGTATGAGCTGGAAACAATGTGTGCAATGAGCATGTACAGGTGTAAGCAAGCCAGTAAAGAGAGTGAGAGTTTATTTGTGTGTGTAAAAAAATGCTGTAAACAGACTGTGTCGAACAAACTGCAGAGCTCCTGTTGGGAATTGATCAGTTAACACCTATAAACCCAGCAGGACTCCAGAGACGATGAGCTACTGGAGACAGTCTGTCTGTCTACTGAATAACGTCTCTACTGTGTTTATTCAACCTGCTTCACCTGTCCCGCAAGCTGAAACTGTGTGTTGGTGTCTTTCACCAAAATGTTCAATCTTGGGGCACTACTGCAAGATTTTAAGACAATAGAATATATTTTGAAGAATGTTGATAACCAAACGATGTTGGTCGTCATCAACTGCTTTTCAATGGACTCAACACAAGTAATTAATTTTTCGGAATATTTTTTTGTTGTTCTCAAAAAGAAAGAGTCTAAATGCATAGAAATATATATGAAGAGTCCAAAACACTTTTAAAACAAAATAGAAAAAAAAAAGGAGTTTGTCATGCAATTTTGTTGTATACTGAACCTATTCACTACTCAAGCGATGTTTTATGTCAAATCGCTATATTATCTTGTTTAAATTGTACAACAAGATGCAGTTATTTACCAAACTACTTTGAGCATCGAACCCGTTTTAGCCCTTTTCAGATAACTATAAAAATGGATTTATAGTGTTTTGTAAAAAATCTCTTCATATGCTGCCCTGCCATGTGAAAACCAGGCTAAAGACAGAACATAAAATTCTGAGAAAACGATCATTTCGATTTAAGTTTGATTTGATAATTTCACTATGATTCCCTAGTCTTACTAAGTCATTATTTAAAATATTAATGTTATATCCTCATATCCTGTATAAAAAAGTCTTTAAAAATTAAAATAACAATTTTTAATAAAATAATTTATTAGCTGGGTTAGTATTTATAAATATATATATATATATATATATATATATATATATATATATATATATATATATATAAATATATATATATATCAGAGAGTATCATCAAACAGAAAGTGAATTCATATAATCAGAATTTATATTTAAATCTAAGTCAAGCAATATTATCTGTCTGTACATTTCAGCCCCCTTATGAGGTTTCATTTAAGTTTAGATCAGCAATATTAGATTTTTGGAACCATGCAGGAATATCTGGTCGTACAGTACACTGGTAATTGTGCATGAAAAGCATGGCACACTAAATTGGAATAGTTCACATTAATGCAATAATTAATTTCCACATGAGCAGTTCATTTGCTAAACACAATACATGAACACCCGTGTGATGGTGTCGGGATATAACACGTAACAATATGAGAGATTTCATGCATTTAAAACAAACAGAAAAAGTCAATTACATGCAAATAAGCACAGCAGAAAGCCCGCCCTTTAACTCACTCGAGCACAGAACACAAATGAGATCCAGACGACCTCAGATAGCCCCACCTCTGGGGAAAAAGGCCCGAGTTTTGTCATAAATGCTCCCTGCATCTTGAGGGGCAACAGTCAGAAAGGAAAAACAAAAGATCCCAAATGACTTTCATATGACTGTTAAATTGCGTCTCTCGAATATCAAGTAGGTAAAAAGCTATCTGAAAACGGCTAGATCCAAACACACTGAATCCAGGAATAATGAACTGGACAGATGGTTCAACTATAGACATGTATACAGATACCACAACTGAGATGGTTTTCTAAATGATTCTACATTGAATTAAACGGATAGTTCATCAAAAAATAAAAATCCGTCAACTTTTTTATATTTTGACAGTCTTGTAACCAAACCGTTATTGGACCCCATTGACTACCATGGTTGGGAACAAATAATGGGAATTTTTTAAGAATGTAAAACACCCAGTTTAACTACCGTTGATGTCTTTCTTAAAATAGTGGTCAATTGGGATTAAGAAATGTTGTTAGCATTAGTCCAAATATCTTGTGTTCCACCAAACAAAGACATTTATGCATGTTTGGAACAAGAGAGAAACTAGAGAGAAAGTAAGTCATGTCAGAATTTAAATTTTTGGGTGAAATATCCCTTTACTAGATCTAATGGCTACTGATACAGTAGTATGGATTGATGCCATATTTCATCTTTTACAAAAAAGTTGTGAAACTAAAATGACTAAAATTGCACTGTTATTTAATAAGTCAACGTGAGCCAGACTGGAATCCACTTCGCTGACACAAGCGCCACAGTTCAATGCATCAGATCCCATGCAAATAACTCATCTTTAGATCATGGATAATGATAAACAATCCGTGCACACACAGAATTATAAAACCAACATTTTGCAGCTCTTCCTAAAAGCTTTGCGGATCGGTACATCCGCAGGAGGAGACGTTATCTCCAAGGCCAGGGGATAGTTGAAACATGCGAAGAATGTTTTTGAAAACACAGAACCAGAGGACTGTGCGGAACGAGAGAAGGAAAGAGAGAAAGCTGCCGTAGGAGCACCTGTTGTGACACACTGCTGGGGTCCAGAGCTATCATTGGAGAAGGACAGTCAGGAGTTAAGGGGGGGTTGGGAAGGCCACTGGAATTCTAAACCTTAAATGACAGCTATGGCTGGGTCAACACCCCTCGTGTTACTGACAGAGGGATTGTGTGTGTGTTTGTGTAGAAGAGAGAGTTTCATCTTGATCATTAACTGTAGGTGGGCCAGTACTGAAGTTATGTTTGTAAGTGTGGTAAATATTATTTTAGCTGTTAAAACCATTAGAAGGGATTAAATTTAGCCACCTTTTAGCAGCTGATTCAATCACGCATGGGAAAAACGTTACCCAGCCTATGTCCTTCTTTTCAAAGCATGTGAAAATAAAAGTTAAGCAATTCCATCTGTATACGTCAGATTCTGTGACTACATGGGCTGCAAATTTGTTTTTGATATCATATATTTTTTCTAGATCTAAAATTCTATTTAATAAAATGTATAACACAAAGTTGTCGATGCCACGTGGTCCATTTGTTCAAAACCGGATTAGACGCACGATATAGTATTTCTGTGCCCAATATACTCCCTCCTCTCAGCCAAAGGCTTCGGAATGGTTGTTTCAAATATTCAACCTATTACATTCATAAGGCACTAGTTATTTATTGGACATTAGCCCATAAAATCCCACCCTTGCACCAATCAGAGATCACGGAAGAGCATGAGCATCAGCATGTACATTTCTGGAAAAGCGCTTTTAAGAAGATTGGTCTACCTTTTCGAAAACAGCCATAAAACTGTATAAAACTTCTTTTAATGTAAATAAACCAACAATTTTTGGACATAAGAATGACTTGATTTTACGCTACATTTACTCAAAATTAACATAAGACAGACAATAACTGATTATGATACCCCTCCTTTAATGAAATTAAATGAAATTAAATGTATTAATATTGAGCTTTATTGTGAAAACAGAAAGTATTGAGTTTATGTTCTGTTTTCACATCCTCACGTTCAGAAATTCCGAGACTCTGATCTTAATTATTCATGTGTGCTCAGTCCTGTGCTGTAATCCTGGCCGACACTAAAAGTCTGTCTAGATTTAGCATCATGAAATTTTCATGGTTAAAAGAGAGGCTCTTTCTCCATCTTTTCACGTGTCGGCTCTACTCTCTCACTTAATGTACAACGGTCTGGGCTGTTTTACAGGTTCATATTCTCTTTCTCTTCGCACGGTACACTTGAGCGCTTGCACACCTTACACTCTCTCTGTGCGTTGATGAAAGACAGGGCCTTGAGCCCTGAGGCGAGTTAACCAGGTCACTGAAACACATATGGGTTTGTTTAGTTTTCCATGATCGCAGAAAAATGCTACGATGAGTAAGAGACTGAAAGGTCAGTCCATGAAACAGGTGCTTTCGGTGTTTAAGTGTTAATAAATTGCATTGTGCAATCTTATGCTAAATTCATTGATTTTACAACGATACAGTTGTACTTTTCTGTTAGGTTTGATCAAATTTAACATCGAAATTTAAAAATTTTATGCAACGGGTTGACAAATTACATTCCACTTCAAGACTTAAAGCATAAAAAACATACAGTAGGATAAAACTTCTTTTCTAACCTAAAAAAAAAAAAAAAAAAAAAAAAAACATCTTTTGTTACTTCTCTCTCTGTGTTGTAGCACTTGTTCACCTATTGTTGTATCGGCTATTTACCGCGTCATTGTCTCCTCGACAATTGTAAGTTGCTTTGGATAAAAGCGTCTGCTAATTGCCTAAATGTAAATGTAAATGTAAATGTATAAAACAAAACATGTTTGCTATTCATACTTTAATTTATTCTATGACAAACACAGTTGACAAATGAATTAAAATAATGAATAAATACAGATAAACAACCTGATAATATTGTTTAAATCCTTGTTTTGTAAAATATTACTTCAGAATGGTTTTCTTAAGGCGTAAAAGATTGATTTTCTCCAAACGGTCAATTAGTAATTCTAGACAATGGATCAGATTATCAAGATACAGTCTGGTGGTTATTTGGGACCAGTTCACCCTGCTTACCAGAAAGATTCTGTTCTACATGGTCCAAGGATCTCAAAGACATCTGCTTTTCTCAAGCTCATCGAATAAAAAGCCGAGTTTAGACTGCTCAGTGGAATTCCTGGGGATGAAAGGATAGATTCTTGAGGTTTACTGGAAGGGTTCACACCTGTATCAGTCATATATCTTCTGTGCCTTCATTATATGTTCTAGGAAAGACAGCCAGAACAAGTACTTGTTGTTTTCCTTGGAACTATGACCGAGGGAATCCCCCCTATCTCTTGATAAATGAACCTTGCATCGTTTATCAGACCAAATTGAGACATTATTTTATTAAGAAACACTGTCATATGCGTCAAGGTAACCGGACTAAAGCAACAAGCACAGAGAAGTTTTGTCGTTTATGTAAGAGAACAGAGAAAAGAAAAACCTTCATGAGAACGGTGAGAGAGCGAGAGCAAGACAAGGCTGATAAGATTTCAGTGCTAATCATCTGACATTAATCTCTGGAGTGGTGCCAGTATTAGCATATACGCATTAGCAGCTTCTGCCGTTATCTCAGTGGAAAAGGTTGTGCGGGGGATAGACAAGGGCCGCAATTTGCCGCTGTTGTAATTTCACTCCTTAAACTCCCAGAATCGAGGCAGTGAAGATCAGCCGATAACTCACAATGAGTCTTTCTAATTACAACACAAAACCTCCTCTTCCTTCCTCACATCATCCTCATCATCAGCTCTGCCCATCATTAGCCACCCACTCCACCATAAACCAGAGTACATGGAAAAACAAAGATAGGATTTCAAAGATGTTCGGGAGGGTTTAACAGCTGAGTTTCATTGAAAAAGACAACCATGTTTTTAAAAATACCTAGAGAACCAATGTAGCAGTCTACTTGCACAGCAAACACCAAAATACATTAACACATGACGATAACTAAATATGTGTGCATAAGATACTCAGCTGAGTGCTAATTTAAAAGCAAAATTTAAACAAATTATTAAGCTTAGTTAAAAAAAAAAGGAAAGCTGCTTTATGAATGTATAACTACAAGAACCTATAGCAGACCTCTTCGGGTGGAAATGGGGAGCAGGAGGGATGACCTTTTTAAATCATGCATTCTGTCAAGAACAGGTTTGAATGTAACAAATATAATATCAAACAATTAACAATTATACGAAAAACAAATAGAGATTACAATCAACACCATTATTCTAAGCAAAATGCATTTTTTCAGACCAATGAAAGCAACAACATTCGCTTCCTCTCACTTCCTCTTTGTCTTCTTTGCTCCTTTTAAAGCAGCAACACCAAGTCTCTGTTTTCTTATTTGATACCATACGTATAAAAGCGTGCCAGATTTACAGCCAAGATATGCTTTAAGAGAGTTGATATACAGTACCTCATCTATTTTTGTCACTTGAACTGGTTTAGAAAAACATTGTGTTTCATTTTGTTACACAACCTGACAGCGTCCCACGTGAAAGCAAACACAAAATACCAAGCAAACAATTTGAAAGATTTCATTGGCAAAATTCTGCTAAATGGTCATTGAGAATATTGAAGAATGTAATAAGAAGACTGAAAGAAATTCCGTATTAAGCAAAAGATTATTCAAAGACCCTTTGAATATGGTATGGAACAACATGCATGTCTGCATGTCATGTGGAAAAATAGATGTTAAAGGTAGCTGGAATATGAAGGCAACTGGCCCAGAAGCAAGCATTAGTAAATATGGTACATTTTGATTTCATATTGATGGAAAACACTTCTTCTAGCGAACAACTTTCATATGTTTACAAGAATGAAAAACATCAGGAAATGATGCACACACTCTTCCCTATAACCTGATCTTTCTCGATCATCCAGATTGAACGAGAAACTCAGTCAATTAATTTTTCACTTTACTGTCACGTTCAATCTTTTGTGAATTATTAGAATCTACAAAGGCTATTTATGCAGGAAAGATTGTAAAATGTCCAATTTTTTGCATGAATGAAATCCTGCCGGCATGAAAACTTCAAATGACTCTTATCATAAATGTTTACGAATATCTAAACTGACTTGGCCCAGGCGGTTAGCTGTGCGCGTTATAGTTATGGCAGGTATGTAATGATGCATGCCTGAACTGGTTCTGCATGAGTGATAACATGTCAGTTTTACAATACCCACACACCTACGACATGGACTGAATACAACATTTCATTCAGCTTGTGTAGTCCAGTGATGGTCTTCTTATTGCTTTAGGTAGTCTGTTCAGTAAAAGTCAGGTGGGAAATGCAGATGTTAAATAGATGGAGATAATATATTGAATTTGTTCAGTCCGGAAATGACATTTTAATGGAGCAGGGTCATGCCATGGTCCTAACTTGAGGAGAGGCGCACGCACACGCACACGCACACGCACACGCACACACACACACACAGAGCATGCACATCCAGGCATAAATCAGGCATCAGCACACGTAGGTTTGGACCCCATTTGCAGCAAGGTTCTTGGCTGGCAATCCCGATAGTCAGATCTTATTAAAGGGGTTACCAGCCCTGTAGGCGAAGAATATATGAATAAATTTATATCATTAATGTAATGACCTTAAAACTGTTTGAGGCATTCCTAGTCAGATGAGATATATTGATGTAATAGTTATCAATAGTGGAGGACAAAACAAAATATATTCAAGCCACTTTTATTTTGCAAATCAAGTCCTGAGTTGTTCTTCATAATAAAGTGAAGAGGGGTGATACAATGGGACTTTCAGATAAACAATGAACCATAAAACTGACGGATAACAATGCTGCAAGCACAAAAAGTGCAGAAATTTTTTTTTTGATTATTCCCAAGTATTAGTTTAGATCACATGGAATATACATGCTGTAAAGAAAATACATTATTATAGCTCAAAGGTGAGAAACGCCTACAAGTATCCAAGAGCTAATGTTAAAATAATTCTTATCAAATTCTACCAAGAAAATTTGAAAACATTGACCCAGATATGTAGCGATTTGTATTATTTTTAAAGATGCTGATGCAGTAGTTTTCTTAATTAATAATAGAAGTAACGGATTAAAGGTCCAGTTAAATGTAGCTGCATCTAGAAGTGAGGTTAAAAATTACAACCAAAAGCTCAGTCCTCCGCTCATCCTTCCCTTTTTCGAAGCACATGACAACCATGTCGTCAGACTATGTTTTGTTGCCTCTTTGCCCCAGGAGATATCATTTTCAATCAAAATCGCTTTTTTCATCGCTTTGTAAAGAAGTTTGACCATTTAGGGCTAAAGTAATAAAAACATAACAGTTTATTATATAAGGTCTTTTGTAAACCCCTAAAGACATAGTTGTGGATATTTTATTGCATTCCTGCAAACAGATCCTCCTTACTACAAAACAATGCTCGTTTAAAGAAGAAAACCATCTTGTTTGGGAACATGAAGATTTGTGGGTTAGTGAGTAAGGACCCACAAAACCCATGCGACCACCTAGTATTTAACTTGCAATGCTCAAAGTCACGTAAGCAATCATTTAGCAATACAATGAGTTTTGCCCTATGTTCACGGGAAAGTCTCTATTTCTAGATTTCCCTCTTAACTATCATTGTGAAGCTGATAGCGTGATCATCATTACATTGAGAAATCCACCATAAACAGAGCAACATAAGGAAAAAGTTACTAATGGAATTGCAGGGTTTTCCTAGCTAACAGACACACAAACACACAAGCGTTATTACATCAGCACCAAATAATGTGCTCAATAGATTGTCTTCTGCCTACGAATGTTTTTATTCGCACACAAGCACACGCACTCGCACACGCACACATACACACACACACACACACACACACGCGCATTGCTCTTAGAACATAATCACACAGTAAGTGAACCGATCCTCTCATTAGGGCTTTGCTAGGCCTCAAGCTCTTTGAGAAAACCTTGAGTCTCATCAGACACCAAATTAGACTCATCCATTCGTCTGAGCGAGCACAGGACTTCCTGCGGGGACGTGGGCCAATTGTCCCCCTCACATCCGCGCAACCTAGATGTTCCCGCTCTCTGCATTATTGATGGACGTCAGTCAGTGTGTCTGACCACATTTAAGTGTTTCCACAGGGGGCCGAAAAGCAATCAAACCACGCACAAACACACACGCATATCTGCACAGCTGGTCGTTTCTCTATCTTCAGGCGTCTTTTGTTATGACTGCACGCTACTCGCAGCTATTGATGTAAGTCGATGGGATACAAAATTACACTTGTATTTGACACGTTTCATGTATGGCAGCTTAATCTAATAAGCGCGTAAATGCAATCCTAGTCTTAGGTCTTCATATGAAAGAAAAACGTGCTCATCTTGCATAATGGTCTATACAATATTCAAAGCAATAACGGTATGTTTTATTCATTTTTAGTTATATTTTGCAGTCGTGCATTAGTAATTGCCGGCATACAGAATGCTAACATAATATTTATAGTGTACACTGCAGTAATAGTTTGCTTCCACACAACCACAAACACATCCTGTCTTTTTTCTCCCAACCTGCAGGCAGCTTATCCAGGTGTACCAACGTCACCTATAAAATGTAGTTCTTTTCTCTATTAAACAGCACCTCCATCCACACACAATCTTTCCAAATCTGTTCTTTGTCCCTGTGCTTTCACCTGCCTACACCCCTTTATTTACATTTCCTCTCATATGTGCTGCACTAAAGTCAACACCACCAAATGAAAGACTCCTGCATGATCCAGCATGTTGTTTCCTGAGATAGTTACCCAATCTGAAGCCTCAGCGGGGTCCAGTTCAGGTACCATACAGTCTCATCTATCACTTCCAAACCAGAATAACACAATCCAAGTAGCCTGCACTAGCTGCATATATAAAATATGAATGAAACTGGATATTTTTGGGGGGGTAAAAGATGTAAAACTCTAATCTGGTCGGTGCAAGGACCTGGTGCAGATTTTACCCTACGAAAATAAGCATGCGAACATACGTCTGTATGAGTAACACACACCCTGACACCGCTTTAGGAGGACGCACCTTAACTAATTTATAACTCCACCTCTGTTTGAAAAATAAATTCCATCTCAATTTATCATTATGCAAGTTGAAGTAAGATGACATTAAACTGTCACAAAATAATACCAAACGCTTTCTGTTGTGTATCAGTTCATGATAAGGTGACAGCTTGTTTGGAATTAAGAAAATGTTTAATTAAGAAAATGTTTAAAATAATTAATTATAAAATCAGAAAAATATACTTGTGATCCCTCTCAGTTACTCTACTTGCATATTCATGAACATATGCTCATCATCTCCTTAAGCTGTTTAAAGGGATAGTCCAAAAATGAAAATCTTATCATCCTTTATTCACATCCTTTTAATTTTAAAATGTCTTTCTTTCTTCTGCAAAACATATATTTATAAAATATATATATATATAAAATATATTTAAAAAACTGTGTTACCCATTCTCTTCTATTGTGAGTACACAAAAATAATGTACTGCTCTTATTGGATTACCAAAACTCTATTCTGTTGAAGAAAGAAAGTCATTTGGTTTTAAATTTACAAGTTAACGAAGATGAAAATAGCTTTATCACAAAAAGAGACAGCAACATTATGTTGCTCATGAATTAATGTGGAATCTGGGGGCAACATTTTTGTCTTCTCACTTCTCAAACAGTCACATTTTTCTTCTTAGTGACATGACACATCTAATCATCAAAAAACTGCCTTTTCTGTTTGAAGGCAGTCAGATGATATTCAGCTAGCAACCACAGAGAACAGAAAGTGGGTTAAGAATGAGGTATGGGGGCTTCGCGTGTCTAGAGAAGCCAGGTGTCCATGCCCTTCCAAACCTCGAAAACAACAGCAGCCGTACTCTCAACAGCCCCACGGCGGCAGATGATGACGGCAAGTCATCGGTTTTGAGTAAAGTAGCAATTACTGGATGCCATTCAATGCCCAGAGCTTAACTGCAGACGTATAAACATCTCTTCTGAAGGTGTCCTGGCCCTGTGCCTTCAGTTCTTTGAGCAACAGACATGTTATTCACCCTCATTCACCTTTAAACCGCCTAATCAGGTTCATCATTTATCAGAATGGGCCATGCCAACTCAATGAGGCTTTGGATCCTGACCAGCATTGCTGAAACATTGTAAACAGACCGAAAGGAATATGCCGTTTATAATGAAGGGTATGGTAGATTCGGTAGCACCTAAAAGAAAATCCAATTGCCTTTAACTCAACAACAAAACCTTTGCTAGTGTTCGACGCATTCACAACACACTGATTCAAGACATAAAGAACTAAAAATCAGAATGAGACAGCCAAATTTCAATGGCACTGCATATTTTTTCGTGGTAAGCAATTATCTAGTCTCAGACATAGTGTTGTCTGTTATTTTGATGAAAGGGAAATGATTATGGCATAATGAAGCCTTGAGAAAAACACTGGGATTGGATTCATCCTGTTGCGTGTATGGTTACGGGTCAGGTTCGTTCCCTCATGCCGTCATGTATATCTATCTATAACCACTGTGTCAATTAGCTTAATACGAGGCGAGCTGTAGCAAGAATGATTTGACGTTAATCTCCGAAACGTTTCCAACCAGCCATTACAGAAACAATATGGATAGGGTTTAGGGATTAAATTACATTTGTCGTGGAAGAACGCAAACAACACAGCAATGTGTGCCGTGTGGGCAGCAAACTCCCTTTTGTTTACAGTAGAGCATATGTTTTCTGCCCTGTCTCTGTTCCCTAGAATGCTGCGCTCCCTGAAGAACCCTACAGTCACCCAAAGCTCGGCTTTGCTCCATCACTGCCAAGGATCTCTAAGATCGGGTTACACCTCAGCCCTACAGGGGGTCCCATGGGCCAGCTGTGTTTTCAGTGTATGTCAAACCTACAGAGTGTCAGCCAGCCATTAGAGTGGAAGAAAGCTTGAGATAAAAGCAAAGGTACATGAAACCGTGTCTAAAGTAATGGAAGATTCATTTTAGTTTTCGAACCTTCTGCTATGAGATTTGCTCCTGCTACTGAAAAAGTTGGAAAAAGAGAAATGTTGCACATTATTATAGCATGTCAATTAAATAAACTTCTGATAAAATTTTTGAGCAATGACGACAAGAACTGTTTCAAAGTAACAGTAAAGCAATATTCTGTCTAGTCAATACCAACATTACTTTTTCTTAGTTTTGAACATTACATCCTGTCTTTCACAAACTATTTACTTTCTAAAATGAAAAGAAAACTGCAACAAAGTAAAGCCCAGCAGCAGAACAGCAAAAGCCCCTCGTTCATCCTGAGGTGACCCACATAGGGCTCTGTAAGGCTTTAGGGTCCATAGCAGATGTCGGCCCACCACACTTTCTAACCCAGGTGCAAATTGCCTGTCGCAAGAGACAACCCTACCTTCAATACAGAACCGTACGGTTGTTTGATAGTCTGGTGGCTATCCAGCAAAAAAACACATACTTCCTCATCAAAACAAATCTCACCACAGGTACCTGCACAGAGATGTTCTCTCATTGGAATGTCAGTGGTTTGGCTACAGAAATGTATCTACTAATTTACTTCTCCATGTTTGTGGCAACAGAGACAAAAGATGGTTTAAAAATTGATACAGCAACATAATAGGGATGCACCGGTTGACCGGACATGAATCGAAACGGACTAACTTGTGACAAAGATTTGTCAAAAAGAAAATGCATTTACTTTTAAGAATCAGAAATAAACGTCCGTTGTGTTAAGAATAAATAGTAGTGTTTTGCATTAAATTATAACATATTGACTTATTTGATCCAAAAATGACCCGCTTTATCATTTTTGTGAAAAACAACTGGTCATAAAATGTGTTGTTAATGTACACTCTCATAATTTCGGGTTTGTTGCTAAAAGAAAAAAAGACGGAAATCAGAAACGGACAGCTTACTTTAAAAAATGGGAATCGCAAGATTGATGCATCCCTACCAAATACTGTTCAGAAAGTACTAATTTTTGTAGGTTTTATTTATTTACTGTATGAACAAATGATTCACAATCTGCTGTCATTTTGGAAGAATGATGCTAGAGTGTTATTATGTCGATGTAAAGGGTCGTGGTCTGAGGTTAAAGAGTTGGACTTGTAAGCAGAAGGTTGTTGGTTTGATTCCCAGTTCCAGCAGATAATAACTGGAATGTCCTTGACGAAGACACCTTACCGGTTTACTCTGCAGTGATAATTGAATACTGTATAATACTGTGAGTCGCTTTAGATAAAAGCGTCTGCCAAATTAATTAATGTAAATTTAATGTTACTTGTTATGTTTGATGTTTGGATATCAAAGCAAAGGAAACTATTCTCCATAAGGGTCTACGCATTTCAATTGTCTCTTTTGAGCGCAGCAAGACCAACCTTCCAAGATTATATTTCCAGAAAAATATGGAAAAACAAAACATTGCACAATACGCCATGACGTAGTTTCACTTCACCATTTCAATACTATATGTAGCTCATTGAACACATGTTTACAACCTACAGGTCCAAAGAAATTATGTCATACATTTCCCCATTACAAAATATAATGTAAACACAATGTGTCAATATATTTTTAGGTTTAAAAAGAGATGTAAACTATTCCTGATATACAGAAACACATAACATAAACATAACAAACATGGTTAAAAATGGGAAACCTTTAGAAACGTTACACATCCATATGACAATAAACTACACATTATGCTCAATGCGCTAGTCAGAATTGCTAGCATTAAATTCCTGGTTTACAAGCTTATTTTAATCAATTTCAACAAAATATAACGATAAAATCTTTTTTTCATCACTTTAAGTGACTTTGGCGTTATTTAACTAGTTACTTTAGCTAAGTGTGGGGCCTATAGGCCTTTATATACGTCATCTGGTCATGTTATCCAGGACACATACCTGACCCTGATGAACCTTGAATGACGTCATTTTAAAATGTCTGGTATTTTCTCCTCGTTTTGGTTTACTTTGATTTTCTATTAACAGATAACAATAAAATGCTGTAAAATATAAATATTTAAATGTGTATTTTAACCAATCTTCACAAACATTCAAACGGAAGCAGTTGAACTAATCAAATTCGAACATTATAATCCTATTGGCTGGCTTTTACTCACCTCATAACGACGATTGGTTGGTTTATATGTCAGTCAGGATTTGTAGTTGTCAGTGGGCGGTCCTTGTCAAGAGAGAATGAGGAGAAAGCATTTATAGAGAGTTTATTTTTTTTATTTGTTCATTAAATATGAAGCATAGTACACCCTGGTATATGAAAAACGTAAAAAATAGTTTTATTTATTTAAATTTAAATGTACTTTCACGACAACAGCATTAGTTATTGAGAGAAATGTAATATGGGCGTCATGAAGACAGAACACCTCAGTTTGGTAAAATATATATTTTATTTTTTCTTCATACAGAGCAAAAGTATGAATGTTCCATTTTGATCTTTCATGGTGTAAAATTAACTCTTTTAGATACCACAAAATACTTGGTTTACATGTCTTTCTCGTCATTTGTACATAAAGATCATTTCTAGTCTATTTATTGTGTTATACTCAGAGTAAGACAAACATTTCTAAAATCTGAATGTTTTCATAAGGTTGAATAAAACTCAACCATTAAACAAATGCATCAGCACAGACTGCCGGACCACGAGCATAGGTGTGAAACTTTACTCGTGCCAAAGTTTGAGAGATCATATTCAGTTCACATGTGATCGGTGAGAGACAAAGTTTGTGTATTACTCTGAAAGTAACCGAACAATACGATACTCTTTGCCTCGATTTAGATGAATAAAACCTTAAATCCAATTGCACTTTTAAAATCGCAGGAGGCCCATGTGATGAAAACTTGCTGGACCTTGTTTCACTGCCATCATCGATCTGATTTGCTTTTAAATGCATTGCGAAAACAAGAAACAAACTTTGATGATTTCATTAGAGTTGGAAGATAAACTTAGCATTGTTCTTTTTTTTTTGCCTCCCCAGAACATTTGATTACTTGATGGATTGAATAAAGTAGGAAAAATGCAGTAGGAAATGTCCCCCGCTTCCCTATTTAGTTCAGTCTTGAAGGCCAACGAGATTTGTATGGCTGTCCACACAGCTGATAAATATTACAATCTCCTCTCCAAATGAAAGGAAGTTGGCTTAACATAGCGCAGGGCTGGTTCGGGACACAATGTTTTAAAACCAAACACAAATCATTGAGCCAACGCAGGCCGCTTTTCTTTTCGTATTTTCATTTGCATTCATCCAAAACCAAACAAATAGACCAACTATTCCCTCTGCATTTAATTTCCACATTATTAAATAAGGGTGAGATAAAATAAAGCTAAGTTACATTCGCAACGATCCTGCGATAGCCAATAATCTTGAATGTTTGCCTGGTGTTAGATCAGTATCTCTCAGCCCAATGTTAAAGCTAAATTGTAGAAAGTGACTCCTTAAAACCCTACACCTTAACCCAAAGCTGAGGTATTGAGAGCTGGATCAGGCGCTTTGAGAGAACAGTAACTAGAGCTGCACTAGGCCCACTCATTCATCTCCCCTTGAGACAGCCTCCATCTCCGTGGTCATGGGGTGAATATCACAGATAAAGAACGGCCGACTGTTTCTCTCTTGCATTTCAAAAATTCAAGTAGAAAGACAAACAGAAGCACATGAAACCAAGAAATAAACAATGAGGCGCCTTTATGCGAGTTCATATGCTTGTTAATATTTGGCAAGAAGCGGAGAACTGACATATGGTGAAAAATGTGTTTTGAAGGGATGAACAGAAATGAGCCTCCACATTTGCTTTTCTGGTATGAGTCAGAACTGGCATGTACTCACAAAGCTTTCATCTGATGGCTTTGAGGCTTGTGACATTTGGTTCCTACTAACAGTATTTTGACCAATTCAGCTCTTTTTATTGAAATGTTTTTGAGAATTGCTCGACCTTTGAACCTCTCTGATAGGGCTGCAGCCCAAGCCGGGTCTTTCTCTAAGAGGCCATAATGCTGGAGAAACCTTATCGATCCATTCAGACGAGTTACACGATTAGCATAATGTCGACATGCTGCATCGCTGTTGTCCGAGATACTATTTAGCCATCAATGGATTGGCCATTCATTACAGGGACCAGCGGTCAACTCTAAACATGAGTGATACTGTTGGTAGCAATTAAGGATATTGATCCTCATGTTATTGAATGAAGACGGACATTAGATCAGCTTTCCTGTTTAACATAGTAGGACTCGTGCCAATATGGAGTGTAATGAAATGTGAAATGCAGTCAAGAGAACAGGCTTTAAAGTAAAATAGAGTCTGTGCCTTTCTGGTCCATTTCAGTGGATGTTCGGAATTGAATGAATCGCTATTGGTTTTTCATATGCACCATACCCGTAAAAAACAGTTGTTATTTGTTTGTCAAACCATTTGAATTCAGTCTTTGCAAATTTGGAAGCACCATTTTTCAGTGTGTATGGAAAAACAAAGTTTGAAATGTTGGTTGTGACACTTGTGACCCAGATGTTTTATACAATATGGTTAGGCAGCTTAGTGAATTAATTGCTTAGAAATTAAAAATAAATTATTATAAAATAGATTTCTGTACATTTAACATATATATAGCAATCATCTCAATGCCATTTAAAATACACAGAAAATAAATGAAACGTTATTATGTGTCCTCCATTCACCGTTAATCCCAACCAAAATTATGCCCCGTCATCTGGTAGAACTTCATGTTAAAAGGCCTGTAGAAGTCTCGAAGTCTCTGAATCACCTCAGGGTCAATGTTCGGGTGAGTCCGCCCTTTGGTTTTTCCCAGGCAATGGGGTTTGCTGCTACCTTCAGCCTTCTTAAGACAAGGGAAGCCCTTGGTCTGATTGAAGTAAAAGTGTTTGTCTGTGATGATTCTTTTCAGACCCAGAAAGTCCTGCACGCGGCCCAGCTCTCCGGCCGGGTCGCTGATCAAACGCTCTCCGCTCACGAACAAAATCTGTCCCATTGGGAAGAACTGCAACCAGTTGTCCAGGTGCTTGGCATAGATGCCGATCTGAATGGCGCTCCACGAGGTGTCGATCAACCCTGTAGTCCTGTTTTTGAACGTCAGGCTCTCAAAGGTGGGAATGTCGGGTTTTTTAGATAATGTCTGTGTGTAGTCAGAGATGGCTCGTGTGACGGGGTCCCGGACCACAACAATCAGCTTGGTGTCGCGGGACATGGCGTGGATCCGAGCTGGAGCCTCACGCGTCACAAAGTAACTTGGTGTTTTCTCCATGGTGATCTGGCCCTCCAGGGTCTTAGGCATCAGGTCCCTACGGAGAAAGAGAAGGGGTTAGAATGGAGTCGTAATGAAAACAAAATATTGCATAACGCAATCAAACAGATGGAACACATGGCGCTCTTTAATCAATGAGCCATTTCAAGACCATGATTTTAGGGTAATGTTATTAGCGTTGGTTGCTAACAAACACATGCATTCATGTGCAAATGTTCTAAATAGGGTTCCTTGGAGTCTAGAGATTTTCTGATGTAACTCTGTCACAAGCCCCATGTTGTTGTTATGATTTTTTCTGTTTTTCAGTAACATAATTACAGATTGCTAGTAAGGCAGTTAAGAAAAGGCTACAGATACTTGGTTAATCCATTTGGATCACTGCCAGTTATGGAAAAAAATCCAATCTGCACTCGGTTCCAACAGTATTTCCAATGTATGACCTCAGCATCAGATCTTACCACAAAGATCTAAATAACAATTTATACTTCAAAGCAGCCAAGGCTAATGCAAAAGGCCACACTCATAGCAAAGTCCTTCAAAACGTATGTGTTTTCCACATGAAAGTTCTTCAGCCGTGTTTAAAGACAGTAATCTGTTGCAGGCAGCTTTCAGGGGCCTTACTGAGTGAAATGAATAGGCTATGTGCAGAACCACAAACAAGGGCCATTTGAGATGAGGCTTTCTAAATAAAAAGTCAACAGCAACCATCAATGTTAACAGCAAACAGGCTTGGATTTGTAATCCTACCCAATCAGGAGAAACATGGTGTATTGCAGCCAGTTGTGAAAACAGAAGCCTTTGGTGTACATATATGGATTATTTTTATTGGTACACACTCTTAATGGGAGAAAACATTACAAACATGCAAAAAAAGTTTACATATGCACCGAGAAATTTATCAAATAAATGCTTCAAGGCTTGTCATTTTTGCTGCACTATTTCTTTTCAGGATCGAGTATAGTCAATATAACCCCATGTGCTTCTGCTGTTGAGCAAACTTGTTGTTTTTGTAGTTTTTGAAGTGTGAAGACCCACTTAGGCTCAGAAAAAGCCTCCTAAGGGGCTCAGCATAGACTCAGATAAGACTCTTGTTGCTCTGTTGTCTCTCGGGTATCAATCTGTGTTGTGCACTGGGTTTATATACTGACACATTATAATCTGCGTTGTCAGCATCTAGTTTAATCCTGTTCCATGTGTTCACCAACACAACACAACATGCGCATAACCTTCCGTTACAAAGGATTTTACAGGATCACATATGGAACAAAAGTGCCCCTGCACCAAAAAAACCCAATGTTGCAGGTGAAAATCAGATCTCAATCAATTGTTTATCAGAGAACAGCCTAGGGCTGCTGGAGGTAATGCTAATTTATTTGATGAAAACTGTTGGCAGATTGGTGTGGTTACATGGCTTCACTAAAGAGCTGGCCACAGATCCAATTATGATAATATCAGTTTGATTACTGCACTGTCAGAACATAGGAGTGCAAAAAACCCTCATTAATCTCTGTAAAATGAAAACAGATTATGTTAGTGCCTTTGTACGCAATGAGGCAAACAAACACTATCTTCACAGTTTAACTGTTTATTACCGTCTAGAGGAAATGCGTATTAATGTGTTGGCTCACAAATACTCAGCCTGAAAGTGCATGGTTTAAAAAAGGGTTTATTTACAAAAAATTGCACAGAAGGTGCAAACCAGCTGTGTGCGTGTCGGTAATGAGGCGAAAGATAATGCAGACTTCTGTCATTTTACTGTTAAATGAACCACCCACTCTATTGTGCTTGTGAAATAAATCACACAAATGCATGTGAAAATACCTTAATATGCAGAGTATTTCAAGAGTATTTCAAATGTATGTGTTTTTGAAATAAAATATATTTATATATAAAAAACAAAAATACAAACAAGAGGTCAAATTCTACATACCATGCTACATTTTCAAGTACTGATCTATATGTGGTTCTGTTTGGAATAAAACACGATGTCACGGTATACTGAAAAAAAAGCTTGTTGGAATTATTAAATTCAATCATGTACATGTGTATCATTTGGAACCGAAGTAAATTCAACCCCTTTAATGATTCAAAAGTCCTCGAATCTCAAACTTGGGTTCACGCTTAACAATACAACAAAGTGTAGAATGGGTCTTCCGGATATGGAGGAAGGAATCCTAAAAAAGTTAAAATAAAAAAGTTGTAAGAAACTTGCAAGAAAAGCCTTCCTCGATCACTTCTTTGACTTTGCTAAAGTACAAAAGAGAAAGGCGGGTAAAAGGGGGATAAAGACAAGTAGGCAAGCTCTTGGAGGAACAATAGGCTTTCTTGCCCATTTTGATTTATGAGGCGCTTCTTTTTAGACATTCCGCCAGCAAACAGGCAATGCTTTGACACCCGAGCCTTCTTTTTTCCTCTTTCCTTTGAAAACTGATCATTGTCCTTCAGTGATCTTAAAGAGCAAGGGCCATGGAGGGGCATGGAGTAAGGGGGAGGGACATCATTGAGGGATGAGTGGATAGCACTTCTCTGGATCTCTCAGGGCTGGACGAGAGGAGATTGTTTAGAGCTCTTGAGTTGAACGTGTGCCTCGAGTGGCTCTCTGACATGCGGCACACACTGTTATTGGAGCAGGTAAAGATACTCTGGTGTTAATTATTAAAACTGCCATTAGAAAGTGGAGATGAGTGCTATGAAAGATTCTTCTGATAAAAAGAGTCACTACTCTCCAGTGATGAGGCTGGGACTCTCTGAGCTATGACCTGGTTTACTAACGCTGTTCAGGAGCAACTTAAGGTGTACAAAATCTCAAAAAATGACCGAAGGTGAGAGATGGGAAACAAAGAAGAAGAGGAAGGACTTTTTGACAGGTTTTCTTTGATCTTCCCTTCAAACAAGACTGACTTACTACAAACACAGTAGCCCCGAAACCCCTTAGCCTTCTTATCTAAAATCTTTCAAGAGCTTCTGTATGTCTGTTTTCCAATCTGGTATTGTTATGGATATTATTTTGGCTCACTTTTGTTCTTTTTCTCTTTATATTTTTATGGATGTGCAAACTGATATGAAGTAGAAACACATCCTAAGCTTTAAAGTCTTGTGAGGATCAGAGAGGCACGGACATACCTGCAGATGGTTTTGAAGAGAGAGTCAAAACAGACCCAATCTCTGGGCACAAGCATGTGCACACATGTATCTTTGATAGACATCTCCTGAGCCTCACCGCTGCTTGAGCGTGAGTGGTGGCTTTGAGTTGAGAAGCTGTTTGAATAAACTGCAGCGTAATAAAGTCTCAGCAGTCAAATAAACCTAAATTAATTGCCAATGAGTTTTACAGCTTGGCACTTGGAAAGCCAGCAAGATAGAGTCCAGACTTAGAAAGCACTTACGCTGATTTAACACGGCAGTACCCATGCTGAAGAGAAGTTTTAAGCATGGGCATACAGTGAGTGGCTCTTAGAGACATTCTCACCCTTGGATTTCTTTTTTATGGACAAAACCAATCCAAGTCAATGGATAACGCTGTTGTGCAGGTCACCAACATTCATCAAAATACCTCCTTTTGTTAAAAAAGATTTATTTAAAATAATGATCACAGAATTTTCAGTGTAGGGTGAACTCTCTTTTATACAGCCGTTCTTCCTATGGTTCACACACTCCTGCATTCCATAAACAGGCTATTGATTACGGAGCTTGAACTCCAGACTACTGATGTCATGGTGATCTAAGCGTTTGAGTGACACTTCACCCGACCAAAGGCTACAGGGCCGTCTTTCCGGCAGGGCAACTCTAAACCCCTCTGCACTTTATCAGTGGTGGAAAAAACAGATGTGACATTCAGGCACAAACAAAGAACTAACACTCATATAGAATTAAAAAGAAACAGTACTTTGTGAGATAAGGTTCCCTTCTTAACACCATCTTGAAAGGCCCTCAGTTGATACATATGGTAGTCCAGGCACCTCCCAGCCATGCAGGCAATATTTTCTGAGCTTTGTCATCATAGAGACCCAAGCGAAGCTGTAGGTTTCAAAAGCACCCTGCAGAGCCTGGAACCTTGACATTACATTTAACCGCAGAGCAAAACTGCAGCCGTAAATCTATGAAGCAAAACTGGATTTTATAGTGCAGTCGACGGGAGAATGGTAATGTGATGGCAAGAGGGGAAAGTAAGAGAAAAATAGTGAGACACCGTGCCAAGATGAGCATGCGTGTAGAAACAGTCACCGCTGTATTTTGAGAGCCACTTGGAAGCTTTGGACATTTCCTGAATGAGAATTGCCAGAGATGTCCTCTTAACCGTTTAAAGTCAAAAGACCGTCGATAACACATACAAGTGTGTCTTATGAACAACACTTATTTAGCTTTACCTTTCCCCACCTGACCTTCTAATCCTGTCTACGTGGCTCAGGTTTCCTGTGATCTTTGCCATGTAACCTTGACGTGAACATAAAGAGGTTTAAACGTCCATCTCCGCAGGACCCGTCTAAGGTGTTGGTGCGTCTTAGCTTGACGTGCCGACATTCTCGTTGACAGATGCCGTCACTGGATCTGTATCAGACGGGAAGAGAAAGGCTCTCACGTGGAGCGGCTGCCGATAAATAATGAAGGAACAGGGAGGATTGCAGACACTTGTGACCTGCCTTTCTCTGAGAATAGACAAGCTCTTCCTTCAGAGGCATCTCTGAGGACGGTTACACCTTAATGCTGATCTAGTTTCTCATTAAATTATTATGCCCCGAGCCTAGACTGTCAGAAGACTACTTTATCGCTGCTTTGAGGTTAAAACCGCTACGCAGAATAGACTTTGAATTGGCCAAAACTACCCCTGAAAAATTGTTGGAAGTGGAAAGAGCGCAGGGTGAGCGGGCTTAGTCTTTATGTTTTCTCTGAAAGTGGGGGGCTTTGGTTTTCGGCTGAAGATTGCCCTTTTAAGGGTGTGAAGGGCAGAAAAATATATTTAAACCTCCCAGTAGCGCTGATGTTCAACATCAACATCTGTGTCATGAGAGAGGGTATCTGCTCAAAAACCATAGGCTGTACATTGCCAACCACAATTCAGCCCCGTTTTCTTTCTTCTCGTCTTGGGCTCCGTCTCGCCCTCAAACTCATTCTAAACCACAGCGGCCTCCGAGAAAGGCAGAACTCCCATAAATCACTGAGAACTCAGTCTATGTAAGTCGCATTCGGCCCAGACTCCGTTTAAGCATTATTTGCTGCCATTCAACAGCAACCAAAATCTCTTTAAAACAAGACTTGGGTGTCTGTCCGCCGCTCTGAGTCGCACATTGAATTACAGCCACACATTCGTGCCAGCTGAGTGGAATTACTCTGCGTTAGCAACCAGACTGTGCTTGAAGAGTCTGCCATCAGCCCTAAATAAAAGATGGAGGCATAAAGGAAGGTAATAAAGTGCATCGCTCTCTTTCTCGCTCTGTTGTGCATTTTACTGAGCTATAGTGCATACAGATGAAAGAGAGCTTTTCAGGGTGTTTAACAGGACTGGACACTGACTAGACAGGTGTTTTTTATATCAGGGTCGAACCTAAAATATCAGTTGCATGTATAAAACTGTTGGATGCTTTATTACATGCAAAACAGATTTATGCATACTAAATTTATTCCTAAACTCAACAAAATACACACCCCGGTGTCTATAATATTCTTCTCTCCAATATTTAAGAAGAACAGTACAACTGTCCTCATAAATCCTTACAATTACTAAGTATTTATGGTATAAATTGAACAAACCAAGTCGCAAGCCAAAGTGTAATAATTAATGTCTGAGATTTCTGTCCCCGCCTATTAAACCACGCTAAAACTCAAAATCTATTTTTTAGATAAGAAGCATAATAAGTTTGATTAATTTGAGAAGGATTTAGATCTTTGGCATGGCTTCAAGGTCAGTATTGCCGATATCAGGTTATATTTTAAGATATCATTATTAACATTAAATAAAATGATTATAAGAAAAATTACTTTAGCCCAATTTTACACTTACTGTGTCACACTTATATAATACTTAATGTTATGTTGCACACATTATTTAAAGATGAAAAATCCTGCACATTCGATTTAGAGACCAGAAAAATGCACGAGCCTAAACCACAATTTGTGTTTAAGAACTTTAACTGTTCCCCTATCACAGAACTCCACAGAATACTTCTAATATCTAACAGGAACATTGAGGATTCGTATTTTGAGTGACCCGTATATGTTCTCAGTAACTCCACAAACATTATCTCTCTCATTTAATCCTCTCTGGAGTTATTAACGCAGATCGTGCTTGCACCCAAATGTTTATCTTGCTCTTGTTAATCCGTAGTGATAAGCTTGTTTACCTTGGGTGTTTGTTGAGGGAGTTAACAGACTCAGTCTTGCACTTCATTTACATTTTCACTCAATGACACGACCAGTCTATAGACTCTGTTGTGTTTAGTGTAACCACTGATGATGAGCTTGTAGCATGTTTACCTAGGATTAGAATGCAAGAAGCTACAATACCAAACAGTCTCTAGATCTACAATGGGATCCAACGCTTAATGCGAACATAATATTATAAATAACATCTTATTTGTGCCATATTTTATTCCAATAACCAATTTTAATATAAACAATCTTCAATGATTATATAGAATAGACTGTGTAAAAATATGCTGGAGTGATCATCTGATATCTCACTGAATTGTTGTACATCTGGCACAGACGTTCTTCAAAGACCTTCAAAGTGAATCCTTTTCCACTTTTCAAAGCCTAAACAGAGACACAAGCACACACAGGCATGCACCCATTACATCCTGTTTTGCTTGGCACACGGTCCTCGCTAACCGTGGAGCTTTTGAAGACAGGTGAGCTTTAAGGAGCTGGGAATTTCCTCCGTGTCTGTCAAGACGTTACATCAGAGGTCTACAACACAGCTGCGCTGCTTTGACGCTGCAGGTAATGGTTTACAAATTCCTGCAGAGTATTCTCAATCTCAAACCTGTTATTAGCTAGATTATGTGGTGATAGAACCGTACGGATTTAACACAGATAAAACGGGAAGAGCTTGGATTCCTTCCATGGCAACTCAGAAACTTTTTGGACGACAGCCTGGCATTAGTATCACTAAAGGCCTTTGAGAAAATGACAACCACTGAATGAGAAACCTAAAAACTTAGTGTCACAGGTACAATAGTGATTTCAGGGTTTGAATATTTTGGGCAGGGATATCGAGGTGTCCGTGTTGCTGGGGACGTTACGGATCTGCCAGAAACAAAATTAAGATTTTTCGTGTCAGCAGGACGTCATAATTAAAATTTGAAAAGATGTTTGAGAAAAAAATCTCATTTTAGTTAATTTCAAATACCATAAAAATGTCGACCCTTATATGCATTTAACTATTATTTGCAAAAATAAAAGTACAGCACAATGATGCCATGGAAATAGTAGTCTATATAAAACAAGCAACGATTTTACCAACAAAGAAAGAAAAGTAACTTTACTTTCTCTACTAACTGTCCTCCAAAAAGTGAGAAAGACAATACGAAAAGCTACAAGAGAAAGTGTGAAGACAAAAGAGGTGACAGCTACTGGACGCTGGAGACACTGGCTTTGTTACCCCGGAGCTCGGATTCACGCTGTGCTCCTTTGGGCCCATCAGCAAAATGTGTGTTCCTTTAATTGTCTGCTCTTTTCGCGCTGAGGTTAATGGAAACCTCGGGGGGTCTCTGCTTCTTCTGAAGCTCTGCCTTTCACTTTCCACAGAGACGGACACAAACACACACAAACACAGCACCTCTTAAAATCATCTACACTCAATGTTTTCTATTATACGGTTGCTGCGGACAACCCCAGTCACATTCCTTCCCAGAGCTCCCTGCTTTCTCACATGTCACTTCTTTTACTAATAATCCTCCTTGGGGCGTCAGACTTTTGCGGAGCTCACACTGGAGAAGACAGATCTGGTTGGAGACATGAGCCAGCGAAAACTGAAACACACTGGGAGCTGTGCGCTCCAGCCCCCGGGCTTCTTTAAATGTTGATTTAGCTCCAGTAAATGATCATTTACTGGCTGAAGGAGGAAGGCTAGCATTATTCTGACATCCAACATCCAAATTATCACCTTGTTTATAAAAAGGTCTAATTCATTGCAAGCTCAGTGGGAGGGTCCGTTCACGACAGGCTACAAAATTAAAGAGCTTCAATTCGCTTGTCTTTGCCTGGCCCATTGGCAACAGCTGAAGTACGCAAAATATTTTTGAATGCATCTTCGTTCAGGATCTTAAAGAAGAAACTATTGCATTTTTTCTCGTTAACCAAAACCCCCGACCACTATCATTATCCTTGTGTGTTGCATTGACATAAAGCAATTTTTCACAACGAAGGTCAGAAACAAAAGTGGTTGACATCAAGTTCCTGTTGGCCACTGTTCTCTATTCTTTCTACGGTGTACTTTCTCTGAGGGGGACGGTAGTATCTGAAAGGCAGACCACCACAGTGGCCCTCTACTGTCTGCCTCTCCCCAGGCCACCCCTTTCACAATTAGCCAGTGATAATTTGGTGAATGAAAGCCCCTTTCTTTATTCTCATTCCCTCCCTGCTTGGTCAAACCCATTGGTAAAGTCATGCCAGCTCAAGTTGGGGCCCTCGCTCTGTCCTGACCAGTATGCCCAGTTGGGGGTGGCTTCTTGTGGGCACTGAGGCCTACAACAGCCCCGCCTCTGAGCGGAGGAAGCAGAGCACAATGTGGGGCCTGGCATTCGAAGAGTTCAAGATACATACATTGGCTTGTTGTATGCCACCGGTCAAAAGTTCAGGATCAGTTACTTCGTTCTCTTCTTTACTCACATTAATCATAGAATTAAATAAATTTAGCATCAAAAATGGGCATTTGAAATTTAATCCATATTTTAACAATTCATCAATATTTAACTGCATTCCTTTTTTAGACCACAAGACAACCATTCAGTCAAGTGATCCTTAACGTTTGACCGGCAGTGTGCGTTACATGCGATCTTGTAGCCACAATGCCACTAAACTGTCCGCTATTGTATTCGAGACACAATGACACATCGGTTGAATGAGTTCACCTATTAATTGCAACTCAGGAAACAAGAGGAGCACAGCGAATGGAAAAAAAAACAAAAAACAGTCCGACGCCACCGATCAGCATAGTTCCTCATTTCTTGAATAAGTTTGGGAGACTGATAGAAACGACGGACAAAAGCAAAGTAATCCTTTGGTCTAAAGGACGCTGAGCAGTTTTGCCAACTCCTAAGCATCGTTTTGAGGCGGCCCTTTGAATATCCTCAGCCGGTGTCGTTCAGACTCTCAACAGAGGATGTCAGCCTACTGACTGCTGAATGGATGATAGGTCAAGGTTTATATCCATCTGAGCACAGAAGTCTATTGTACTGTGAGACTGCTTTTAATATGACTGCTCTAAAATTACAATAGAATCAGTTCTAGTTCTTATTTACTGCAATTGCAAAAATCAAATCCAAATTACAAACTTTTAGTCCCAATTTTCAATAGACATAACCTTAAACTTATGATTGAAAATGCGAGTTCGATCGGGTCTCACCTGCAGTGCAGATGGTCTTTACAGAGGCAATGTTGCTCAACCGATTCTTAGATAACCTAAGCCACAATGACCTTTAACCCTATACCACACAGTACCCGACACAGCGTAAACTAATCAATACATCCAGTCCCACAGGCCCTGAACTGATCTGTCATTCGTTTTTGCTCATCTACATGTGAGGGTGAATTCTTCGGTCAACCAGTCACAAACTATTAATGCAACACTCTTATTACAGAAAATGGACAGCATTGCATGCACCCATTCCAGTCAACACACCCAAACTTTGATCTTTGGTTTGATCTCTCACAACACCACTTAGACAAGATGTTTTGTAGAGGCCGGAAAGAGGAGGTCATTGGCCACAGCGTCCGTATGGGTCACATACATGCTAGAGTAAACTCTCCTGGAGTGCGGGTACAAAAGCAGGTGCACCCATCCAGAACTGACCATTCCACGGATGGGAGTCCTCATCTGGACGAGGTGGCAGGGGGTCATAACAGCTTAAAGATAAGAACTTTCAAGTGACAGACTTCCGAGAGCGTTCTCGGAACAAGATTTTTTTTTAGTGGAGCCATTCCCTCTCATGGAACAATGCTCCACTTCGCTCTTTGTTAGTATGTGGTGAAGGATTGTGTTAAGAAGTGCTTTTCCGAATACTCACCCTTAATCTCAGGATGGAGTTGGGGATTGCAAACTAAAGAGCATGAAGTGAACATTAAAGAATGGCATTATTCACGACTACAGACCAGAAGAAATAATCATGACCAGTAACACTGTGGAAAAGTTGCATATTCCTATGTTCCATTCTTTAAAAACATGTTTGGATTACTAAACTACTTGAAGGTTGAATTGTTATGTAAGTATTAGTCATGCACGACACCGGAGCTTCCGCAACGCTCGCTGGTCCAGAGACCCTGTCAGCCTGGGTGGGTGAGATGTTTGAGAAGCCAACAGAACTACTTATTTAACCATTAGTGCCAATAGAAGGAAAAATTGCATCAAAGCAGCGGATTTTCACAAGGCCACACAAATCACAAAATTGGTTTTTGGTTTGTTCATAATATCTCTGATAAACTCAGGCCAGGTGTTCTTGGGAAAGCTCATTAGAATAAAACAAAGAACGGGTCTGCAGATAATGCTGGGTCAAATAGATCTCCATATAATAAAAATGAAAATTACAGCATCTTAAACTGTACAAACCGGCCCAACAAGTAATCCAGAACAAAGGCTTATCCGCCATCACTTTTTCTCTGCCCGTGTGTTGCACAATACCCGACATCTATCTTTGAAAGATCTATAACCATTTTTTGATCACCACAGTATTATTTTTATTCTTTGTCACAGTCAAACCATGCACATTGAGAACATTTAGGCACAGTTTACTGTGAAACCTCTTTAAAGAATGCCTACTGTGAACTAATGTGTGCAAATAAAATTAACTTGACTTGACCTAATAAAACAAAGCTTGAATGCTTTCCATACACAGGGATGGCTTTGAAATACACAATGCATCATGAACTCTTTTTCTAACACACTGCCAATCTAGAACTGTACTATGTGTGGTAGAGACACCTATTTTCTACCTACTCTTTTTTGCTTCTAAGGGTAATGAACGCTTAACTATCAGCAGAATGTACCATCTGTATTTAAACAACACTGTGTGTTCTCTTTCTGCACAACAGGTCACTGAAGTTGGATCCACAAAGACAAAAATAAAAAGTCTGCATTTCTTTGTGTGCAGTATCCTAAATGCAAACAGCATTGCCCAGATATAGAATTTCGTGGTGGCATCGCATGTCCAACTAAAACCAGCTGCAATGGCATGTGAATCGGGTAAGATCTGAGATGCAGAATGTGAATTCAAATCTTATGAAGAGTGGAAACAAACTCTCTTAAAGAGACACTTTTTATCAACTCACATTTACAACATTTCCCTGGAATAAAAGATCTGAAATGATTAGAAGTAAATGTGCTTTCAAAACAGACTGACTTCAAATCTTTACTTTGAACACAAAACATCAGTGATTTCTCATATAAGAACAAAAGTGCTGAGTATTAATTCCAAACAAATTAAATAATATAAAAACAACCAAATAATTGTGATTGAAAGTTATTTTAATAAGTTGAAAATAACACTTTTTTTCAGTATGTAGAGTTATATAATAAACCAGAATTTTTTAAGGACAATCTTAAGTGATATATCTGCTTGACCAAATTGCCAATGGACATTTTAATCCATTACACAAAACCGAGGGCTAGACATTTAATTAATAAAGTTTTTTGTTCCCATGCATGAATATAATTGCTTTTTTATCAAATCTGAAGAACTGAGAGTTCACTTAACAATTCTTTCTTGTTTTTTTTTTCAATGGGCCCTGAAACATGGAATATCTTTTAAAGCACTGGGGGTTCAATCCCCAAACTTTTACAAATCCGTTTAGAGAGACAGAGACTTTCAACCAGAGACTATAAATCACCATTTCTCTTTTTAGTTTCCTTTCAAAACAATCTAATCCCATTTAACTCTGGAACATGAAATGTTTTATTATTTACAAAGTTAATCCAAATATCCTTACATTATAAAACACAGCTCTATCCTTTAATTTTTTCCTAAATCTAAGGTTCATTTGAATGTCTTGAAGGGTGTAATACATTCAGAGCTCTTATGTTGTACGTCCTACAACAGATCAAACTAAATGGGCCATTGGAAATAAAACATGCTCAACATAAAACTATTAAACTATTTATAATATTGATATATTTATTTCCCAGGAATAATAACGAAAAAACCGAAATAATTTAAACAAAATATGATTTTTGAACAAACATTTGTAGTTTATAAACCCGTGTGTAAAATGTCCAAAAATATAAATAAAGCAGAATTAAGCTCAGCTTTTAATTAGAAACACTCAACTGCATAATTCATAAGTTTGACATTACTTTGTTTTTTTAATTAATTGTACTTAAGTATGAAGACTAAACTTTAGTAAGTTAGCACGTTGAAATAAAACAAAAAACATCAAACCCAAAACTTATTGTATTGCTTTGATTTTGTTGTACCAAAATTTAAAGTCAAGGCCAACATACCATTAAAAAAACTTTTTTTTTACATTTTAAAAGTTGTAAAGAGAATAAAAATACACAGGTCCGTTCCCCTGCAATGATCCAGTGTGTCCAATAGAGATCACTGCGAGGCATCTCAAACCAAAGCCATCAGAAAATCTCTCATTTTTCCTCTCTGTTTATTTGAATAATATTAGGTTTGAATGAATGTGTATTGAAAGGACAGAGTTCAGTGTTCTCCAATGCGAATAACTGGGCAAAGTCGAATGCTTTGACAGCAGCAGAACCAACAAACCCAAAGTCAACTTTTACATTCTGGAAACAAGCTCTTTACACACAAACTAAAGTAAGTTTAGATATATTCTTTTCACCTTATTGTGACATTTTTTCAAAGCTATAAACCAAGCATAAAGAACAGAATTTGTCTCCTTTAAACCCGTATGACTGTACAGGAGATATTTTAAAAAATGTTGGAACATTTAGCTTTTCTCTGCCTTTGGGATGATTCCACACAGATATCTTTAAATGTGAAATAAGTAACAAACTAATATTAAGATCAAGCAAAATATAAAAAAATGCAAACTAAAGGAAATGATTAAATATCTGATTAGAATAACAAATTATAATTATTATTGAAATGATTAAATATCTGATTAGAATAACAAATTATAATTATTATTGAAATGATTAAATATCTGATTAGAGTAACAAATTATGATTATAATTGAAATGATTAAATATCTGATTAGAATAACAAATTATAATTATTATTGAAATGATTAAATATCTGATGAGAGTAACAAATTATAATTATTATTTAAATTATTAAATATCTGATTAGAGTAACAAATTATAATTATTATTAAAATGCAACATGAACACATTGAAATCTATAACTCACAACAATTGTGAAATTATGCAGACATTATATTTTAAGGGACTTAAATATATATTAAATGTATATAATATTGAATATAAAGTAATGAAGTTAAAATAACTAAAACAAAGTTTAAATAACGAATAAAGCAATAAAAACTTTTGAGACGTATGTACACAAATTGTATGCATTATAAAATAATCCTAATGTATTTGTACCTGTACCAGTCCAGTCCGTTGTCATAGTTACGGTCAAAGAAGTGCGGCTCCGCTCCGACCGCCCGAATATCGGGATGCACCCTCAAAAACTCCAGGAGGGCTCGCGTGCCCCCCTTCTTCACCCCGATGATGATCGCCTGGGGAAGCTTCTTACTTCCAGAACCATTGGAGAAACTCGACAGGGGAGACCCCCTCGGGTCCAGTCCTCGCCCGTCGTCCCACTCATCGGCCCGGTACCCCCCCCCATCATTTTTGGAGAAGGGTGCCCCCCTATAGGTGGGCTCGTCATAATCGGATTCCAAGTCCGTCCATGAGCTCTGAGCCCTGGGTAGCAGTTTGGACATGACCGGGTCAGCAAGCCCGGCTTCTGCGCTTTTGTCCCGGGTCAGACCCGTTGGAAGGGGGGCACAGTAACCCACGCAGGAGTACAACATGTACCCCCAAAGGAGCATCATGACGAACAGGAGCCCGAGTTTCTTCTTCACGGGACTGGAGGAGAGCAGGTTTAAAGGGTGGCAGAGCAGGCTATATCCCATAAGCCCTGTGGGTATGGACCTTCACGCTCCGGCGGGACATGACGGGTGGGTATCGGTTCTAACCCGGTCCGGGTTTAGGAATCCCCGCTGCCTTTGCGAGCCATGAGTGCGTAATGGACGTAAACTATCTCAAAGTATACATACGAATTCGATTCATTATTAAGGATTGAAAGCGACCCGGTAATTCCAGGTTCGAGTCTCGGAAGCTGCCGCCGGTCGCATCCCGGTCCGCCCGTGCAGGAATCTGAGCGCTCGCAGCGGAGCGCTGGAACTTATAGAGCACAGAAGCGGGTGATTGATAACTGGGACAGCCAACCGACGCGCTTTGATTTGAATAAGGGCGGGGCTTATGAAGGGAATCTACCAATCAGAGGTGGAAGTGGGCAGGGCTATTAGGAGACAGTCGATTAAACCTTCGTGACTTTACACTGAAATCTTTCTATTCAAATTACTTGAGTAAACATTTTAACACTTTTGAAACTTACATTTCAGTTTTATTAATTAAAAAGATTAAAATAGGTAATAAAATACAACTTTTTGTCCGGATATGACAACTTTGTATAGGAGTGTCAAAGTTTTAAAGTCATTAATTTCTGTAGATTTGGAATTTTAATTTATGAACATGAAATATTTAAATGGCCTCATGTAAATGTCAGATATTTAATCTACATGTGGTAATTTATTCTTTATGATGAAAAAGTTAAGGCAAATTAGTAAAGCAAATGTTTCAAAATCTTAAGGAAAGGAAATTGTAAAAATTGTAATAACAATAATAATAATCTTAATGCTTAATAAATACATAGATTTATCATATGTCACTTCTTCGATCTGTCTATTTATCAAACCTGTTTATTTAAGGATTCTTTAAGAACGGGAACTTTTTATACAATAAAACAATCATTTTAGTTCATTTTATTTTAATTACATAATTATTGGCACATATTTAAAGTTTTATAGTCTTGCGTGCCGAGTTTTGCACAAAGGTTCTATAACCTTAAAATTAATTGTTTATAAGTTGCAACTAAAGGAGTTTAAGTACAAAAAATGTCGTGTTTAAAGTTTATTAAAGTTTTCACAGCTGTGTGAGAACTTCTTTAAAATTTAACAAGTTAATAAAAATTAATAAAAAAAACTGACGGCCGCAAATAATAAAGTTTTGAACTTAAAAAAGCGACGCAACCCGTCAAAATAATAACTTATTAATTATATATTTTATCTCATTATGCTATCAGGTATAAAACACAATTTGTCTTAAACTTTCAGATTTATCACAAAATATTTTTACAAAGAGTTTTTAATTTGGACTCTTTGACTATAAAAAATTAAATACATTTATCAGAAAACAAAGTCATAATTATGATCATTTCAGTGTTGTTAATATTGTTTTGACGTCATAATAAAACATTTTAAAAGAAAAACAAACCGCAACAATCATTGATGTCTAAACGGTTAAAGACTCCAAAAATTCAACTTTTTGCATAAAGCAATTTTTCTTTCGAAACAACACAAAGCACAAAATTACAGAATTTTACCAGATGACCTCACATTTATACAAGATGAAACTTGTTAAAAGTTTCCTTCATCTGTAGAATAACGGATATAAAGTGAGGTGGAAAGAAAAACTAACATGGTAAAATCTTTAAAATCAGTGCATCATTTTTCTTTTATAATAAGGCATATTTCTACATCACTGTTGACTCTGGCACAGATCTTCAACTCTTCTGTCGCCTTTCACGACTTTAATGTATGAAGTAGACCACATTTCTAAGATTGATGTCACTGTGTTGGTTAAAGAACTCATAACTCCCTTAAGAAACATCTATCAGTGTGAACTATAAAGAATATTGTGCTTTAGGAATAGCACCCTGATTTCAAGCAAGTGGAGAATATAAATCAAGTCTTTCTTGAGACCTCCTTCTGTGCCAGCTAGGTGATGCCATGCAAGGTTTGCCAAAAGTGTTGCCATCCTGCTTAATATACCAAGAGGACATTATTAAGTATTTCAGACACTTAGAAAACTCTTAATGTCACTCAAAATAACGTCACTCAAAGTAAGCGTTAAACTTAAAAAGTTTAAGTAAAAAGTTACTTAAGTTATCCTGCATCTCAGTTTTACATTTCAAAGAATTTTGTTGCCTGTAAATGAAAGAAATGAAGAAATCCACCTGTTGCTGTTGTAACAAATGAAGGTCTGAGAGGCTGTTAAACGGTAATGAGAATCCAAGCTGGATGAGAAAGGCACAGAAAGCCAAAGATCATTATGAGAAATGTCCTGAGGCTTCCCAGAGCTTGTAATGAATGCACGCTGGGTGAGAAACTCTCCTTGACTGAGTCAAACATTATTTATCAGGAAAAAAAAAGATTATTCCATGTACTCCATTACTGCATTTATCAAGATCTGTCTGTCTGGCCTACGCAATGAGAAAAACATAGTGGAAGAAAATGAAAATACATAGAGGTGTATTAATAAATACAAAAGCTCCTTACAACACATTTCTAGGATTGTTAACTATGTGACCCATCTATCCTCCATCCCACACAGGGTGCTCACCTCGATCCTATACAGCGGAAGCTGTAAAATCAAAGTGGGAGAGTCTACAGATCCCAGGAGACCCGAAACTGCCATTTAATCTATTGACATGTTGGGAACAGCTGTTTCTCTTCCCCCTCCATCCCTCTGTGATGTGAAATGCACTGGCCGCATCCAGACTGGACGTTTACGAGGGTGAAAGCCTTGCCCTGCCATGCTGGCTAAATCTCCCTGGTTGGAAAGGAGTGTACAGTATTCAGGCGTCTAATGAAAGCGCTGAGAGAAGTGGAACCACAGAGCACAACTGGGAAGGAAACGGCAAAGAGGTATCAAGTGTTTCTGCCGGACAGGTGCAGAGGTCGATGCTTAAAAGATTACACGGACTGATATTTTAGCCAAATGTGTCCAGAGTCGCCAGACATTGCTTGCAAGCATGGCCTGGACAGGATACAATGGGGGAAATACTCAGCAATGCATAATTTTCTGCAGTAGGTTAAAAGGAAAGTTTACAAACAATGAATATTTTGTTAACTTCACTTAACTTCTAATTTTAAACTTTTTCTGAAGAACACAAAAGATATTTGGAAGCATGTTTGTAATTGAACAGCAGTGGCAACTATTCATTTCTACAAAACCTATGCAAGCAAATGGTTGACAACATTCTTTAAAAAAAATCTTATCCACCCGTACACATAATTTCAAATTGATGTAAGAAAATGACATATTTTTGGAGTTTCAAGTGCATAATTGCAGTAACATTAGATTTGAATACATAGCACAATCTCTTCGGCTAGGACCATAGAAGAGCAATGCAGCTAGTTATTGATTTTCAAAAATCATTACCCAAACACAAATCTGATCACAAGACCTTTTATTTAAAAGTTATTTTGTGTCTTACAAGTGATTTGTACAATGAGGTAAAGATGTAAGTAAACCGTATATGTGCTGAATGCAAAATGAACATGCCAAGCAGTGCGTCATCCGCCCCTAACAACGCACGTCTGCAGATAGCACTCAAATATAACACAGTTCAGGGAAAAACATCAAATTCAGATTAACTGAGATACCAGAATAGAGTTCCTAAAAGCCCTCTGTAGTATTGAGAGGGATGGAGTTTGAAGAAAAATTATTTATTAAATCATATTTAATAAATACAAGGAAAATGAAATGTCCTATTTGAACATATAAATTATTATAACAAACGTTTTGTATCTGTAATCCACATAGCCAAAATGTTCAATGCAATAAACACATTGATGAGTAACTTTAAAGAAATAGTTATAATATCTCATTATAAACACAGTATTATTTATTCACCCTTTTGTCAACCTGCATGCCTTTCTCCTCCCGCACAACACAAAAGAAGATATTTTGAAAAAAAAAACATTGGTCACCACTTACATACGTGTCTATCCAATTTAAGTCAATTGGGACCGTGAGCTGTTGGATGTCAATATTCATAAAAATATCTTTTCTTGCATAACATTCAAACATGTTTGAGAAAATGGTGAGTAAATGACAACATAATTTTGATATTGGGATGAACTTTACCATTATTTGCAAAAGTGTGAAGCATAAGCACTCTTTACTTGTGACTGTCCATGACTTTCACTTTGTACAAACACTAAGTTAGAAGGGACATTTCTTTTCTACATTTATTGTCCAGGACTCTATTGACTACTGTCAACATGTTTACAGAAAACAATGGGATTATGTCCAATAAATATGTATTAACACACACAGCACTGGTTTGTGTACCTGAGTGAATTCAGAGATTTTGAAATGACTGCTGTGCATTCACACATTTCGGAAACCCCGAAACAATGCAGAGCTGGTGTCCGTTATGCAAGTCTGCTTTTTGTCTTTCCCTTTCCAAATTGCATAACCATAGTCCATAATCCAAGATTTTGAGGCTGAAAACAATTCAGGATTAACAATGGCCATTCGGGCAACTCCACTACACAGCCAAAGATGTTTTCACAGCGGCTAGATCTCCTTCTTCCTGTGTCACACGACTCTTTTTGCAGGTGAGTGCCAACAGAAGCAACATGGGCAGATGCCAAAGGCTACAGAAAAACAGCTTGCGGGCATTCTGCCTGTCACCATGGTGATAGAACCGAAAGGCCAGGTAGCTGATGTAAAGGTTAATCGGCAGTGACACTAAGGGGAAAGTCCAGGTGGTGACGTCCAGAGCAGGACCCAGGGCCGAGAGCCCGATCAGGCCCACGCTGTGGCGGAGGGCCACGCGCTTACAAAGAGCAGGATGAGTAACTGACATCATTCGGTACCCGCCACGTGAGTAATCCTCCTTCAGGTTCCAGCTCAGAGCGTTGAAGTGAGGAAACTGCCAAGAGAACAGGAACGCTCCCAACAAGAGGGCTCCTGGAGAGGAGAAGAGTGCAGAAGAAGTGAATAAACAAACAATAACTGTGACATTTAAACGTTGAAGGAAGTGTGTGCACGTGTACAACAGGAAACCAAAAAAAAAAAAGGCACGTATATTAGTTAGTTTCCTAAGAACAGATTGGGAACACTGTGCATCACAGCAAAGATGTGTCCCATCCTGGGCAGAAAACAAACACCATTCACCTGGGTTCAGAACTCAGGGAGGAAAGATGATACGGCACAAACAGTGGCCCGTGCAGTGGTAGCAGAGCATGACAAGTCGAGAAGCCTTTATGCCAATGATCTCACGATCCTCTGGGAAACGCGTACAACAGCAAGAACTTTAAGGTCGTCTCTCCCGCCACTATGACACTTTACAGTAATTAGCACTAAGATTTGAAACAGATCTCACGGTTGCCTCAACAAAATGTTATAAGATTGCACAACAGGCCAAAGACCCCTCGCTGAGTTCCACAAGCACTTGGTTTTATGCATGAAGCATCCTAGAAATAACACAGGATGTTGAGTGTTTATGTTACAATAATACTCGCAAGTGGACAGTGACTGTTTAACCGAGTTTTACTATGGAACTGCTACACAACCCGGTGTAAGCGACAACAAAAAGAACTTTGAGGATGAGATTTCATAATTTATTTTTTAAAATGTAATTCTAATTCGTATATTTTTATAATTATAACAATATTTTACGACACTCCTGTGACTACTCTTTTTGATTTTTTAACATTTTCTTTAAAGGAAACCCAAAATGAGAAAAATGTCAAAGACCAAACAACACTTGACCTCATTGACTCCCCTTGTATTAACACAAAACTACAAACACAATCCTCAAAAAATCTTCTTTTGTGTTCCAAATTACTTTTTCTCTTTTAAAACACAAATTATAATATTTTTAAGAAAGTTGCTGACCAAACAATATTAGATCCCATTGACTTCTAATGTTTGCAAAAACCTACGACACATTTCTATAAATATTTCCCTTGGTGTTTCACATGACTTTCTTCTGCAGAACACAAAAGATGATATTTTAAAGAAAGATGTGTCTGCACAGAAAACCACTATCATTTCTCGAAATAGCCTCAAGACAGAGTCCTATACAGGTTTTTTTTTTAAACAAATTGTTAAAAAAATACTCCTTCCAATTTTTTGAAGAGAGAAGAAAAACTGATTCAAAGGCCTTAAAATCAAATGACCAGTTATCATAATAGATGGTCTTTGAGCGCTCGTGTTCTGGTTTGTCTGTGCTTGTGTTAGTGTGTATATTGTACCTGGATCGAGAGAGCCAGTAGCTGCTGTCCAGCCCATTACAGGTGGGATGGCCCCCACCACCGCACCCACCCAGGTGTTGGTGATGCTAAGGCGCTTCAAGGGAGTGTAGCAGCACGTGTATAAAAAGATGTTCAGAGCACCCAGGAAGCCCGTGAGAGGATTGACACCCAGGGTCAACAAGGTCACACCTGGGATGCCACAAGCCAGCGCGAACGACACAGCGTGGAGTGGGCTGTGAGAAAAAAAAAGATTTTAGATTTGTGTATGTGTGGTTTAAAGTCATAATACATTTTTGTTGCAGAGTTCCATTCACACATTAAATTCTGGCATTGTTTACTCATTCTCTTGTCATTTGAGACATGTATCACTTTCTTATGCAGAACACAAAATAAGATATTTAGAACTGGCACTCCTTCACCTGCATTGGTTTTCTGTCAAAAGAAGTGAATGAATGCAACTGCTGATCAGTTCCCAACATTCTTCAAAATATCTTATGTGCTCTGTGTAAGAAAGTGATACAGGTTTGAATTGACCAAATGTGTGTAAAAATTATTTTCACCTAAATGTTTTAATGTTTATAATTCTAATGTTAAGGAACAATAGTGTCCTTAATATTTCACAGAGTAAGGATGCATGTTATAAAAGTTAAAGAATGACCTCCTATCTCTTAAGATCAAGGAAAATTTTGTTCATGATATGATAATTCCTACAGAAAACTACCAAACAGAATTGATGTTCAGATAAAACGGTAACCAACATTAAGCACATTACAATCAAAACCTAAATATTCCACAAAAAAAAAAAAAAAGACAAAGGCGACAAAGAAGAGGGCAGGAATAGAGAGCTCGTGAAATCAGCTTCTAAGATAAGCTGTTTTGTGGGTTAGCGTGGATCACATCAAAACAAAAGCGTTCCGCCTCTCTGCTCCAGATCAAACCTCTCCTCGCCACAGACGCTTCCATCGGACAACCACTTCCTTCTACGTTTATTAAAGGCAGTCCTACAGTCCTGCGCAGGCGTCTGGTTCACATTCACAGCTAACTGCTCCATAAATTAAAGCAGCATTGAGACAGAGACCAAAGCTGAGAGGAAAAAAAGAGCTAAATTTTGCCCGACAGCAGGAGATTCCATTCAAATGTTATTATCATTGTTATGACTGTTTTATGTGGTTAAGGGGTTTCATAGTCTGTGTTCCATAACTTCAAGTATGACATCAGCTGTTTGAGTGTTGAGACTATTAAACCGCTGGAATTTCAGCAACTTTGAAAAAAAAGATAATCTGACCTGTCACAAATATATAAGGTATAGTTTTTGTTCATTCATACATTGACGTCTAAATACTTTGCAGTAATGAAATAACGTCATCTGACGTGATGGTCTCATGTGCCAGGTTAACCCAAAAAGTCAAAACAAAAAATTAAGACTAGAACCAAAAACCGTGACATATGAAATTTATATTTCTCAGTCTAGAATTTAGATGAAAAAAAATATATACATAATTTGGATTTGGTGACAATTTACATTTATTCAAAAAAGATTTTTTATCCCAATTATTTCCTCAATGTTTCTATGTTTAAAACACTCAACTTCTTCATGAATTTTACATGTTTAAAACGAAAAGAAATCCTGCCATTGATCTTAAGAATGTTGCATGGCTTGTGCCTTCTTTCGTGACAGATTTTGTGTGTCTGTCTTTAGCGCACACCTCGGTCACATTCTTATGATGTAAGACAGCCACACGCACGCAAACATCAAAGAGTGTAATAACACACTGTCAGAAGGGGAGTGTGTGTGAGGGTGTAAACATGTTCCACTAGGATGCATCTGATGGGTGTAATGATATGTTGTGCTGGATGACACTGGTGTTTGTGTGCTGTGTGTTTGTGTTCAGGTCTAAAGGTGAACAGATGAACATATGTTATGATGACACTGAAACCAAACAAAAAACGGATTCCTTCAGCCAAAAACAAAGCTGTTTGGGTTCTGTGATGTACAAAAAACAGATATTAAATCTGTTTTGGATGTTTGTATAATTTAGTCATCCTTGTGTCATTTCAAACCTGTTTGACTTTCTTCTACAGAACACAAAAGAAGGTATTTTGAAGAATGTTATAAACCAAACAACACTGGACCCTATTGACGTTCTGGTGTATGGCATTAAGATGAATCAAAGATGACAGAATGCTCAACCTAAAAATATAATTTAGGTGAGACATAAATGACTTTTAATCTAAAGAAAAATGATAAGTAAATCTTTGAAAGGGTCATAATTTTGAACAAGGATGATTTAAGAAAGCTTAAAGCCTGACATATGAACAGTAATATACAGTTAGGGTAAGAGGCGATAGGAGGAGATATGTGATGGATGATAAAGAAAGACACGCCTCCACACACCTGGATCAGGTTACTCAGGACAGGTGCGTGAGCGGCTGGCCAGCGCTGCAGATATCAGACAATGGTGTATAGTTTATGATACCAGCAGGGTCGACTATACACAAACAGTGAGCTACTTGAGAACAATGTAGAGTAAATGACGTTACATAATGCGAGTAGAAAAGCCATTTTAGTCTGCACTGACTCTTTACAAAACACAACAAAGATAGCTAGCCTGTTTCTCAAATCCTACAGAGATGTGCAAAAATGTAATGCATGTATTAAGGTTTTACAAAGAAATGCAAAATCAAATGTGACTTGGATTCCAAATAAATTTATCATTTATATTATTTGGTCAGTAGAGAATGAAAAGATTAGATGGAAGCCTCAATATGTTGCTTGTTACAGTTATAGTTCACTCAAAAATATAAATTCTGTCATCATTTATTCACACTCGTATCATTTCAAATCTGTATTACTTTCATACAAATATAATAATATATTTTAAAGAATGTTGGTGATCGAAAAATGGTGGGTCTATTGACTTCTATTGTATCCACACAAAACCATATTATAGATCTGCATTGTTTTGTTATTGATGTTCTTCAAAACATCTTTTTTGTGGCGAAAGTAAGGAAGTTATACAGATTTGAAATGACAAGAGGGTGAGTAAATAACTACAGAAATTTTATTTTGGGGTAAACTATCACTTAAAGCAAGGCAGCGGCTTCAAAGACATATTAGAGCCCTAGAACAGACAATAATAGACATATAAAAACACAGAGTATCATTATGTATAAAAATGATTTGGAGGAGTCTCACCTTATCTGTCCTCTGACCAGAGGTCTGTTTTTGGTACGGTTCATATTTGAGTCGAAGGGCACCTCAAAGTACTGTAAAAGAAATAAATAAAAGAAAATTAACATTTGGCCACCTTTAATGGTTTTTCTTAAATAACCTTTTTGGACAACTGAATAAAGTAAGAGAGATCGGAAGAGAGGATAACCATGTGATTTCTTTTTGACTAAAATCTGACTGAGTAAATTAAATTCTGCATAACTCAAAGAAGACATTAAAAAAAGATAACTGAATTGATTCACTTCTATTGTATGGACACACATCCAGTAAATGAGTACCGTGGCTATTCGGATAAATGTCTTCTTCAAAATATCTTATTTTGTGCTCAATAAAACACACACAATACCACCACACATAGCCTAAATCTTACATGGCCTTATCCAGTACAAAGGTTACACCCAAAAATACTTTTCCAGCCACTACTAAAACTATTAAAATTATGGCGGTTATTCATTGTTTACTTCATGTTTAATACCAAGACAGAAGATGAACTTAGAAAACAGAGAAACATCTGCTCAATCTCAACAAAAAGGATGACGTCCAACAACTTAAACAGATTGATATGGATGCATGTGTGTGAGAACGAATCACAGAGGTTGCTTTGGTGCAACAGGGACGATTAGGGTTTTAAAAAGTGTTTTACAGCCTCCTGCAAGTCTGTTCCAAACTCACTCGGGGAATCCACAATGTGAGACTAAAATACAAACACATGAAGCATTTAAAGCCAGAAACCCACTCTTTAGTCTGTGAGCGAGCACATGCATCTAATGAAGAAAACAGACAGCTCACTTTTCAACTCAAGAATTTCAGGTCCCATTTCTCCTAAAATATGGCTCCATAAAATAACTAATAAACAGATAATCCGTTCTTCTTCTTCTTAATTTACTAGCCGTTTGACATCGGAAAGGGGTCCCGACTAAAAATGCTCTTGTGGTAGGTAATACATTTCCCGCAGAGTACATTTATATTTCGCTGGATCCCTTGGAGAACGGGCAATACCACTTCATGAGCACAACAGGGAGAAATAGATATGATCCTTGACGGTGCGTGTCTGTGTTCTTTTGCTAGTGTTAAAGTTAAAATTGATAACATCCATCATTCGTATGGTTTTTCACAGCAAGCAGAAAACAAAATTATACTAGACGTGATGTAAGAACCTCATTTTGAGTCGAACATTCAATGGACAGGTGAATAAAACATCAAGCGGGTAAGAAAAAATCCACTTCAATGCGATGGGAGATTGATACTTTTTCATTTTGTTGCAGGGATTTCTGGCATGTTTTTACACTCGGATCAATGTCATCTGAAGTGATGAAGTAGCGCGATGCAGAGCAGAGGAAGTTTAAACCCAAAGTGTGTTGTATAAAGTTAAGTGGAGGGTCTGTTAAGTCTCAAATTTATTCTTTCAGCATTATTGCACTTGAGATCCAGGGCAGGGCAGCCCGCAGATGTGACTTCGACAGAGTCCCTGCAGTTTTAGGGCCGAGGTGTTAATTCTATATCCTGGTTGAGGAAATGCGTCAGAGGCCGCAGCGATACCAAGAGCAAATTTTCTAGTTTCTGAGGTATTACCCAGATGCTTAGAAGACTTGTGAAGGGGCAAATAACTGAAACGCATCAATGTACAATGTACACATCAGAAACATTCACAGTATGTCCATTCTTTTTTTTTCTTTTTCTTTTCAGACTGGTACATCATCTGGTTCACATCAACAATCCGAGACCCCTGCCATTTTTGATTTAGTGCCTTTATTGCCAGTGGAGATCTTTCCACACCAAAAGTAGTGAGTATGAATCTTTATAAAGGGAAATCATGATACTAAGAGCATTAATCCGTTCATGACTTTCTTTAACAATTAAAAAAGTTTTCAGGTTTATTCTATTGAAGAAAAAAAAACACAGCAAGAGCTTTCAGTTTTAGAAGAACAGAGACAGTCTGAACATGTATAAGAAAAATTGATAAATTTCTATACACATATTGCACACTATATGTATACTCTATACGGTCACAATTCCTTTAATCTGCATATCTAGATGTATTGTGGTTGTTTCAACAAAGCAAACCGCAGAAGTGACAAAGTCATCAAACGGCAATGTGAAACACAGTCATTATGACAAAACATTGGGTTATCACATACCAAATGTGTTTTTTAATATATGCAAATATATTACTGTTGCATTGCCTAAAAGTCAATATAAACTAATAAACTCTAAGCAATATTATTTGGTCTAAAAAATAAATAGCATTCTCCTCTTTTCTTGTTTCTCAGTTTGTATTTTCTGCAATTCAATGCAAATAGAAACAATATTTAAATAAAACATTTGAATATATCAAAGAAAATAATAATTTACTATATAGTAACATTAGAAAACTGAAAAACGTTCAGCAGTTATTTCTAAAAAGTTTAAATATTTAAAATTAGTTACACAAGATTTTTTTATGACTATAAACTTATTTTAACATCTAAATGTGGGGCTGCATTATTACTTTAAATTACATTCAAAACTATTTTTGAACACAATTCTGGGTAGATAATTTAATAAAATAATAAAAGCCTTAAAATTAATCAAATATATTTGTACTCATTTCTGTGGATTTCAACATTATGCTTAGATAATAAATACAGTTGTAAATCAGAAATTGTAAAATAGATAAATGAAAGTTATTCGTTTTGGCCTTTTTTAATAACAACATGAGTTCTATAATTTACATTGACATTTTATAATATATACATTATATTATATATTATACATTATACATACCACCAGACCAAAAATTATTTGTAGCTTACATTAAAGTTTTAAGTTTTGGATGTTGAGAATTAACCATGCAGCTGCTTGACAGAAAGTAAAAATGAATTATTCAACAATAATAATCTCACTAACAATATCAAGGTGAATAAAAGACAATTATTCTGTCATAATTTTGCAGCCCTATCAAAAATGTATATTTTAACAGCACGTACAAATCAATATACTGATCATCTGAACTAAATGAATGCATTCTTTATGAATCGAGTGTGTGTAACATCTGTAACTTTAAATCTATTTTCAGCACTTTCAAATGTCATTTGAACTGTGTCTCCTTCATTGTTTGCTTTGGTTTGAAACAAGGATTGTGTGACAGAACACATTTATAACTCTGATGAAAACAAGCCAGCAGGTTAGGAAAAAACCTCTATGTTGAAACAAAAGTTTGCATTCAGTTTGAAAACTGATGATAAGTTTTCTGTTTTGACTTTGCTTAGTTTTTTTATAACAGAATTATTGGAACTTATTGCAAGGTTTTTCTTGTAGGTTTCATACGTCATGTAATAAATAGGAACCAGTAAACGTGTCCGAAATGTCAGTCTAAAATATTGTAAAGTTATATAATATACTATAAGTGACTTATGTTATTAAATGGTGTTAATATGCTCATCTGAAAAAGAGATACTGTAGAGTTCACTGTATGAATTGCAGTGGAGATCTGGGTTCACGCTGTAAAGAGAGGAGTCAGTACAAAGTCACAAAGGCATGACAAACAAACTCCTGACTCTGGGACCATACAAACCACCACGGATGTGATCGTTTTACTGTAGCTGAGATCGCTCAGCACTGACAGTATTTACTCTAAAGGAAAGTTCTTTTGAGGGCAATAACACATAAACATAAATATGTAAACAAACAGACATGTGCAACATCGCATATTTTTAAAACCAAAAAGTGAACGGTTTGCCAACTAGTGGATAGAACACTCAAAGATGAAAATTCAGTCATGAATGGCTCAACCTCAAGCTGTTCCAAACCTGAATACATTTATTTGATTAGTTGAAAACAAAAAATACATATGTGTAAAAATGTCAGCAACTAAAATTTTTTGGGCACCATTGACTACAATAGAGTGAATACAATATATATATATATATACACACACACCAAACAAACAGTTCTGGGGCAGTCTTTACTACCATTTTATTATTTTCTACATTGATGAATGGTTCCCCAGAATGTTGTCCCAAATATCTTTATCTGTATTTTTGTACTAGAGTAGAAAGAAGCCTGTGAGTCTCTGCTTCACACCATAAAAGATCATTTAAGAATATAGGAAAACAAACCGTTCTTGCTAAAAATATATGGACCAAAAGAAGATTTTTTTTAGTAGTCAATACACAACATTAAGACTCCACTGCAAATTCTCAAAGAGACAAACATGCAGAGCGTCCAAGTAAATATACTGTACATGTTTACAGTTTAGCTGCTGTAGACGAGAAGAAGGCTGGCATCAATCCCTGCAAAAACGTAAAGTAAACAACACCTGCGCAAACATCTCCTCGGCAACTTCGTGTTTTTATCTTCCACGTCTCCAAACATAAAGGTACGATCCAAGCTTTCAATCAAAGCGGTGCACATTGTCAGCACACATTCAGGATGATAAATCTTTGCGATGTCAAAGTCCAGGTGCAGGGACCAGAGTTCGGAGTTGAAATGGTAATATTGCATCTACTTTCACAAAATTACCTGCCAAACGGGAAAGAAAAGCAGCAGGGAACATCAGCTATAATTCATCCCGAGAGTTTGTGGATGAGGTTGGAGCTAAATTCCTCTTTAGCGACAACGACCTCCAAATTGTTGCGGTTCAAGTTCAACCGTGAGTTTTGGTGAAAAATCAGTTCCCTTGACCACAGCGTTCATTACACAATACAATTACACAACTACATGACTCAGTACATCAAAATTGGACAAAAACTCAACGTGGTCGAATTATGGGAGGCCTACATCGTCTTAACCCCAATGAATCCTGAATGTTTTCACTGAAAATGTAAATTATTCATGAAGTCATTCTGCTTAATAGGCCAAAATGTATCTTATCTCACAGGTGCACCTGTGAAAGGCATCACACAAACAATCTTACAGACAGGGTGTTTAATGTCACTTTGATGTTTTAGACATAAATCTCAAAAATACAGGTTGGAGGCTTCTTAATAAACATCATGTCTTTTGACATGCAGTTATTTAGTCTTGGGCATGTGTTTGTGTTAATCCCAGGCAGGAGATCCCAGAACTCTCTTACACTTTGTGTGTTCGAACTTGAATGTTTGTTCTTAGGAGCTCAACATAAGCATAAAGCACTGTATCTGCCATGGACAAAATACAGGACATTCAAACAACAATCCCCTGCTGAAGCAACAGTCGTATATTGTTTTTAGTTAATTTATTGTTCACCCAACTCATGTCATCATTCTTGTGTTGTTCAAAGCTGATTGACTCTTTCTTCTGTGGAATGCAAAAGAGGATTTGATCTTTTATACAAAAGATATTTTAAGAAATGTCTCTGGTCTTCTATCCATACAAAAGGGTTGTTGATCTTCTTGAAGGTGTTCTGAAGAAATTCATATAGGTATGGAATAATATGATCGTAAATTTTAATGAAAACTTTCCTTATTTTAATCCTACTAATCTGGTTAAATATGACTTCCTAATTTACAAAAAAATGTGCACCCTCCACTTGTTTGTTGTTTGCAAGTTAGTTATTTTGGGTCACCTTTAAATTCTGAGTCAATTTCTTGTTCAACTGTACTATTCTACAATGGGAGTCAACGGTGAACTGAAACAACTTACATAAAAACTTTTTAAAATATCTTGTTATAGTTAACCCAACACTGGGTCTTCATTAAACACCCTGCTGTGATTTTAAATCTGTATGAATTTCTTTTTTATGCAGAACACAAAAAAAGATTTTGAAGAATGTATGTGACTTTCACATTTTCACTTGCTTTGGTTATCAATTTTCTTCAAAAAATCTTGATTTGAATTCTGTAGAAAAAAAATTGGCCTACATGTTTAAAATGACGAGAAGGCAACATTATTTTATTTCTGGGTGAACTTAAACATGTAGGTACAGTTTGCATGTCATGTTAAAGACTTGAAGTGCCGTGTACTAGGAATGTACCTCCGACACGAAGCCCATCAATAACACCACATCTATTCCAAGCATTCCATGAACATCCACAAACACTGCTCTCCACACAAGAGAACAGAATTTATTCAGGTATCTCTCTCATCTTGATATGCTGGATGTGATGGTTTGGCCTTTGACCAAGGCATGGATGTGAGCTGGCTGGAATTCAGCTGGCACCGTGGCATGATTATGGCGGTCCTTTAGCAAAATAAAGTGCTAAAATGTCCACATACTAATCAGCCAATAACAAATGTTCCGTTCTTCACCAGTGCTGCCTCACTGTAAATCAATGCACCCCGCTCTGTCACTGGCGAGTGGGAGAGGACATTAAGCCTGGGAACAGTTAGAGCCTTTTGGATGCTCTCGCCCCTTGTTGAAGACAAACCGGTGCACGATCATCCAAAGCTCAAATAACTTGAAGATTTGGTTTTAAAAAGCAAGCTTTGTTAGTCACTTTTGGGGATAGCCATCACCTTCTCCATGATCCCAGCTTAAGACAAAAGTATCACAGCGTAAATCCTCAAAGACATCACTACCAATTTCAGATGTTTTGGCACTATTAAAAAATATTTTATGGCGACAACGAAAAGATAGATGACCGCTCACTTGGTCAGTTGGGAGTTGGAGACAGAGGCTAAGTTAGTGCTTCTAGATGTCGAGGACCTCCTCGTGGGAAAGGGGAACTAGTTCATCATCTTTGGCCCTGTGTCAGTTCAAATAACCCAAGACATCACTAAGGTGAACATGGACTTTACAGTTTTATAATGTCAGGGATCGCATACCGAAGCACGGCCTACCGTGTCCTTTAATCCTTGACGGAATATGAAAGTTTTATTATCTGTCATGTATTTGGTATAAACAACCCATCTGATATAATATAACCAAGATAGCTTTTAAAAAAGATCTACTAGCAACACACAAAATAGCAAAAGGAAGATTTGAACAGGGTGTCCACTTCGAACCCTTGTATCATCATGCAATCGTTCATTGTGCTTTCTTAAAGGGATAGTTCACCCAAAAATGAAAACCAAGTCATTTATCCTACCTTTTGGCATTTTAAACCAGTATTACTTTTTTTCTTTTGCAGAACCCAAAATAAGATATTCAAAGGAAAACAGAACAGCAGTGAAACACAGTTACTTGTGTTGTAGAAACACAAGACAAATGAAAGGGAATGGGTGGCAGTTCACAACATATTTCAAAATATCTTCTTAATATAAAGAATAAAGAAATTTATTTGCTTTTTTTATTTATTTGTATTTAAATGGAAACTGATAAAAATGACAAAAAAGATCTTAAATAGTGCAAGAAAACAAATTGGCATTTATGTTCCAAAAGCAAAATATTATTGTTTTACATGCATTCTGGATGAGTTAAAAATGTATATATGATAGAAAAATCTGGATTCTTCACATCTTGTCTTTACATATCTGTTTGTCACTAGGTGTGTTTTTGTTAAAACCCAATATACACTGAAACTGAATGGCCACAATAAATCTAGAAAAGATTAAAGAAAAAACTCCTTTGCAATTGTCCATTACAAAACTCTCCCTATGGGTGGCAAAGTCAATATTGCTTTAAGACTAATTTGATCCTGAAAAAAGAATTGTTTGTGTGACTTCCCTCAACATCAGCATCTGTGAATAAAGCCTGACGCCGTGAAGCGATGTCAAGGAAGACTGTGTGTTTATGCAAGATCTCATGAGTGTGTGTTTAGATTATATCTGCTGCCTCCAGCTGTGTGTGACAGCATGAGGCTCATGGAGAAAAGAGCTCTTGTAAATGCACTACTAAAATGCTTGCTTTCACAATGTTTACATTAAGATCGACAGTTTATATCTTCACATAAGTTAAACTCCACTCCCAGTCTTAACTTCATTGTGTTAAATATGTCGCCATCAACAAACCTATGGCAAAATGCACTTTTCCTCTAAACACGTCTGAACTGAAGTCTACATTTACTCCCCAAGAGCCCGTTTCACTTCAGATGGACATTATTTGTCTGTCAAGCTGATGAACTTTTAACATTCCGCCGCGGTGTAAATGGGACAACGACATCAGGATAAACATTCTTCTCTGAAAGATGAGGTTTATCATCGACAAGTCTACATCAGCACCCACTTCATCTAAGTCCAACAAAGATTTTGTTGAGAAAGAGGGCATACTTGAGAGGTCGGATATTGTTGTTGTAATGCACAAACTGTCTGCTTGTGTTTCTCGATTCATCTTTCAATCATCTATTATCTAAAACTCCCGAAACATGCCCCAAAGACACGAGCATTCCTAGTGCCACTTCACCTGAATGTGTTTTTCAATGTCTAATCTGCTTTATTTATCCTCTATTCTCTGTCTGGAGTTTGCGGTAAGCGCCTGGGACATGCCAAGACACGGGTCCAAGGAACCTATCGTCTGTTTTCTCTGTTGTAACCGCATCTGTCTCTCTGTGATTCCTCAAAAGCTACCGCAAACACTGCTGAACGGAAAACTGTTTGCATTCCATAATTAGGAGACCTTTTCACATCCCTATCCTTCTGTCTACCTGTATGTCCTGGATGAGACACTAGGAAGGGAAGATGAAGGAATGGGCTGAGTGCAAAAAGAACATCTAAAGATACATTGCAAAAAATAAAAAATTAAGTAAAATCTAAAAAACTATGATCATTTTAGTCCACAAGCAACATTGCTTTACATAAAAAAATTAATTCTCCTTTGCATAATTTCTTTTACAACACAAAGATATTTTTAGGGATGTTTAAATGGTTAATGGAACTACCATTCAAAAAATATTTATTCAGCCTGGAACACAAAGAAAGACATTTTCAGTAATGTTTTTGTCACTTTCAGCGAGTTTCTGCACTTATGTTAAATCTTGAGTACATGTAGTGTAGAATAGTTTTATTCATATGTCCAAAAGTCTTTGGTTTTTTTTCACATTTACTGAAGACAGATACAGATTTACGACTGTTTTCGGACAAAGCTGAGCTCCGGCAGACAGACCCTGACCTACGCACTTGACCAATCACCAACATGGGCTTCTCCTGGAATGTGCAGCCAATAAATATCTTGTGATTTCATCACGTCTTCAACTTGAATATATAAAAATAAAAATTTTCGAACCTTTATGCTGTATGGGGGATTTGAGCACAGAAATACAGTGTTATGCGTCTAACTAGTTTTTTAACAGAACATGACAACTCAACATGTTTAACAGTCTAAAGCAGCTACAATGCATGAAACGGAGTGATTTTTCTCCTTTAACACAGTTCATCCACCAAAAGTCGTAAGTCATTTCTTTTGAAACACAAAAACTATACACAAAAAAGATATTTTGAGGAATATCTTAGTGGCTTTGTGTCCAAGTTGTTTGGCTACCAGAATTCTTTAAAATTTATTTTTTATTATGTAGAAGTTAAATTGCAAGTTTAGGATGATGAGTACTGATAAGTAAATACTTAGTTTATATGACTACTTTAAGTCAAAAAAAGCTAATTATGTTGAGTAAAAGTATATTAAAAATAGAAATCTTAGATAGTTCTGCTTCTTTATCAGTTCATGTGATGTGTTTTAAGGATTTGGGATCTTTGGAGCTGGATTTAAGAGTTTAACTAAAAAAAGCCAAAAACGTAATATTGTTAAGTTCGCACAGGATTGTTAACTCTACAGACAGGGCACTCCATAAGATCGCCGTTTTTCCGAGAGAACATCCTGTGTTTTCTGTCAAGACTGGTCTAAAGCATGAAAATATATAGAAACTGCCGATCTAACATGGAGTGAGAGAGGCTCTGTCTGAGACAAACATTGGTCTGATCACTGTACTCTACAACATTAAAGTTGGTAATTACAAAGCAGACCCTAATTGTGGTTTTTCAAATCTATATGACAGGGTGCCGGGCCTCAGCATCTATGAGAGCCAAGCCTATTATTAGCCTGAAGGTTTCTGACAGATGGAGCATGAATTGAGTTTAAGATGCAAGTCTTGTATTAATGGGGGCCTCAGATTAACCTTAGTAAAAAAGGTGCTCATCATTTCGAACCGACTCTGAAACCATCAAGGCACCGCTGAAAAATGGGTGAATAATTCATGACTGTGCCATCAGCTTTAACAGATGGTTTTGAAGAGCCTGACTATGTGTAAAGAGTTCCTGACAACCCTTGTTCATGCCTTTGGCCCTCGAGCCCCTTCCGCATCTCTTCTAGTCCCCGAGTCGGGCTTGTTGAGAGCAATGTCGGGCTGTTAGCTTCTCTGTCAGGTCCTCAGAGTGAGTCTTTAGCCATCTGCTGCGATTAAAACCAGCAAAATGGTTCCTGTCAAAGCCAAAGCAGGTTAGCGGGGATGACAGAATGATGCTTAAGGCGTACAGAGGGAAACGGACCGGAAGATACGGAAGATATTTTTCAGAATATTGGAGTACACATTGACTTGTATTGAATTTTAATGGGTACATCCATTTAATTGTTAAAAATGTTCAAACTATTTTCTTTCCTGCAGAAGAAAATGGCAGATTTTTTTCATTTCTTACATCAGGGCTGCTCGATTATGACAAATATTAAAATAGTGATTATTTTGCCTGATACTGCGATTATATAAAACAAATATATAGTATATAGATCAAATAATGTAAAGGTAGAAAGTAAATAAAGTAAACAGATAAAAAAAAGTAAATAAATTGGTAATATAAGATTTAACTGAATGAAAATAAGTAAAAATACACGAATAATGCTAAATAACATAAAAATTATAAAAATACATGACTATGGAAACTGGATCATTTTTTATAAGGCAAATCGAAATTGAAAATCAATCATGAATAATTGAAAGGCTAAACCTTAAATAAATCATTTTAACATGCTAATAATAAATAAACAAAATAATAATGCATGAGAAGTACAAACCATTGACTAGACTACACTTGAAACAATGAAACTTAAACGGAAGCGCTCATCCTTCCCACAACCTCTGAGTTAAGCCAGTATTGAGGCTTATTCTGGAACTCAATTAATGGGTCTGGGACAGGAATTTATACTTCATAAACCTCGAAAGCTCAACCACAAACAGGAAATGGTTAATCCACATATCATAAGCAGAACAGATCCCAAAAGACACTTTGTAAAATACGTTTACTTCTCTGATGCACATTAGAAATCTGCACCTTTATTCCAGCACTGTAACTGTAATCTAATTCAAGGATCTGATTTTCATCAGAGTCAAGTGTTGAGCACATCAGTGTCATGAAATCAGTGAGATGTGATAAAGAAATGCCAATAGTGGGACTTCATGCAAGACTGCAACCAACAACATATGGCTGTTTACTGCTTTTGTGTTCCTCGCATTAAACCAGACTACAGATGGAAAAAACCTTTAAAACAAGCAAACAAAAGAATTGTCTCCACACTTTCAACCTGTCCTTAATTTGAGAAAGAAGACTGTCATGGAACAAATAAAACTAACAGAACCAAGAGACGCCAAATACATCTTAGATCTTAAGCAGGTAATTGAAAAATGTGGCAAAAAGCATTCTGTGGTTATGAAATGTTATCTGTGAATAAAAGTCAGATGGTAAAATTCCATCAATCCCTTTTAAACAAATGGATCTGAATTAACGAAAAGAATAAAAACGTGCCGCTGCCAAACAACAAACGCACAACGACCACTATCACATAACTAAAGAAAGCAAAGACATCTGCAGCTGTGTAGCTAGACAAACTTTCCAGCAAATATGGCGGGATAAAGCCAATCCTGCCCGCTGTCACGCTTTAATCCCAAAGATGTTTCATGAAGTCACATCTGCATGGATCAGAGGAAGGATTTTGAACATCTCAAAGTCAGCTAAGAGCTGAACAAAGATGAAGAAAAACACTCTTGAAGGCACGTTTCACATCTCTAGAGAACAGACACGCTTTACTTGGGTCTTAAATTCAAACAGAATCAGAAAAACCTGTAGAAATTTGTAGAATTAGGATTTAACATTCATTCAAACTTCAAAATCAGCTAATATCATAGGCTCAATATTGTTTACAATTTATAACAACAAGTGTTTCTGGATTCACAATAATGATAATATCATGTTATTTTTATAAGGGGTGCCACAATAAAGAGCCCGACTATAACCCTAATTTATCAATATTATCCTTTTATATTCTACACATTCCGAAAGATAACTTTTTTAACATTTTCCCTAAAAGTCAATGTGGTTACAAATTTTGAGATATGTTGTCCAGCTAACAACCAAATTGTATTTGACTGGCATTATTCACTTTTTAGGTTACTTTAATTGATATGGTAATAATATCGTTGTTATACGGTCTTTTTGCAAAGATAACTATGCACATTTTTTGTACTTTCAACTGTTAAAATATTTCAATATTTTATTTAACTTTCTTTATATAAATGCATTCTAATTTTTATTATATTATATTCTGGCCAAGATAAAAATGTTGGGAAAATATTTTTGTAAAAGCCCAAATTCTGAACCTAAATTCGGAAAGTGATAAACTTATTTTCAAGCACAATAAAAATTTGTTATTTTATTTTATCTTTATTGTACTTCAATTTTTTAAGAACCTTACAATTTTGTTAACCTCCTGAAATACATAAAAAACGCCACTCAAAACACAAACTAGAATGAGATCTTTTTGAAGCATATCAACAATCTTAAAAACCAATTAAAACTCATTTTATAGAACACATGTCATGTTAAGCCATTAACTCTTAAACTGTATTCTTAAAATTTGCTAAGAATAGATCAGTGTAGCATGCCAGATGTAGACATTGACTCACAAAGTATCACCACAACAGACAGAGCCGCAGGTGAGTCATACATGGTACAAACAGGCTACACCAATGGCATTTCCACGCAAACCACCACCCCTCCATTTAAGCCACTGACACGGACAGTAATCCACAATTACGCCATTCCACGCTGTCAAAGCTGTCATGCCTCCTGACGGATCAAAAGATGTCAACAAACCGCCCGGATCCAAACGGAGACATGAGTTCAGTTGCTGAGGAAGTGAAGGAGATGTGACTGTATGGCATACAGGTGGTTTTCGCTTTTAAACTAAGCAATGTACAGATATTAAAAACGGATTAATTTAAAGCAAAAAAATTTAATAATTCACATACTAAAGGGGAGGTTTGCGGGATAAATGAATGGCTTGGCTCTAAAAAAGGGTCAAGTTTAGCAGGATGGGTTACTCCCTAGCTCTGAGAGCTGCTATTAGTCAAAAAGCAATGCTTTTAAAAAAAGCATGTGCTAGGAACATGCCCGAAACTGTAATAGACAGCAAAGTGCAATTACGACAATGTAAGCTGATTTTCATCTTTTACTTTAAGACCAACTGCTCATCACACAAACAGCTCTTAAAAGTCCAAAAATCCCTTATATACAAGGCACCAGACATTTATATGCACACAAGGAAAGCAGGGCACCTGCCGTGTGCCGAAAGTGTAATAAAAGGCAGCCATTAACAATGAACAATGAAATATCCTCGAATGAAAGATTGGAGTGGGATAAAAGCACTTGTTCTTTGGGCATGTAACTGCTTTTAAACTTCCATTTAAATCCACTATTTCAACAGATAACAATAATGTGCTGATAACAAGATGGCACCCAGGGAAACACAAAACACTCAGACATGGGAGAGCCTTTGAAGCTGAGGTGAAGTTTGCCCAGCTGTACCTCACACATCTGATGTAGCACAGTCTGATTTTTTTCAACAAAATCCATTCTGTTGTTCTTTCAACCTATGACGTTTCATTTCAATAAGAACCTGAAGAAGATGTTGTGCTCAGTCACCATCGAGTTTCATTGAATCTTGTGTTAGAAAAGTTTGGAACATCATAGTAAGTTAAAGAATTTTTATATTATTTACTCATCCTCTTGTGGTTTTAAACCTGTATGCCACTCGTTCTACTAAAAAAAACACAAAAACTGATGAATATTTGTAACCATAAAACGTTGGTCCCAATTCATTTCTGATGTATAGAAACAAACCAACGTAAGTAAAAGAGGACTAATCGTTATGTGACACCAACATTTCTCAAAATATCTTCATTTCTGCATTACAGAATAAATCTCATGTAGGTTTAAAATGTCGAGAAGTAGAGTGAATGAGAGATTGATTGCAGAATGTTTACATTTCAGGGCAACAAGTGAGAAAAATGTGTCCAAAAAAAACCCAACACTATAATAGTAAGGTGTCCTGAACACTCCAAATTTGCAACATTGGCGATTTTCCCATATGCCACCAATATTAGCATTCAACACCAGCATGCTGCTAACAGGACTGCTTTTGTTAATTAGTAACGCACTTCAGTACCAAACAAAGTCTTCCTTATACCTATATTTATAACTTATACCCTTATAGTCCACTTATTTTCATACCTTTAACCAATATAATATATACAAATAAAATATACAAAATTACATTAAATATAGTAATCAATAAGAGCTTGAATGGAATAAACTAGCAATACGAGATTGTTATTTTTCCTCTTAAACCAACCCCTGTTCATTGGAAAATCTAGGAAATAGAACTTCGCCCAACAACATTAGAATGTTCATTAATACCCTTTAATGAATAAACAGGGTAAGATATTATTCCTACCATTACATATGCTATTTCAATATCCTACAATCTGATCTTTTTGCGGCACACTATTACACTAAATTGTACATTTTGTTTACATGATTTCTGTTAGACCAGCATACAAATGAAAAACCTGCAAATAACTAATTTGTACAATTATTTTGTCCGTACCAGGAACATTGGCACCAAAGGAAAATTACCAAAATAGCAGCTAATTTGAATCTCATATCTTTTCTTGTTACAGGACAGCACCATGTACAGCATTAAGACAAACAGCATTATAATACCTTTAAAGGAACAGTCGACGAAATAAAAACCTTTAAACCATTCCAAAAAAACGAATGACCTTACTGCTCTCTTCTTTCTCCATTAATATAAATGTTGACTTGGGTGGTCCATCAATATATTAAAGGAAATATCACCCCAAAATTGATGTCAAACACGTATAAATTCGTTTGTTCTTGAACGCAAATAAATATATTTAAAAGAATGTTCTTGGGCACCATTAAAGAAAATGGATGAAGATATCACAGATTGATTGTTGATGTTTTTTTAATTTATAACATCCAGGTTTAATATTTTGTCTACTATGGTTGTCCAAAGTGCCCCTAAAATCTCAGTTGCTAAAATTCTCACAAAAATCTTTCTTCAAAGATATTTATGCAGGTTTGGATAAAGGAAGGAATTATCTAGTGTTGTTATATTTAACAAAAATGAAAGCATTAGCCATGCGCCAGACACAAGATTGCATTGTCAGTTTCCTCTGAACAAACTCATTGACTGATTGGTTAAAACAACCTTGCAATATCTGCAAGTGTGGACCTGTACCATCATCTTGTACTCTAACATGAACCGCCTGCCAAGCTCATCTGTGTTGATGTGTACTCATCTGATCATTGTAAATACGGGGATAATAAAGTGATGAGAGCGCTGAAAGACACCTCGCGTGCAAGAGTGCCGTCGCTGCGTGAAAACACCTTTGATCAAAGTGCCGCTGCCGAGCTGCTCCACCTCAAGGAGCGAAACCCCTAAGGAAGGTTTGTTGGTTTCCTTTGTCTGATACTATGTGGTTTCGAACCTACCTGAGCAGCTGGTGACATCTGAAGTCAATGAAGCCTCACAGACATGCAAAGAAGTCTCGCAAGGGTGAACGACTGAACCACAAATACAAAAACCATGAGAAGCCATAAACCACAAGAGCAGCAAATCTCTCAGAGAAGCCACAATCTGTTGAAATTCGAAATAAATACAAGGTAGCCCAAGGGTGACCAAAGGGGCTTTTGAGATCTTATAGACCACAAATTGCTCACTGCTAGAGCAAACAAAACCAACTATGACTAGCACTTCATCAGAATGCAAGAAAACCCTGTATAAGCCAAACATGCCTGAAGGTGAAAGGCTATAGGTTTGCAAAATACATCCAAAAGGGCCATTTTTTAGACTGACTTAAATTAAGGTCAAAGCATATCAAAATTGACAGCAGTGAAAAAGATAACCCCTTTTGGCACATTGCTACAGAAAACAACGATTGTTAAGATCTCACAAGTTGTGTATCATCATTACATCACACTCATTTAGAATTTAAAGATATTTTTGAATTCTTTACCCCACAAGAGCACACTAAAAACAATTTTTATAATGCCACAAAAACATTGTTCAGCACATGATATATAATGCTGACGTAGTAAAATTATACATTTTTGGACTATGGAAGCTTGAGGCAAATATGTAAAGCTTTTATTTGCATATATTATAATTTTCCTACACATAGATATGCTTGATATTTAATTTATGTGTGTCTAGGGAGAAGAAAAATATTTCTGTATTGAGCGCTTGGGAATTTTCAATTTCAGTTACAGCCTTATTATATGTTGGGCTACTCGGTAACAAGAAAAACATAATCGCCATAGTTTTGGCCAATATTTAAACAATAATTAAACGTATTTAAATAGGCTTAACTGATATCAAAATTTGATTAATTGTTGTTGTTAATTTTTGTGAATAATCACATATTACTGTCTTTACTTTAAGGAAGACACTGGTGGGAAAGGTCAACAATGATCACAAAACTGCTTCCGGGGAAAAAAAACTATGGAAAGTTCTTATGTTAAGTTCACAAATTACAACATGCTAACAAATATGAAATGCAACCCAACCCAACCAGCAAACATTTTTCTGCATTAAATTCCATGTGTTAAACCTAAACAAAGGCTCATTTTGTGGCTGGCATTTACTAGAAAAATAACCATCAACAGCTACCAGCTTCCTTATAAAGCCTGCCGTGTAATATCCCATCGAGTACTGTTTGACATAGATTGACACCCTGCAGATCGCGGCGACTGAAATTAACTATTAAACGACTTCCTCCCTCTGTTAAAAAATGAATTCTTTACTGAACACCGTGAAAAAGGCCATTGAACAGCCCGTGTGCCACTCTGCCAGCTGATCAGAGAGCACCTACTGATTATTAGTCTTTTCAGCATCGCTTCTGACTCGAGGCTTACAGCAATATGAATGTGGAGGCAATTTATCTCTATTGTTATGGTAGAAGTGTTAAACAGGCTTTCATTTAAGCTTCTTTTAAAGGAAGGATCACCTTTGGTGTTAATACCTTCCTCAAGAATCGCTTGCAGCGTAATGTTCGTGATGGCAATGAAATGCATTAAAGAAAACTGAAGTGGAACTAATGTGATTATCAACAGCAATAAAGGCATCATAAATAATTGATCATGTACAGTACAGAATATCAAGTGCACCCCACGGTCACATTTTGGAGTGATCTACTTAGATCTGTCTTTCTCGCTTTAGGCTTTTATTGGACAGGCAAAAAGAAAAAAAAGAAAAAAGATCGTACAGGACGGTTATTGACCCCCTTTAAAAAACACCAGCCGGTCTTTGCTTTCAGGATGCACCGCCTGTTAAACTACAGAGCACAATGCCGTCATGCCGGTGGAATTTCAAAGCCGTTTGAAAACGTATCGCCTGTCACCGCATCTCAGGGAGGAACAGATAAAACTGCAGGACGAGGCTTTAGATCGAGACGGGTCGATGTGTCTTCGGTGGGCATCTGGTTACAGCACATGATTACTCCAGAGGTTGTACATAGCAGCAGGAGACCCCAAATGGGATGAACGGCAGTAACACACATGTCCACAGGGACAGACCAAGGGATTCCAGAGCTTTAACAGATGGGTGCTGAGGAGAGATTACAGCACACCAGTGAAGGGATCCCATGCAGGTTTAGACATGTGGCCCACATTAAGATCTAAAAGGTGTCTGACAAGAAGAGATGAACTTAAACTGTTACTTCACAAATCTTAACCATAACCATAAACTATATATCATAAAAAATTGCACCAATTGAATGTAGTACAACAAATGAGAGTAGTATTAAAATTATGCAGAATTTCTAAAATAGTAAATGTAGAAAATAGTAAAAGATAGTAAAAGATAGACATATACGGATATTTTTTAAAATACAAATCTAATATTCTAAAAGATTTGAATATATCTGATGAGTAATATAAGATACACATATAAAAAAACATATACAAAATAAATAAATTATTGTACTATATATAATATAGTAAATTATATTAATATTATTAAAATAATAGATTTAACAACTTATTCTTGAGTGCCCTAAACATTCCCAATGGAGAAAAAAAGGCAAGTTAATTTATAATTGATGTCACACAAGGTTTAATTCAGACATTCAAAACAAATTTGTTCAATTTTAACGATACAAATCAAAACATAAATAAACCTGCATATTTCTCTTGCAAATCAAGTTTTACGTTTGTGACACATCCTTTCAATTTACTATCTCGCTCTTTCGAAATGCCTGCCATATGCATGCAAATATGGATTTTAAATATGCATGAAAGCTACAAACACACTGCAATCAATTCTACTGTCTATGTCAAAGAAGATTAAGGGTAAGATGCCTGCAGTCAGAAAGAGAAGCCTCATGAGATCGAGGAAAACTTCAATTCCCTCATCTACAGGAACTTCCCATTCTGTGCTGTCAGACATAGAGATCTGATTACATGCTCTCCTTGTGACAGCACCTATTTATGTTGATTCGATGACACCAGATCGCCCCCAAACTAGGACGTGTTCTTTATACTCTAGACATCAAAATTTCATAGTATGCATCGTTACGAAAAGTAAAATCAGTGTAGACGAGTATAAAAACATTTCACAATGAAATGGTGATAAAAACCATTATTACAGATGGATACAAACACTTCCTATCACAGAAACCATGTGCGAACCAGTACAATTAGCATTGTGAAATTAAACTTAAAAAATATTTAAAAAAAAATAAAAAAAAACATTGTTGTAGCATTGTTGTAGCACTTGTTCACCTATTGTTGTATCGGCTATTTACCGCTTCATTGTCTCCTCGACTATTGTAAGTCGCTTTGGATAAAAGCGTCTGCTAAATGCCTAAATGTAAATGTAAACTAAGTTGAAACAAGAGACGTTATGTGTTGAGCCATGATCAAAAGCAAGAACAATCAAGGAATGATTTTTTACAGTGCCATAAATTACTTCAAAGTGTGATCTGATACTTTGCTTCTTCTTAATATTGCACTCACTTCAAATGAAATGCAAGGTGAAGAAGCTCTTGAGGGTTTTAAATCATCTTGCACCAGCGGGGACTTTCCCACGCGCTTCAACACAGAAAAAACCACAGCAACGCATGTTTGAATGCTATTAAAATGTCCAGATCAAAAAGAAACAAACAGTCATTAAAAAGATTAAATAATTAAATGTCATTATACCTTTCATTCTGTTCACATCATGTTCACAACAACAACCTGTTTGACAGAATGATGACACAATTAAGCATCATTAGTTTGGTTATGGTTAAAAGTAAATAATTTATTTTATCAAAGAATATTTTAAAATAAAGATATTTTGAAAAATGTCAGAAATCGAACACCAATGGCATGCAAGTGAATAGGGGCCAGTTATCAACACTGTTCAAAATATCTTGTGTTCTGCAGAAAAAAAGAAAGTCATACAGTTTGAAAGGCCAAGAATGAAAATGAAGACAGAATGTTCAGTTTTGGTGAACTATCACTTTAAGACCAACCACTTGGTATTGAAAATCTGTAGTTTTGCACGGCCATGCAAGAGAAAAGGTTAGAGAGAGAAAAAACCTATACTTGTTTTGATTTGGTTTGCCACCATCATATGACCCACCGCAGAAACGCATACAAAACAGCACTCATCTATAGACGGACACTAAACCACCCCAGAACTGCCAGGAAAGGATTTACAAAAACAACATTGAATGTGTTTTACACTTGACAATTGGTTGAAAAGAAAATTGTCATGAAAATGTGATTGGAAAGAAACTGGGCAAAAAGTATTTTCTTTGCCTTGGCACTTTAACCCGAGTGTTGATTTTAATTCTTAAACTTGAGAAAAACACTTTTTAGACGTAATTATCTCATTAAGAGGAATTCAGGGAAAGTTTGGATTGCAATCAACACAAGACCCATTGAGCACTTAACTTGAAATGAACCATAAAAGCTCAATCTTTAGACTCGACATCATGGGTTAAAGTTTGTTCAGAAACAGCGGAATGCAAAAACTCATTTTAAAGGTGCAGTGTGTTATTTCTATGCTGCTAACCAAACAAAACAGAACTGAAACCAAAGCAAAGAAACCACTCATCATAGAATGCCATTCACAGTCAAGTACTTCTCATCCTGATTTCAAATATTTGGGATTATAAGAAATCTGAGGAGAGATTGAGATAAGTAGAGCTGCACGAAACCAAAGCCTAAATAGTGGTTGTCTATTAGTGCTTATTTCGGTGTGTTTCGGCACCAAATACAGTAATGAATAAGAGATTGTTAAATAATTATTTGACTAGTTCTTTGGTTTTATCTTTTTGCATTTTTTATTAACAACAAAGTTACCCTTATGTTTTACCATTCACATTTATATGGATGCTCCAATTGACGCGTTGGGGATTGGTATCGGCAGATAATCACATTTTATGACTGGATCGGTAAAACTTAGGAACAACCTCAATTTATAGTAACATTTTACATTTTAAACCAATCTTATTGTTCAGGTATATTAAAATGTTCACTGTATAATGAAGACATTATTTAGTAAAAAATATAACAAAGGCCACATCTATAGTATTACTTTATCTGGTTAACACTGATCAGAGAGCTTTTGTTTTAGTTTTGTAAACTCAAATCATCGAATTTACCATAGAGCTGCTTTACTAAAAGTTGTAAAACATTTCAAAACTTCAATGTAAAAATCAATTAATTGACAATAATAATCGCAATTACACGATCAAGGTGAATAATCAACAATTGTGATTTTTGTCATAATCGTGCCACCCTAGGACCGCGAGTTCCGTCCATTGGTGGAATGCACTTTCGGCTAGCCATTGGTATTGCATCTGGGTTTTAACAACATTCCTGACAGTTTCCCAACAAGCAAACAAGTTTCCTCTGAAATAAGAAACCACAAAATTGCAGTGTGACTTCAAGAAATACTCCACTGCACAAAGACTAAAACTCACAGCATCCTATTGCCTGCCCATTCTGCTTTAAGGTAAACCATCGTGGTCACAACCAAACGCACAAAGATGAACTCCTGCGATGACAAAAGTCACCCGTTTACTACGTTTGATGCTCAATCCACTCAAAGCAAAGCTTAACAGGAACCACCTAGACTTTGATTGTTAGTTGTATGTTTAGTGGCCTCTTCAAGCTTCAAAAGGTTCATCTTTGATCCTGGCAAACCGCACAGAGGCGACAGTGAGCTTGAAAAAAGACAAAAACCAACTGGCACCACATCTAAGGATGTCACTCCTTTTTATTTTCTTCTTTGGTGTTATAAAAATAATAGAATTGAGTTAAGAGTGGAGATCGATGACTAGCAGGTTAGGGTGCGCCCAAGAACCGTCACATTACACAAGATGAGTCAGGAGAATGAGATCAGAGGGTTGCTATGACGACCGCGCTACATGTGATTTTGGCATTGCCCGACCAGTCACCATTTTCCTTCACTTTGTTTGACTGACATCAAAAAGTGCAATATTAGCAGTGTGAAACAAAACGATGCCCAACCTTCACAGCAACAAAATAAACAAAAACAATACTAATGGATGGACAATCGCTAACCCTTTTTTACTAGGGTAAGTGTACAAGGAATTTTTCTTCATCAGATACAGTGACGATCACGTCACGGTTCTTGTATGTACACAGACGTCTAAAGCTTCAAAAAGTGCTGGAGGCAGGAGGAACAAAGACACAGACTGTATACAAAATCTCTGTTATTGTATTGCGCTGGATTTGGACAGTCTATTGTTTGCACAGTAAACAAATCTACCTTCAAGTACTTAGTGTAATTTACATTAAAAATTGGGCAGAATGTACATTGCTCTTTTTGGAAGGTTCTCTCAAAAGCGATTCAAAAAGTATGTTTAATGTGAATCAAACCCATGACCTTAATGTTACCATTGTGTCTTAGCTACAGGATCTGAGTTACATCATTACACTTCGTATGTCCTGCCAAATTCTCAAATTTTTCCAGTGACCTAGGGCTACTAGATCTGGGTGGTATAATGGTATATATACAGCAACAGAACAAACGCATCAAGTAACATTTTTTCCTATACTGCAATACACGCAGTGTGCTTACAACAGTATGCGTGGTAGCTCCTAAAGGAGTTGCTTTTGAGTAAAATAAAAACGTTTATGTACAATTGCATATTATTATTATTATAGAGAAGTAAGTACTGATATCAAATTAACTGTTGGCTTAAATATTGCATTTAAGAACCAAAATATATAAACTGAAAAACTAAAAGACTAAACCTGACAAAAATATATTATATTCCATATGAAATAAATAGGGATGTAAACAGTTCATTCTAAAAATGCCAAAATGATTTACATTTACAAAGCATCCAAAATGTATTGAAAGGAATGTTTATTGAACCAAAATAAATGAAATTATGTGTGGAATAGGGCTAATGTCGAAACAAGATTCCTTGTGTCAATATTTCTGCAGTGATGCATAATTTTGTTGGAAATTTCAGGGATCGATTCATATTAATGTTGTACAACTTGTAGTAAACAAAAATTATAAATAAATAGACGAATAGCATATGAAAAAACTATATTGCAACTTTAAAAAAAAATTATTATAAAATATAAATAAAACTAAAAAACTCTGTGTTGTAATATTCACAGTAACAAGTGTGTATACAGCCCGTTTTAAACAAATTATGTATTATTAATATCAGTATTACAATGTAAAAACTAGTACAAAAACCTTCTGGTCTGCAAATGCATTTCTTAGCATGCCGTGCACATATTCACAAAAAAACTCAGCGTACAGGCGGCGAGACAGAGAGACCAGACGCAGTCTCTTTCCATACTGTATGTGTGGAGTGAAGCATCTCTCCAAATGCCAGCTCCCCGCCACAAGAAAGCAAGTTCCATAGCATATGGATTAAATGTCCTCTGAAGCCACAGAAAGCCTATTAGTTTCAGACGGATCCTCCAGAAGCGCGTGCGGAAGTCACAAGGCCATTTAGACAGCACGGCCATGCAAGCCGCAGTGTGCTTAACAAATACCAAGTCCCATAAAAATACTTCCACGCATACAAAAGTCAATTGTAATGACTGATTTCCATAAGAATAACGCCTGATATTTGCTCCTCAGAATGTTCTATGGCCTATAAAGGAACACACGTGATTGATGGGCCTGGTGTGAGTACTCCATCGCCCCTGTCTGTTTCTGCTCAATTAGAACATCAAAAGAGAGTACTTCAAACAACAAATTTACAAAGAACCCATCTGTCCGCCTTCACACACGTATTCATTCCAGGGTTAGAAACTCTTCAAGTGCAGGTGAGAGCTTATTCTAAAACAAGAACACGTTAAAATACAAAACAGAACAATTAGAAAATAAACAATTTACTAGTTCAAGTAACTTAAGGGGTAGTTCAACCAAAAATAAAACTTCTATCATCATTTACAGACCCTCAATTTCTTTCAAATCTATTTCATAGTTTAATCTTCACTTCACACCCGTAACTAAACAGGATCATGTCAACCTCAAACATTTGTAAAGCTAGTGACGCTGAGCATGCCAAAAAAGTTCAGCAATAAGTCATGAACCAATACCGTTCAAAAAAAAATGATGTCATTTATACCCAGCCTTCGGAGCAAATATTTGCTAATTCATTTCCGTACCATCCAGGACTCCACCTCGAGAAACAACACATTCATGTGAATGATTTACAGCAGAATAATTACAGTACGAGAACGCATGTGGACCTTTTAAAAAGAGGGCGACAGGAGAGCTTACAGACGATCAGGGCTTGATAAAGCGTGTGATCGTGACCTTCTCCAAATTACAACCCACGCCTGGGTTTTAGTCTAGCTCAAGTCCAAACAGCCATCCATTTGACAATTACCGTACACAACAAACAGGATTCCTGCACAGAAAGCATTCTGCTTTGAGCTTAAAAAAAAAGATGAGCCTTTTCTGCTGTTTCTTTTCACTGTAGCTTGGCAAAAGCTTTCCAGACATCAGCGCAGCAGAGCTAATTGTTTTTCATGTATTTTTTAAAACACACAGCAGGAGTGGAACGTGAAGAATCAGTACAATTGGCTCACTTTAGCGCTAATTTCTATTTCCTATCTAAATGAATGAGATAGAGCCCTATGACAGCCCGTATTGCGAGCGTGTGTTCACCTTCACAATGAAACTCTGCTGGGCATTTCAGAGCCATGTGAAGTCAAGCCAGCGCTGTAATGAGACTTCATCCATCTAGCTACACACAAGCAAAACAATAGAAAAATCAACAAACCGCCAACCAGCCAATTACTCCGACTGGGACGCTTTTGCAAAGTCAAGGTTATATAAAAACACTTCAGTAATACATGTCTAATGACTTACAAGTAGATGCGTGTTTTGCACTGCGGACATGTGTCTTCTCAAAACTTGCTTTTGAGGTTACTAAATACTCTTTTGCACTGCATGATTAATGGTCAATGAACAATGCTTAATCTAGAAAGCAGATGGACTGTAATATGCAGACTTTAAAATGTATACACCCTTACACATTCTGAAGCATTTTACGAAACATTACAACAATAATTGGTACTACAATTGTTGTTCTTCCGGTACACATTTCTTTGTTTTGTAAAACAGAATGCTTGTAACCAAACAGTGCTTGGACTCCATCGACCGCCATAGTAGGAATTATGAAAATTGTAGTCAAACATGCCCGAGAACTTCTTGGTGGCCTACATTCTTCAAAATGTGCTAAGTACAAAACAGTCTTTTTAACTCTGGTGGTCAAAGGGTTCCAAATATAGTTGGGTTACAAGCATAGTTCCAAATAACTTTCTCTGTGTTCAGAGACAGCAAATGTATACAGATCTGAAAAATAATTACAGAATTTCTATTTCTACCCCTTTAAAAGGTACAATTGGCCACAAAATCACATGTACTGTGGAACAAATTTTAAAACAAATCGTAAATATCAGAAATAAAATTCCATGTTTCAACACGGACTCACACAAACACAGTCCAAAACTTGCAGACTTCCTGGCTATGAATCTTTCTGACCGATCGCATTATGCTGAGTTTGGAGTTATTCTGTAAAACTGAATATTGTGACTGACCTGATTAATGGAATTGGCTGTACAGGAAGAGAGACCTGTTCCAACTGAAGCCAAAATAAATGTGACAGGGTCAAAGGGCACTGGAGCCATGGCAAATCCAGCAGCTGCTGTAGTTACCACAAGAGCTATGGAAGAAAAGGAGCAAAAAATGACAAACAGCGCAAAGAGAATCTATCACTTATTCATACATGGAAAAGGCTTTCTGTTTATAGTTCTGTCATAATCAGAATAATATATCTGGTGATTGATTTTTAAAAGCATATTTTGCAAGATTTTTCTAATACCTGTCAGTTTAAGTTTGGAGAGACGTGCATATATCCCTGGTAAATCACTATAGTCGACCTTCAGCTCCTTCCACTGTCTCGCCTCCAAGCGGGCTGTCCTTACTGCCTCTGGTTCACTCTGCACATTCTGTGGGTCACACGTCGGCACAGAAGTGCCGGACTCCGGCGTCACATTTGGTATTTGATCTACCTGCCTGAGCGCTGAATCTTCTCTGTCATCCAACACAGCGGTAACCGTCTCCTGCTTGGGTCTCGCTCTTTGACAGAGAGCACTGCTGCGTGCCACATACTGAAACACAAGCAAATAATCATGAAACCAGCTTTTATACTTCAAAGGGTTTGAGAGTTTGAAAGGCAGTACACAAAAAAATATTTTGATGAATATTGAAAACTGAACGGTAATTGCACGTATTCAATTCTATTTTAAGGACACAAAAAAAGTAAACGGGTGCCAGGTACCAACATTCTTTAAAATTATTTATTTTGGGTTCTGTAGAGAAAGTCATACAGGTTTATATTTCAAGAGAATGAGTAAGCGATGACAGAATTTCAATTTTTTAGTTACTATTACAATAACAAAATTTTTGGGCACAGCACAGGACGCCAAAAAAGAGAACATCCATGTCTCATTAAGAGGAGAGACCTTTAGATGAGGTATTCTTCTTCTCAGCAATACTGCTCATTTCTACATTCTGCAGTATCACGCTGCTCTTTGTACCTGTCGCTTTAGAAAGCAGAGGTGTTGGAACGTCATCCATTCTGCTTGATTCTTCTTGCAAAGCTGAATCAGATTTCTGGCACTGAAGCGACTACTGGATGCACTTGTGATGAGCTTCTGTTGCACACTGGCACCAAGTAAACCTTCAACGAGAAAAGACATTATTCAACACACGATGCTCACACCAGCATATTTTATACAAGATGAATTATTAATAACAGATAATAAATCAACCACCTGTTTAATTTAAACCTGCTAAAGGGATAGTTCACCCAAAAATGAAAATTCTGTCATGACCTACAAATGCTTGACCAATGTATGTAACAGAAAAGTTCAAGGACACCACTGACTACTCCCATAGTAGGAAAAATGTCCACATTAACCAAAAGTGCCCCAGGACTCTTTACTGTGCTACATTCTTCAAATAACTTATTTTGTGTTCAACAGAACAAAATACAGGATTCATATGCATTTTGACCAGTAAAATTGCATGACTTTGATACAAACATCTATGATCTAATGTTTTACAAAAAGTAAATACACATTTACCACAGTACCACTTAAATTAAGAGACAATCAATGTTGATTATAAAACACATTTCCATGACTTTTTCTAAAACGTTTGGAATCTTTTCATTTTTTTCTAAAGATTTCTGGGCCTGGAAAATTACATCTTAATGACTTTAACCTTAACTATACTATGAACAATCCTTCATTAAACATAAAAATAATTCTTAAAATATTAAGCATCCACCGATTTGTAATTTTTGACCACTAATTCTTTTATATTCGGAGGCCGACTGCCAATATACAGGCCGATAATTATTTTCTTCTAAGCATGAAACAAAGGCAAACACATGATGACACTGATTTCATTTAATCTTCAGAAAAGTTTGAACTAATCTCTGAACAATAGTTACTATACACTTCTACGGCCAACTTTTTTTTGCTTGACAAAAAATAAAAAATAAATAAAACTCCTAATATCCAGTAGCAAACATGAGAAGTGGTTCAGCCAGCAGAAATAATATCTAATAATCGGCCTAAAGATATCGATTAACTGACCGATACCGATAATCCTTAACATAGCATTTATTGGCCTATTTTGAAAAGGCTGGCGATATGTAGCCCATTCCTACTAAAAATGTAAAGAGAGAACTCACATGGGTATTTGAACAACCAAAAGTTTACGTCTGTTCTATAATTATACTAAAATTAAGGGATGCACCGAGATGGAAATTTTGGCTGATAGCCGATATCAAGGCCAATAACAAAATTCTAATGCTGCGTTCACAACAGACGCGAATTTTCGCGTGTTGACACGCTACACGCGTGTAGTTTGCCGCTTGTACATTTAAGTTCATTCGCGTGTACAATTTGCATCATTCGCGTCCAACGCGCCATTAACGCAGGGGGGAGGGGCTTCTGTCAGGGGAACTCATCAATATATCAGTGGAAAAGTCTTTTTATTGTAAAATAAAGTGATTAAACTTCATGTGACTGCTTAACGTATAGTCTCAATTTTTATATAAAGCTCAAATTGAGTAAATATAATTTTTTTTCTTCACTAAATTTCTTCCAGTAAATATCACTTTTATTCCTGTCTTTGTTCAAGTATAATAAAAGTATAATGTATTTTATAAAGCTCTGTGTTTCCACATAAAGCCCTGATGACTTTATCCTCCATGTTTGTTTGAGATAAAGCAAGCTTCTGATTGGTTAACGCGGCGCGAAATTTCGCCAAAGTTAAATTTTTTCAACTCACGCGATTCACGCCGCAGGAAATCTCCTCGCGCCTATTCGCGTCTCTGCATTGACTTAACACTAAATAAAGCAAGTGACGATTAAATTCCTGATGATTAAATTCCAAGAATGAGAAGAGGTTCAGCCAGCAGAAATAATATCTGATTTATCAGCCTAATGATTTGTATTTAATTATCGGACAGAACGATAACTAAAAATAAAATATATTTTTTTATAATCTAATCTAGATAAGGCTGACAATGTATCTATCCCTATTAGAGACCTCAGATGGGTATTTGAATGTTGACATCTGTGCTATAAGTAAACTAAAACACAAGGGATGCATCGAGATGGAAATCTTGGCCGGTAACTGTAACCAATGACTCTTTCATATTTGCAGACCAAAAGCGGATATTAAGGCCGATTAATATTTCATTGTAAGCAGGAAACAGCGAGCAGATATAATACCTGATATATCGACCTTAAGATATCAACCTTATTTAATTATTGGACCAATCAGATTAAAAACAGTTATTGGCCGATATCTATTCCGATATATCGCTCGACCCTACTTTACTATAAAGAGACGTCACATGAGTATTTAAACAACTAAATGTTGACATCTGTGCTATAATTAAACTAAACCTTTGATGTCATCGTGATATTTTCATGGTACGCCTTATAATAAAGATATAATATCCTAAATAATGCAATCAAATTATAAACAGTATTCAGAAAAATTTGCATTTGCACATTTAAAAAATAAAATAAAAGCAGCCCCAGAGCTCTCATTTTTCCAAAAGTAGATATTTGGAGAAATGTCACTAACCAGACAGCCCCCCCCATTGACTCCCATAGTAATTTATCCATACTATGGCAGTGAATGTGCATTAATAAAGGTTATGAGTATATAATGACACTTTGTTCATGTTTGTGTGAACTTTATATGAATTAAAGTGTGACTGCTTACGTCATAGAGTGTGACACGTGACCTGCTATTGGACAATAATATCAACACGTCATAATAAATACAATTGTGACGTTCTTCCGTTTCAATAAATGAAGATTAATGATTAACATTCTTAAATAAACGATAAATATTAGTGTAGTGAATAGTTTAATGTTTTATTATTCGTGTTTGCGTCATGTAAACATTAAGGTCATTCCTAGGCACTAGCGGTTCAGTGGCTAGGCTAACCGGCTAGCGTTGCTTTAATACGTCACGACATAATATATTAAATATATCATAATGAATGATACCATCGGGCGGAAGACATTTCCAAACTCCTTGCAGTCTGCTGCATGATGTTCTGTACATGTTCTCGACACGAACGACCGGCTCCTTATAAGTCTCCTTCACATGCTGCGCGGCGCCATCTTGACCTCACCGGAGGAAGGAAGTACTTCCGGTCACGTGGTTTGTATGTAACACACTGGCACGTGTTCTTGAGGACAGAGAGAAATTGTGAATTTTATTTTAGATTATTTGTTTTAATTGAATAAAACATAAATTAGCTAAATACGTTGGGTATTATTTACAAAATAACATTTTAAATAAAATATTTATTATCTGCATCATTAATAATATATAATAATAATAGTAATATATAATAATAATAGTAATATTAATATGTAATAATAATATTAATATTAATAATAATAACAATAATAATAATATTAATAATAATAATAATATATACTTTATATAATATATATAATAATATTAGTAATAATAATAATTATAATAATAATATATAAATAATAATAATATTAATAATAATAATAATAATATAAATATTAATATTAATACAAAAGTGTTTTACAGTGTTTTTAATTAATTAATACAAATGTTGTGTATTTTGCATTTTTGTCAAGTTTGTGTTGAAGGTTATGTGTTGACTGGGGCATGTTGTCACAATTTAGTATTGGGCAATGACAAGGAAATAAACATTAACATAATAAATTGCTTTTGTTTTAACAAAATGATTAGAATACAGAATAAACGTTTTTGTGCATACATAATGTATGTTTGTAGATTGTTCATAATAGTTTTGCATTTGAAAGATATATATAAACGTGCATATATACAGGAAAAAAATTAAATTAATAAATGTTTTCATAAGATTATAATTAATGATGCAAAAAACTTGTGTTAGATTATAATAGATTATAATAAGATTATATATAGATAATAGATTATAATAGATTATAATAATTATAAGATTATAATTAGATTATAATAAGATTACAATAATGTATGTTTGTAGATTGTTCATAATAGTTTTGCATTTGAAAGATATACATAAACGTGGATATATACAGGAAAAAATAAAATTAGTAAATGTTTTCATAAGATTATAATTTAGATAAAATATATTTTAATAGTTATATCTAAATAATAGATGTTCGTTTACCTATTGTTGTCTCTGCTATTTACCGCTTCATTGTATCCTGGATAAAAGCGTCTACTAAATGCCTAAATGTAAATGTAAATATATATGTATGAACTTTAAAAATCATGCAATCAATTTGCCCTGTCGTTTTGGCCATAATAAATTTAGATCAAGAAATTAGACAATATACACTTTAAATCCAATAATAAAGTTGTATATGTCATCTGGGTGCGAATGATAATTTTCGAAAACCTTCATTCTAACACATGTTTTTTGCATCATTTCCATTAACCAATGAAAGGCTGCACTTATACTAAACATATATTAAACATACTAAAATACATTGATTATATACTATCTTATATTGTATATTTACATCTGTAACACCAGTTAACCTGTAACATTCACAGATAAATCTGCGCTACAGACGTGATTCTGTTAATCTGAATTAGTTCTTTCACCGCATGCCCTTCTCTGTCCTCTCCGCCAGCTTTGTTATTTATGTTTGTGATCATTCTGATGGCCAGAGCTGCGATTAGCTTCTTTGTTATCGGGCCGCTCAAGTCTGCTTCATAACTTACAGATACACGATACATGCAACATCTGATGACCCAGAATACAAAAATAGCATTCAGTCTATTGGGTCCACTTGTGAAAGCAAACTGAAGTTTTTGTTTGTTTCTTTCCCAGGATCCCATTAAGAATATGCAGTTGTAAACAACAACACATGTGATACCCCTCATGTCGTGTTAACTGAACAGATCAGTTTCCTGTTCTTCAGGCTTTCCATGGTGATCATGGATTTCTTCCTCCTATATAGTAAAGGCCTGAGACTCTTAAGGAGACATTCAAACCATTTCCCTGATTCATCTCAAACATTATAGTCGCTTCCTGGCCAGCCCTCCCATCCTCTGGCAGATTATATGATCTAATCTCACCCCCATCCAGATGCAGCCCTGATGAATGTCAACATTGCCCGGCGGTTCGTTCTATTAGCCACAGATACAGAACTCTATCACAACTCACACAGAAAAGAGGAGTTGAGCAAGAACTCCGCAAGAGTTGTGGATTTCAGATTTGGCACTCCAACAGTTTTTAGGGAGGTCTGATTTGCTTTTGTGTGTGTGGGTTTATTTTGACCTCTAATCACTTATGAGACAAAAAATTTATACACTGGCAAAACAGTGAAACAATTCTCATTTCTCTTAATATATTTTTGAAATGTCTTTATTTAAATAACAAATAAATATATATATTTCAAATAACTAAATTTTTTTTAATAAACCCGCTTAATATATAATAATGTATGTAATTTGACTTTTAAGTAACAGTTCCCCCAAAAATGAAAAAGTTTTCATCATTTACTCCACCTATTACCATTTTAACACATGGCTTTCTTTGTTCTGCAGAATCTGAAAGAAGATATTTTGTAGAAAGTCGGTTATCGAACATTAGTGGAACCCATTCAATTTGTTATTGTACCGCTGCAAAATCAGTGCAAGTAAATGGGTGTTACTTACCAACATTCTTCAAATGACTTAATTTTTTGTAAGAAAGAAAGTCTGACAGGTTTCAAATAACAAAAGGGTGAACAAATGATGACAGAATTTTCATTCTGTTGTGATAAATAACTTTCAGCTAAATGTTTATTTCCCTGTTCTTGTTTTCCCATGCACATTTTGCAATTTATTGAGGAAATACAGTCCTGTTTATTTTTGGCAACATTATAATATCATACCCTGTTTATTTTATTTGTATATAACATCATCTGCATGCGTTCATATATAGTTTCAAATCATATTATTTGAAATTTCTGAAATGGCCTCACTTGAGGAAAGACAGAGATGTTAATTGTTGTTTACTTCCAACTGTTTACGCCAGTGTATTTAATCTCATTCCCTAAGAATAACACAATTTGCCTGCTTGTTGACATTGCATCAAATAAAGATTGTGAAAATAAGATCAGGAAATAATTTTATTACTAACCCAAGTCTTTCATTCGTTTAAAATTAGGTTTTGCTAAAACTTTAAAGCCTCATTTGCAGCGAGTTGTCCAAAACAAAACAATAACTCACCACAATATGGTTAACATGTGGTCATGGTTCTGTTAGCCTTCCAAAGTGTAAGTTTGTATCCAGGGAGGATAATCAAGAATGCTCATGGCCCTTTGTGCTTTAAGACTTTCCTTAAGTGCCGCCCTCAACCTTCAGAATAGACACCTAGAGTAACCATTGTCATACAGAAGTTGTGTGATAATTGAATTAGTTGCTTCACAGGGTAACCACTAAAGATATGGAGAGGTCATAAAGCTAGACATGCCTCCACATCCTGTTCACCACCAGGTTTTCAGCATTGATCAATCTGAGAGGCAGATGGCCTGAAGTCCTTCAGAACAATACAGCCTGATGAGGAGGATCTGCTTAACACACGGTGCTTTTCAAAACAGAGGTCTCATCCTGTGTGGTGGTCTTTTATCATGTCAAAATGTAACATCTTGAGATAGACTGTAAGCATTCTTTCAAGACAAGAAGAAAGATGAATAGGGAAACGAAAACAAAGAGATTGGGACTAAAATTTATGAAAGGGATTGTGGACATGCACAATGCAGGAAACCATGCAAAATTCTTTGAAACAAGGCTTCATGATAGCATAGAACAAATGTAGGCCAAATGATTCAACAAAGTGCTTTCAACATTCTTATCTTTGGATTATAAAAAGTAAGAAAGAGGATTTTTTGAGTAGATATTTCATTGTGGATTCAAAAATGGTCTAGAAGAACTTTCTAATTTATTTTTTATTTTTTCTCACATATTAATTTTTGTAGTAAATATGTTTATTTAATTTAACATGTTATTCAATTCTAAGTGTTCTGTTGGTACCATTTCATTCTCAAGTTGGTGTATTGTTAAAAAAAGAAACAGACACCATTATCCAAGAGAATGGATGGGAGCTACCATTATATTGGTCATGAGGCTCTACAAGAAACTTGTTATACAAATAGGTTTGCAGACTTTGCATTTCTAAATACCTTTCATAAAGGAGTGAATTTGTGAGCTTGAACTGTCTCATGTCCCTTCATTCTGTTCTTCTTCTTTGACCACAATTCTTCTTCCACCTAGGGCAGCCGTGGCCTGGTGGTTCGAGTCTTGGACTCGTGATCCGAAGGTTGCTGGCTCGAGACTCGGAACCAGCGGGAATATCACGACTGAGGTGAGTCCCTTGAGCAAGGCACCGTCCCCCCCACTGCTCCCCGGGCGCCGCGGCATGGCTGCCCACTGCTCCGGGTGTGTGTTCACAGTGTGTGTGTGTTCACTTACTGGATGGGTTAAATGCAGAACACAAATTCCAAGTATGGAACACCATACTTGGTAATACGTCACTTCACTTCACTACAGTGTGTGCCTTGACCTTCACTTTTTTTTTTTGTTTTTTTTTTTGACGGTTGCCTTTTAAATGAGTTCTGTAGATGTAGAAGCATAGAAAGATTAAAGATACAGAAGAAATTATGGAACATATTTAAAAGTAATGGTAAAATACCGGAGGAGGGGCTGATATGTATGGGTCCTACACCAGATTGTTTTAGCAAAATGGTCTATAGGAGAATTTAAAATGTTTTATGAATCATACTATGCATATTTCTAAACATTGGAACTATTAAAGTAAACGAAAAATACCCTGTGTGGCCAATAATATTATTAAAAATTCAAACTTTTACATTTTTTTCATATTTTTGAGGGTATTAAGGTATATATTAATATATGGATATGCAAAGAAGCCCCATCTCTGTTCAATCCCACACAACAGCCTAAATCTATGTGCCATCGTTTACAATTTGAACTGCTAATCCATGGGTAAAGTGAGTAAATGTGATTGGTTACAGGTTCATGACATCATTAACTCCAACAATTTATACCACATTTAAATATCTTTCTTTGATTTTTAAAAGACAACGTAAACATATAAACAACATTAATAACATGATTTTCACCACATGGAATCTTTGGTAAAGTTAATAAATTTTTTCCCTTATAAATATGTTGTCTTTTTGGTTTTAGTTTGTTTTCAGCTCTCACCCATCTTAACTGTATTAAAACCAGCAGTAAAAAATCACAACATATGTTGTGATACTGCAGAAATAGATTCATATGGGTTTCGAGTAACACAATCATGAGTAAAGAATTGACATTTTTAGGTGAAGTATTCCGGGTTTAATTTTCTAAATAGAAAAAACATTAGCAAAAGTGATGTCATGAAGAATGTAATGTGAGATTTACTTTAAAACTAATGTTGTGTACCTCCTCCACTTCTTCCTGAAAATAAACACTATTGGTGCAACCGAATGGTAACATGCTGAAACAATTGTGAACAATCACGAAGCTCGGGTTGTGTAAGTCCACCCTGAAGTGCCATTAAAGGACGTTAAAGAGTGAGAACCCGTAACTTTTCGGCACCCCTTTTAAAGCCAGTCAAAGTAATTTTTTATGATTGTTTACATGTTTAGCACAGGGGGCCGCGCCAAGCAAATGGCAATGATAACATCCCAACTGCTCCCATAAACCGGTCATCCCAATAAGCAGAGGGTGCCACGACCTGTCAACACCCCTGCTCACCAATTCACGATTTACACACTTTGTCCTGCGGGTTTAAAACTCGCTCTAATCCTTCTGGCGTGGTCGTTTGAACTGCCTTGGAATCTGCCTGAAGAGAGAGGATAAAATCGGAAACCAAGAAAGACTGCGAGCAGAAACAGATGCAAGAAGCCCCTGTGTTTATAATTGATTTTCAAGGGCAACATCTTGTTGTCAGAGTTTGTCTAACAAGCTTTCGCCTGGCGCCCTGGTGCTTGTCAACCATGCGACTGTGTCTGTTTTTTCCATGGGATGGCATCATCCATAAATACCAGGATCAGTCAAGGGAATGGAAATATTTTAAGAGAAGATGCGGATAAAAGAGGGAGGTTCATCTGAGATTTAGATCTGCTGAAAGCATAAACCTAAGCAGATGGTTACGTAGATGGTTTTTGAAAGAGAGACTTACACAGGTATTCCCAACCCCCGTGTCTTTCTTCGACATGTTTACATCCCAAGCTCTTGCTTTCTATGTGAAACTCACAGGCTAAGCCAGTAATTGGCCACGGCTCATCAATCTCACAAAGCTTCCCCTTTCACCCAACGTTGTGAGAAGATGAATGGAAGTAAACCTCCTCTCGGTTGCCAGCGAGCAGGCCATAGGGTGGAGTGATCGGGTGAGCCTGTGGTCTGTGAGAAACCGCAATGTCGGGCCTACCGAAAAGTCCATCTGGTTTATGTCACATAAGCAACTCTTTGTGTCGAAAGTATATGAGACACTTCATGTCACTTTGAGGATGTATGGCAGACGGACAGGCAGGCACATTGTTTGTGTAGAGCTGGGTGTAACGCACACGTACTGTATTCTAAAGACCTGTGCCAATCATCAAAAGAGTTCCTCCCTCCTTATATTACACTAATGTCTTAAGTATGGTTTCCGTGCCCTGTGTGAAATTGAAAATGTCTTCGGAATTCCCACGTGATGAAAAACGACTGTCCGCCTGACTTCAATCAAGTCCACGTTTCTGGTTTTCATTCAGTGTTTCAGCCAAATTTATTGCAACGCTAGACAGCGTTCTTTTACTTTGCTATTCTTGCTTCTTTCATGATTTTTTATTTTGTTGCTATAGAATGTATCTCATTTGTAAGTTTTTAAGCACAATCAACTTTGCTTTTGCATGCACCCCCCCAAGCATGTTATCATCATTTACTCCCCCTTTTTCCCCAACTCAAAAGAAGGTATTTTGAAGAAGGTCAGACTCCAGATTATCCAAGTCAAGATGTACTGCTTTTGCATTCTTCTAAATGCATTTGTTTGTGTTCTGCAGATGAAATAATGTTGTACAGGTTTGAAATGACAAAAGAGAGTAAATGACGATAAATGTTTAATTTTTTGGTGATCTCTTTTAACTCATGAAAAAAGCATTCTAAAGGCCAAAAGAAAATAATCTACAGTAAAAGGTTGTTAAAAATGAAACGAATCCATTTAGTCCAGCGTCAAACCCTGGCATTATTTTTCCGAGTGTTGTGTTTGGCTGAACTCAGGATGTCCATGGTTTGGCCTCCACAGGACGCACAGGAAGACTCACAAATTTGTCAAAACGAGGGGAATGGAGTCAAGCAGCTCTTACAGAGAGTGTGGTTTCTGGGGTCACCACAATGCCTCTGTGTTTCTCTTTCACCATGATACAGTATGGCTTTCCCATCAGTCTGTGAATGTTATTTATCAACTTGAACTTGTCCGAGTTGTCCCGCACAGGTCCATAAGCAGACCCGCTGCCATCGCTTGGGGACGGAGACTCGACGCTGATCAGCCTCGGTCCTTAAAATAAAAAGGGTGAAAAACAAACTGTCCATTTGTCCTCAGTGTCTAAAAGTAATCAGTGGTGTCTCTGCGCCTGTAAATCTCTGGTCCAATCCCGGATAGGAATATATCCCTCCACACCATAAATCCACAAGCATCCTTGTAGAATCTGAGTTCAGCTGTGCATTTCTCAAAATGAGGGGTGGGTGGATTTGGCAGGACTGGGGAACGGCATCCTTCGAAGCTGCAAAGTGGGCCACGTCTATATTCCTGTGAGGAAATAAAAGTAAATTATCTTTCTTTTCACTCCTCACTTTCTTTCAATATAACTCTCATTCTTTCAGGCTTTTGAACTAGTGCTGCATTTCAAAGTGCCGAGCAGCTCGGATTCACAATGCTTTTCAATCAATCGGCTTCCAAATTTTGGTTTAAAATAATCTTGTTTATGTTCCAGACAACTGGCTTCCTCGTGTGTCCCGTCTAGAGAAAGAACCTGAAAGACACAACAAAAAATATAACTCAGGAAAACATATGTTGCGGGTCATGAATCAAGTAACAGCATGATAAGAACATTGAAAAGCATTCACCACAGCTTTAAACCTCTCTGAACAGTACACTTTTTAATGATTTTTGCGCATCAGTAAAACAGAAATAATCGACTTTTACATCACTGTTATCTCAGCTTTTATTTCTTTCACCTTATATCATAAATAAGCAGTTATAATGACTTCCTTTCTTCTTTAGTACACAAAAGAAGATAGTTTGAAGAATGCAACTGGAGACTTAACGCCATTTAAAGTAAATGGGCTCCGTGACATTTTTCAAAATATCTTCTATATTAAAGAAGAGACCATTCTAACAAAAAATGATTTTTAGATGAACTATTCCTTTAAATTAAATAAGTGATAGTCTCATTCTAGACTGCTCCTTCTCTGTTACTTGTGTTTTTCAGATCCAGACAACATACAGGATGAATCCGTGGACAGAGGGGCCCCAGCAGAACAGTTTATCATCGCACAGACCGAGACCATTACACAAGTGTACTAATGAGACATCAAGGTCACTATCTGTCGTGTGTGAGGAGTGATTCCCAGCAGCTGTGATACATTAAACATTGCGTCTCACCGTGATGGCTTGCAGGCATATTAAATAGACCTTTATTATCCTTAACATCCTAAGCCAAGATGTTTTATCCAAACCTTTTATAATGATATCACTATGCTTAATGTTTGAAAAATTGTGATTTCACTTTCATGTTGTTCCTAGCATTTTAACAACGGTTGCGATTTTGTAGATGGCAACGTAAATGTCATGCTATTATTTTAAGACAAAGAAGATAATGTGAATAAGGTAACAAAACCTTAACAAAACCTTTTGGTTTATTAAAATAGATGCCGAACCAATGCAAGGGAATGGGTGTTAGTTAACAAAAGTATAAATACATTTTTTTTTGTGTTTTGCAGAAGAAATAGAGTAATATAGATTTCAAATGACAAGAGGATGAGTAAATGATTTTTTTTGTGTGACCTATCACTTAAAGGACAAGTTATGCCATGGGTTACACTGTGACACCTTTTTCATGAGGTTTAGTAAATATCCCCAAAACAAACAGTTACAGAAACTTAAAAAAATCTTTTGAAAACACCAAATATATTTTTTATGGAAAGTATTACAATAATTGATAAAAAGTCCAAAAGTTAATTTCTCAAACATTTACAAATCTTAAAATGTATTTAATGAAAAAATAAGTATTTCATTCACTCTCAATTAAATTAATAGTTGTACTATAAACCAATATATTTTGTGGATTCTAATAGAAATATTTGAGTTAATCAGAATTTTTTAAAACTAAAAATACAAAAAGTTTAACAATATATTTGCTTGATTTAAATCGTTTAAGTTTCCTTTTTTAAGTGCAAATAGTTTGAAGTAAAAACAATAACATTAAAACTAGTTTGATGTAAAAACAGACGGAACAGACAGATCATCCCAAAACTTTGTTGCTACACTCAAAAACATTGAATGTGGTTTAATTTTTAAACCAAGTTTTAAAATATTTAATATCAACATAAGTATTTTCTGATAATTATGCTTAAATATAATCTACATTTATTTTTACTTAAATATACCCAAATTTTAATTTATTAAAATTTAAATTAATTAATGTTAAAGCTTTTAAACGCACTTTTCTTTTTTGAGTTCAAATTGTTTCACGTAAAATCATTATAAATTTTGTGTAAACTGTATCCAAATATCCACGAACATGAGAAAAAAGCTAAATACAAAGGATTAGCAAAATAGCAATCTGAATGGTAAAAAAGAATGGAAAAATATGCGTGTCAAATTTGCATTGGAGGTGTAACATTAGAAGGAAAGGCCTGGTTAAGAAATTGTGTATTGCTTATACAACCACACTTCTATCCTATCATCGTTACGATACCGAGATCCAAACACAATAATAGCCAGGACTGTCTGTCTAAATGATCATCACAGAAGACTACTCAAACCAAGAGCAGAACAATTCCCATTTATCAAGAAGGCCCCGTTGTAGGTGGTCTGTTTTATTCACCGCATTCTGTTTGCTAGACCCGCAATCGTTTTTCCAGCCCCCCCCTCCCTGTCAAAAAAGTGCCAGAATGACAGAGTGCAATAAGGAAGCACAGTGGCACAGAACGCGCCAATCCCGTCAGTGCATGACTTTAATTATCAGGCAACTGGTCGGACATAATGGGAAAGGTGGATATGCAAAAGACTTGCATAATTCATCCAACTTTTTCTCATTTAAACTTCTCTACTTCCACCTCTTTGTTCTTCATCTCATTTCTTTCAAGCATGCCCCAATCATTTCTTTTTAACAAAAAACATTTGCATAACCGGAATTATCTACACACGCCGTGTCACAATGAAACGAATTCTTGGCCCAGGTGGCTGATATCAGACTTTATGGTTGTAAATCGTTTTCTCCTTCTTTCTTCATACTTTGTTAACTGTTTCTCTTTAAGTTTGATAGATGTAAAAGCCCGGCAGTTATCGCCAAGTGTTCCTAACAAGAAGAATGAAGCTGATGGGACTGTGGGCTCTAAAGTATAAAAAAATGCTGTCAAATGGATTTCATCTAGGGCTTCTAGAAAGTATTGGCTACTGCGTCCTATAACATGAAGCTTTTTAGGCACAGTTAATGCAAAATATCAATTGTCTCAATAGGGTTTGGAAGTAAGTACACTTAGAAACAGTTTAAAACTGTTTTTACGTGAAACTTTACCATCTTAAAAGTAACTTTCAAGGATTTGAAATTAAGTAAATATATAGTTTCAATTTTGTGTATACATATGTTAAAAAAATCCTTTTTTTATTAGATGATCTTTTAGGATAAAATAACTGTTGGATTTTTAATTAATTACTTTAATTTTATGTTTCACATCAATGAACTGTTTTTAAAACGTTAATATTAAATGAATAAAATGAATGGATTTTATTATTGTAATATTTACTAAGCCACGTGATTTTTTTACAGTGTAATGCAACACATGGAGCTTCAGAAAATAGACACCAATTCAGATTAATTTTTTTTTTAATTAAATGACGCAAGTCATTAATGAACGAAAAAAAAACATAAACATTTCAAAGAAAAACTGACGGCCCCATGAATTGCGACCACTCAAAATGTTTCGCATGACACCTTGTTTGAAGATGTGTATTACTGATCGATGATTGAACAGAGACCAAAAAAATTCAAACAAATCTAAACAGAACCCATATTTAACAAGAAAAAAAGCCAGGATTTGATTATATTTATATAAGATTGATTGATTCCTGGGGGTGTTTAAAACCAAAATGACACATAAAAATAAACAGATTTTTTTTTTATTTAATGCTGATTTAAAAACTTAAAGGTTCTGTATGTATGTTAAATTTCAATAATTAGTTTCAAGTGTCAAGCTAGTAATGGAAACATTGTGTGACACCGATAATAATAAAGCAAATTATCAAAAACATACTCACAATCACACTCTGTGATAAGTTGTAAGTAAACTGTTAAAGAACGTTGTCATCCCGGCCTTACAACGAGACTTTAAAACAACAGTCAGAAAGCCAGCAGTGCCTGTCAATCATCTGCAGTCATCCTCTCTTGTTCAGCTTTGGCTCCAGCTGAGCCAATTTATAGATTATAAAAACCTTCATTAGACTGAATTCCAGCAGTTGTTATAATAAACAAAGTCCAGCCCTCACATGACTTGGTTTAACTGTGTGTCGGACTGCAAGAGAGAGAGAACGTGAGGTCAAAGGTCGGCATTGAAACTCAATACGGCGGCCGTAAGAATCCTCATGAAGGATCTTTTTCATACGTCTGTCTGTTTGCTTGAAATTAGGTGTTACTTTTCTCAAGTTAAGTGAAAAGCTTCCTTATGCCAAGTGTTTATCTACAACTTAAGAATATTAAACAAGCCAGTGGAAAGTGTGTTTGAGTTTGTGAATGCGGAAGGTGTCAAAGTACGGCTGTGTGAGGGAATAGGTGCCCCACTTTCATGCCGAAAAACTGTCCTGTGGCTGAGAACTATCTTGCGCTGGTTGGAAAAACTATTATCTCTTGTTAAGGAGGTACAGTTTGACATTTAATGGCTTTTTGGCGTTAAGCCGGACAGTGCTTTGGAATCAAATAAAACATAGATGGGAAGTCAAACATCTTTTATAAGCTCAGATTCCAGAAGCTTTGTTGGCGTCAAAAGTTTTTGGTAAACTTTGATCAAGTAAAAGTAAAATCGTTTGAGCCCTTTAACTAGACACACTCTGACTTCAAGACTGCACTCGAATAACAGCGATGGCAATAAAAAATAGACATTTGTAACTGTTTTGAAAGTCTTTAAAGTGATAAAACACATTTTGACATATATAGCAATCTTGAGGATTGAGGGCAATATTAGCATCCTTCATTCTTTTCCATTTGTCTTAATCTGCATGCCATCCAGAATCCTAGAGGCGTTCTAGTTTGCCTTTTTATTGCCTAGAGGTTTCTCTTTAAAAGCTAAGGAGACAAAATTGAAGCATTGTATTTGTCTGAGATGTTTCTCATACAGTTTTAAGGAGACATTAAAATAGAAAAAAATTTCAATTGTTGAAAAGTAGAATTTAGCTAAAAGATGACCAACTATTTAATTTTTGCATCAGTTTGAGATTTTGAAAAACTGATTATTTCTAAATATCACCTGAGAAAGTTGATATGAGATTTCCTGATTTTTCAGAAGATAAATGTGATAGTCAAGTCTATTTTAAGTCTCTAACTTATCATTTCTATAAAAAAATAGAGATTTCTTTTGTTTATTAAAGTGACAAAAATGGTCATAATTTACTTGCCCTCTTATTATTTAAACTTTCTTCAACAGAAAACAGATAAATATACATTCAAGAATGTTGATAAACGAAATATGGCACCCATTAACTCCTATTGTCTGGAATCAATGTAAATGTGTAGGTGCCAGTTACCAACATTCTTTGAAATATCTTCTTAGTTTTGCAGAAGAAGGAAACCCATACAGATCTTAAATGACATCATCAAATGATGACACAGTTTTCATTTTGGTGTTGACTATCACCCGAATTCTCCATTTGTCTGGTTCTTGTCTTGCTCTCTTCCATTCTGCTGATCATATTTTTGTTTCCCAGCATGTTCACAAAAGCAGACAGATATAAATAGCTGTAGGTTAATTTGATTTACGCAGAAATGGAAACATGCTGTGACCCGGCAAATTACAAACGGCTGCCAGTCGGGCCTGGTAGACACCTGTGGCTGTCTGTGTGCCATTATGTTTTTCTCATTTTTTTAATTGTCTCATTATTGTAATTTAGCTTTTATCTGTAAGGGTTAAATACGACCTATGTTACTAAGATAGTAAAGTGAACTGCAGGAAAATTTCCTGTATTAGCGAGGAGCCAAGCTTTTAGCTCTCTGTGTGGTCCACACAATTCACAGGCACGGATGACAAATCCCTCTCTGAGGTTCACGTTTGCCTCGATTTTCTACTTCCAAGGGACTGAAATCCACAAGATGCAGCAAATCTAAAATCTTGGGAATATCTGAGTTTAATAGGACTATGAAACTTGCTCAAGTCTACTGCTTCTAAGATTTTCTCTTGAGAAACAACATATCAATACACAGTGAATGTTATTCTCACATACGTCATGTTAACAGTTTCCTCATTTGTGACTTTTTAATCTCTGGTAATTATAAATAAAAAAAACATTCATGAATCATAACTGAGAACTCCAACACTGATTCTACCTCTGTCAAGCGGTCTACTCTCTGCTTGATTTATCCGGCTTCAGGAATGCTCTTCTCACACCTCCAGAGTTTATATTTTTTGCTTTTGCTCTGAGTGATGGTATCAATCACTCCTAGAGACGAGCTCAACGCTCTGAGAACCAGCAGACATCTTCACCCAGGATTACATTTTCCAGTACCTTTCTCTGGGGGACATCTGGATATATAACATGACATATTCTTAAGACTGTACAGTTTAATGTTGCATGGTTGGCTACTTTGTTTTATGGATTTGGAATCGCATTATTGCGTCTTGGAACTCATATATCATGCAAATGGTTAATTCTGAAGAGGGAATCTATGGCTGAAGTGGGAGTCTGATGCATGTGGATATTAATCAATATAATAAATATATACATATTATAAAAACACACAAGGAGCCCAATTCTGTGGAAGTGAGAGGTTTTGGCCAGGATAAGATGCAAAAGGGCGATCAACAAAGTAATAAAACTGCGATCTGCAACGTTTCTTCAGATGGCTGAGAAAAATTAAAACAAATTTTTTTTAAAGTATAAAGCTACATGATAAAAGTAATGTATGTACAGTTTTCGGATAAATGAATTTGGATAATTGATTAGAAGTTGTGACGTTGAGATCTATTTCTCGGAAACTTTCTGATATGTAAGAGTAAACGTTTTATTGGTGACCCTGCCTGTGAAAAAACATTATTTTATATTTACTTTTTTATGTATAAAATCATTACAATGAACATTCTGTAAGTATAAAACATTGATATCATTAAATGACTGAGTTAAAACATGCAAAAGACTGAAACCATTGAGACATTAATATTTTTAGTCAAACTTGATAAAAAAATAAGTCAAATCAAAAATGCTCGTTTTCTCAGTATTTGAATTTCCGACTTTAGGATGATTTTGCATCGTCCTTTTCTCTCTATCCAGTCTCATTGTTGTTTATGATAAATTACTGAAATATTGAATACATCTCATCTGTGATTTATTTTTCATTTAGTTTATACTTTTGCCATTATTTGACAAGTTTACGTTTTTGATATGTAACAGTACGCAAAATACTTCATAACCAATTTTAACAGGCTTTGCATCCATCAATGGTGTCCCTTAGGCAATCCCACCCACTATTATGACTTAATCCATGCACAGCCCAATCAGAAAGCTTACTGAAAGGTTAACATGGTGCTGATGAAAAGAAAACAAAGAACCGAGATTTGTGAAAACTTACATCATGATCACAGTGAATAGCCCCTCCTCACTGGCCACTGAACTCTTTCTCCAAAGACGAACTGGAATTCTCAGAGTATTGTGTGGGCAGGCATCTTTCCAAACTGGCTTCTTTCTCTTTTGAAAGCTTTTCAAGAGGATGGAAGAGTGAATGAATAACATTGGTAGCGTGCACAGCTTTTTAAGACATGGACTGGGAGCATGGCACGGTGCCTAAGCAAACCCAAAGCTGCATGCCCAATTTGAACCCAACCTGACACAACCCATCATGTTCTAGGATCTATTTCCTGAAAACAATGGCTTCTTTCAGTATAACCAAACTATCTGTGAAAGACCTGTCAATCCCTACAGCACCGACAGGTGATTCCATCCTTATGTTGAGACACTACATAGAAACTGGAGACACTACACTCATCTGGCAGACCGCTTTAAGCATTAAAGAAAGAGTATAAGATCTGTTGAGAGTGGATTTTATTTTGAGGCTTTAGCTACTATCAGAGAAAGCATTGGTTCAGTGGGACTATAGGAGTGATGCTTTGAAGAGCGAGGGTGGATTTCTGTTGACAGCACCATGTGAGAAACTCATCTGTGGCACAGAGACGTTCTGAAAGTTTCATATTTAAGCGTCTGACAGAAAGAATTCCCATGGAAATCCTCTAGAGGCCTAAGGGGAGATCTGTCTCAGATACTTCATAGGAGATTATGTGGAGCCGACTTCTGTTCAAAGATCTACTCAGCCAATTTCCAAATTCAACACCACTGTTGCTGCATCTAATCTGAAGACAAATATATGAACTATTTTTTTAAATGTTATAAAATGAACACATACTAAACTTCAAATTATTGCATTACAAAATATTTGTATAAAATACACCAGCTGAATTGAGGGTTTAGAAGGAAAGTCCTGAGCATCCTTGCATTTCAATTATAATTAGTATTCATTATTGATAGCCTGAACTGTCTTGGATAAAGAATGTCGCCTATGTGAGGACCTAGGTGGGCCTAAATCTCAAAGTAATATCAGCCAAACAGCTGCTATAAATGAATAACCAGAAATGTGGTCAACTTTTGTTAAACGTCACTTTGGAGCACTACTCCTTCAGCACAGGTGTCACCTTTATTACCTGCTATATATCAAGAGGACAGCGGGAAAATAAAACGGGACAAGCGCCATATGGGATGGCAAGGATAGGTTGACTGCTCCAATGTTATATATGACCACATATGTGACCTTAATGAACACTCAAAAAGATTTTACTTTTGTTTTTATGTGAATCAAATTACATCCAAAGAATGTTTATTTAAAAGCTTTGACATTAAGTAAGTAAAATGTTTATATTTGTGTACATGTCGGTATCAATATAAGCAAATCTGATTAACTGAAATATTTATATTAGAATTCAATATAAGACAAATATATAATTGTTAAATACTTATTTTTTCAATTCATAAACTTAAAAAATATCGGTACATTTTGGAGCAATTAAATGTTGGATTCTAAATCAATTATTTTTATATTTTCCACTGAAAATATAATTTTTATGTTTTTAATGTTCATAAATTAAATTAACATTAAATAAAAAATTAACGTTCATGTATTTGTTTATTTTTGTCATTTGTGCTAAGCCACATGAAAATTGTTTTACAGTGTTCATAATGTAAAGAAAATATTTGCTTGGTATCTTTATTACAAACTGAGGATGTGAAAGTTTGAAACTAAGTAAAATTATTTTTAGACTTTAATCTCGGATTCACAGGGGTGGGGGTCACAAGGGAACATCAGTAAAACGTATGTGGTGCTATCAGACCTTTGACCTGAAGAAGATATTAGCAAAATGGGCACCTTAATGAAACCAGAAACATTGAAGGTGCATCTTTGCTCTCTATAATATCAGTAAATAGGCTCTAAATGGTAACTGATAGTGTTCAAATTTCTTCATCTTTTCCATCCACACTTGATCTAATAAAATCTCTATCCTTGCCCCTCACTCTTTCTAATCAAATTCCTAACAGGTTTTGTGTTGCCTTGGGTAACTTCGTAGCTCATTGTAGCACTTTTTCACCTGTTGTTATCTTTCCTATTTAACGCTTCGTTTTCTCCTTAATTCTTTGGAAGTTGTTTTAGATAAAGAAGTCTGAAGATTATGATGCATAATCGCTTAAGACTGTTATATAGAGAATACCAATTTTACACGGGCTGCTTATCCTCCAATTTCAAATGAAGCCTTTTTGGTTCTCTAGCTCAGCCAACTTCTATACAGGCTCAACATCCCAAGATTCTTTCCCATTTTTTGCTTCTGCTTTTCCGTTGTTGCCCAGTAATAAATCAATCGGGCTAAATTGTTCGTTTCTCCAGTGTGCTCTCCTGGTAACTTGAAAAGAGAGAGAGAAACAATCAGACCTCACATTTTTTCTTAATTTGGGCTAAATTGCTTTTTCTTCAAAGAAAAAGGGCATCCACTTGGAGGACACGGAAGGACCACAATGTCTAATTAATCTACACTCTGTAGGTCTCTTCTCCTTGGACTGGCAACACGCACACATAACAGTATATGACTCACAAAAATAATAAAGAGCCAATGCTTTCTGAAAACAAATGGTGATTATATAATGCAGGAAATCTAGTGGAGTTCATTAAAAGGTGATTCATGATTAGAAGTCTGCGTGTCATTCGGTAAATGGTGCGAGGATTATCATCTGAAAAACAAATAAACCTCTTGTCCTCGAAACACTACATTTTCCTCTATTTCCTCTTTTACCAGAATCTGTTTTAATTATGAATAGCAACTGTTTATTCTCTTATTAAAGACCTTAAAGACTGTGAAATGGACAAAGAGAAATGAAGAGGCCATGATGCTAACCAAACATGCAGACAAAGACAAATGCTTGTACACTGAAATATACCTTTTCTTTAAAATAAAAACATCATCATTTTATTTGTTATGAATTGAATTGAGGATTTTGACATAAGAAACTGAAAATTTAATACATATATTAACCTTTTTTGTTGTTGTAACAAAGAAAGGTGAGTTTAAAAATATTAGCTGTAACACTTGCTATCTTAAACTTTAAATCACACCTTAGGTTTTTTTGAGACAGCTGAAACCTCAAAGCGTTGTCTGTGTGATTTCTTCTGCCTGTGAAGAGGATGAACTCAGATTAATCAGAGTGCCACTTGTCTGTTTAATGTTAATGATTTATTGTGGACTTGCCCTTCAGCTGACTGTAACTGACGGACAGATTTTGACAGGAAATTGTTTTAGCTGACCGTCTCTCCTGTGTCCTCTCTGTGTCTGACAATCATTTTTCATTCTGTCCCTCTGCAAATGAAAGTGGAAGACAAAGAGCGAAGTAGACAACAGAACATTTTCCAACAGCAATGAAGGAGACTAAAAGGATTGTTTGAACAGCAAATAAAGTGAAAAATGCTTTAGAATTAAATTGAGATACTAAAGAAAAAAACATTTTAAAAAGACTTTCCTAAAAGTAGTAAGCACAAACATCTGATATATATATAAAGCTGATGGATCAAATTCTAGTAGCGTATCCTTAAGTCCAACCTATTAAACTATAACTCAGATGTTGCTTTTCATAGCAGAGAGTTAGATTCATGTTAACATAGCTTAATGAAGAGGTTTTTTTAAAATATGTAATGCTGTGTGCATGCTTTTTCTAGAAACTAAAAAAAGTTCGGCTTTTTTGGTCCGCTCTTCACCATTCGCCTACTCAAAAAGTGTTCAGAACATCATTACATCTAATAACCTTCATTTCCTGGCGCATGATTCGTTGTTTATTTGAAAAGCTTTTTCACAGCTTTTTTTTTATTTTTACAGGTTCATAATCACACGTAATTGTACAATTCCTGGGAATTTGCTAAGGTAATAGCTTGCCAATATACAGCTAGCACTGCAAGAACTCAGATGCACTTCTGAAGAACATCTGAATGGGTTCATAAATGCTACTGGTGACAGCTGACAAACTGCATGTGAAACTGGAAGAATGTGTGTAAAAAATAAGAATAATTTGCTCTTGTTTGGTGTGGCTTGACCAATTTCCTCTTGGCCAGACTGCATTATTTTTAAATGCATTTGGGAAACACGGACTGCATACTATGAGTTTGGGAGATGAATGGGATTTAATTGCTGCTTGATGAACTAAAACAAAGAACACTGTGGAAAAGTGGTATTTCTTTCTATCCTTAGCCAGAAGAGAGGGATAGAAGGGCCCATTTGAGGTAAAGCAGTGGCTTTCTCTAGAGGCTAACACTTATGTAGACTGTAGGTCAATGAAAACAGTTTTCTTTGCCGCGTTGAAAGAGAGGCTTAAAAAAGGAGGCTGAATAAGAATTTAAAATTATATTTGAATTTTTCATTGTATTTTTGTGTTAACTCAACCTCATGTAATTTCATCCCTGAATGACTTTTGCGGAATCCCCCAAAAATATTTTGAAGTGTGTTGTCCTGTTTTGGTTTTGTGTGCATACAATAGAAGTCAAAGAGTTCCAATGGTTTTGTTACCAACATTTTCATATCTTCATGTTAAAACATGTTTAAAATGATACATGATGACAGAATTTTTGAATGTACTTCCCTTTCAATGTTAACCCTTTTTAATGAATCAATAAGGTATGAGAGGCTGTGCTCTATCTTGAATAAGTCATTGTGGTACAGCCCAGCCTCATGTACTTCATTGCTTTCATAAAACAATATAAAACAATAAAAACATTAAAATATACATTAGTTTGTTTATATTAAGTCTTTAATCAATGTTTACTTATTATGAATACGACACATCTGCTGACCAATCAGAATTGAAGAAAGGAAATAACTGCTTTATAATTTATAAAGCACATTTAAAAACAACAAACTGTTGACCAAAATTGCTGTTCAAAACAAATGCGAAGCAAACTAAAATAAACAAAGCAAAATTGCAGTCACTGGAATAAGATAAATAAAATAAAAGTTATTTCGTTGTTGAAAACTATGGTTAAAAGTAAGATTAAAGCTTAGATTGTAAAGTAAAGAAACCATTCGAATTGACAGTAGTTGGATGTTCCAAAGTTAAGGGCCTGCTCTCAAGAAAGCTCAGTCACTTTTATGTTTCAGCTAAGCTCTACCCAATGAAAGTAGTCTGAGATCAACAGACCTAAGTGATCTAGTTGGATTGTCTGGGCTTATAAAAGACAGATAGGTAAGCCTGTAGCCATGTAAAGAAGACCAACATTTTATACTCTATTCTCAACTTCTCACAGGTAACCAGTGCATCAGGATGGGAGTGATACATTTTTTTTTTAGCAACAATCAACAGCCTAGCAGCGGCATTCTGAAAAAGATGTAAACAAGTTCACCCTAATAAGATGAATGTTCACCCGAATAAGATGAATCACAGTAGTCCAGCCGAGTGGTAATGGATAAACGAATCCCGGTTTCAAAAATCTTAAAGGCACATGATAACATAAAAAACGTAAAAAAAACAGATTTCTCTTTGTCCTGAGTCAAATAAAACACTGTCTTTTTTTCCACACAGGGAGTAATATGAGAGCTTTAAACCCTAAATCCAGAACAACATAAAAAAAATATGCATAATATCAAATAGTGCAGACATTAACAATATGCCGCTGTTCAATTAAATTGAATCTAGAAATGAGACAAAAGCCCCGCCATACAGTAAAAAGAGCCAATCATCAATAATTAAAGACTAGTCTTTCTCTGGGGGAGGTTGTAAGATATGAGCCAAACTTTGTATATGCGCAGTATCTAGAGCAACCTGAAAAAATATGTTCTTCAAATGTCATATATCCAGACATACCTTGCAATTTATAGCATCATATCTGGTACCTGCAGTAGTTTCAGTTGCGGTTTAACATTGGCACAACCCAGGCGTGGCTCCACTGGCACGTTGCTCTGGGCCTAATAGAGACATCTTAGAAGCTATTAGGACAGATGGCTGTCTGCTAGTGTATGCAAATAAGGTACAGACTGAATCCTGCATCCCCATCAACACCACCTGTCTAACACACACACACACACACACATATACACGTCCCCATCTTCCCTCCAAACCCCATTCCCAACAGGACTGTACCTCCTTGTTCTTAATCGGCAAGCGCATATTAATTAATTCACACTCATTAATCTTTATCCTCGGAAGACTACGGTACAACAGGAGATAAAGAGAGAAAAGGAGACGCACAAAGAACGGAAAAAGAAGGAGGAAGGATGGTTGTTCTTGTATATTTGAGATTTGTCCTTGGACATGTTCAAGGGTGTGGTCAGGGAGGACAGCTCTGTCTCTGTGGATGTGACAGTGTTGGCAAACATCCCAGCGACAGAGGGGGTTTATGTGTCCCCAATGGGTATTTACATGTCGGCTACACTGCATTTACCTCAAGGATTAAGAGCCGTTGACTGGTCGTAAAAGGGAGAGGGTAAATGCCTGTCACTAATATAAAGAAAAAATGTAAATGTATTTAATAAATAACTTTATATTGATGTACATAACATTTTTCATATCGAGATGACATTTAGAGTATTTTAGTCTTAACACACTCTTTATTTAAGTTTACACATTTTGTCTCGAAAGTTCTGGAAATAATGGAGATGATACAGAGTTCTGAATAAATAAACAAAATCAATATAGGAAATATTTAATAATGCTCCTTTTCTTTCATTTTAACCTCATAGGTGTCAAATGTAAAATAACCCTGAGAAATGCAACTTGAAAAATGACTTCCAAGTTATACATTAATAATTTAACTTCTAAAATAAGTCAGATTGGTATTATTTAAGTATAGTTATCGAGCCATGCTCATTGTGCCTCTTGCTTTAAAGTAAACTCTTGTTTTCTGTTTACTTTAAAACATTCATAAGAGGAAAAACACATTGTTTTCACTCTGTTTTGTCTTTTATGCAGTTGACCGGTACAGACTGGCATCTGTGGTAAACCTCAGAGCGAAAGAATTCTGTTTTGACCAAGGGAAACTGGCACTGTGTAAAAATAAAATACAAGGAGACCCAGTGTGTTTTTGCTTAATTTCCTCCTTTTGCTGTGGGTTGTCTGTCACAACACAACTTAATTAAGTTTGAGGTGACTGGAATTTACCGTCGCATCAAGAAACACAGGAACAAAACTCAGCAATGTAGAAGAGTGCAAAAAAATTCAATAGTACAATATTTCAAGCACAATTTACATTTAATATAAATTTAAAAGACTTCCCAAACATATGTCATTTAGCTAGAGAGGATGGGGATGTCACAGTGATTCTCATCTGGCTTATTAGAGGGCAATTGCTCCTTGACCCCAAATCTGCATTATTGACGAGTGAATAAACGCTTTTGTTCTGTATTGCAGTAAACACAAAACTCTGTCACAGATGAAGGACTGGGAACAGATGGCACATCCTGATTTCAATGTGTGTTGTCACTTTCTTTTCTCTGGAGTCTTTTAAAAATCAACAGAAAATGAAATCTTAATAGACTCTGAATGTTCCTACTCTTACTGTGATCATTACAAAATTGCAAAGTCACAAAAATAGTTGTGGTCATCTTTTATCAGATTTAAAAAAAATGACTGTTCTCTACATCGACTATTTTGCTTTGGGTGTTATTTTAAGGGAAGAGTTTACTGCTTAATTAAATTTCTTGCATTATTTACTCATCTTCAGTTCAATCGAAACCAGTGTCATTGCCAGAACAGGGATATATGCAAACCTTATATTCAATCCATATATAATATAGTTGTACCAGGGCTCTTTGAAGAGATTTCCCTCCAAAATCTAAATGTTGTATAAACACAAAACTAGACATTTCTAAAACTCTTAATTTTTAGAAAAAAAACTTAAACAGGTTTTGAACAACATTGGAGTGAATGATTCAAGATAACATTTTGATTTTGGGGTTGAACTCTGTCCACAAACTACTAGTACAACTATATTTTTCATTCAATATGGTTTGCATATATACCAGTCATGGCAATGACATTCTCCATTTAATTCTCAAAATCTGGAAAAGCCTTTACACATCCCAGCGTTCCTGCCCACATCAATCTACTCGCCTCAACATCATCTGTGCTTTGCTTCATATCGCCACACCATAAAATTCCACAACGCTCAGAGTCATTACCGCCCATAATGACAGGAGAATGCAATGTTGTGCACAGCCTCTCCGCCCACTGAGGGGAGTAGCTACGTTTAATATCCCATAATGTAGGCAACAGAGGAGAAGCACCCACTAATGACTCGTCGCCCCGACGTGATTTGCTAAAGAGTCTCGCCACCCAGCAGGTACAGGGCCACAGCTGAGGAACAAATCACGATATCCCATGAGGCTCCGGCGACTGGAGCCATATGTGTTCACATAGAGCCTGTAGAAAGCACTGGTGATTTATGTAACTGCATTATCAGCCTTGTTCCTGTTGGGTTCAGGGCTGACCTCCCACCTACTCACTGCTTAGTTTTTACTGTTCTGAGATCAGCAAATTGATAGTTAAGAAATGATGGCTTTAGCAGGGCCTCTATTACAGTGAGATCCAAAGTGACTTGGTTAAGTTGAGTCATCATAATAAGTAACTTTTGTTTCTCCGGAAAATTAAAAAATAAGCAATTTCGATGACTTTTTAGAGATATTCGTTTTTAAAATAACTATTTCTGAGCAAACTTTACTCTGGGGTCCATATTTTACTCAACAGCTTTAAATAATGTGCCTTCCTTTCAATGTATTCATAGACTATTTTAAACATATACAGGGAAAACCCCATAGAATTTGACAACAACTGATTTTGACATCTCAACCAGGAGCAGAGTACAGCATGGACCAGTTTCGTATAGACTAGCTGTCAAAGGCTCTGAATTGTAATCTACCCACAATCCCACAGGTGGAAGTTCACTACGTTTCTTGCCATCCAAAACCCTTATGCCAAAACCACAGCTGCATAAACATGTCACAAGTATGCAGTACCCAGGTGTTGAGATCTGCGCTACAGACCTTTAGAAAGACAATGAATCTAAGCCATAGAGGTGGTCTATAGAGCTCAAGCCTCAGGAATGAGGCATCATATTCAGACCAAAAGGTAACGTAGACTGACTGCTTTCAACTTTTGTCCATAATCACAGTCGTCGTTATTTATCCGTAAAATAAGCTCACCTGGTTTGCCAATTCTAAATTGCTGCTTGATTGAGACACAGAGCACAAAAAACATTGTTATTCTTCCAGTTCCCAAAAGACCTCAATCAATTGGTGTCCACTTAAGTCAGAAATAACAGAAATCAAATTTTGCAGATCTTCAGCAGTAGGACCTTATGTCCGAGCGTGCTTAGTTTAGTCTGTAAAAGACATTAAATCAACAGTTAAACTAAGACAAAAACAATGCCAGAATATGACTCATAAATAAAGAACTTGAAGTTAAATGACTTAAGTTACTTAACAGAAGACCGGCAAGAAAAACGTAATAAGATTTAATTGTCAATGACATCATGTGTGATTTTTATCTGCATCGCAATAAATCCTGTCGCTGCTAAACACGAATACAATTTTTCAGTGGCTCGTCAATAACTTCAAATCTTATTGATTTCTGCATCTCGTGACTAGTTGTTACATATTGGGGAATACATGTTTAAAGATAGACATTTATGCTGGTTATGGACAATTTCTAATTTTTTTTTATTTCTTTAGTTGTTTATGGACACTAAATCACCAACTTGGCTTTTTAACATAACTTGAATGAATGTGCTTAAAAGGTTCGTCTTCGTGATGTCATAAAAGAACAAACAAACACCTAACCAATGTTGTATATCTTTCTTACATTTTATAAAATTATGTTTCATTAATGACTTTTTGCTACAGAAAAAGGATATTCCAATGTTAAATGGTCGTTATGGAAAAATTATGATGAAAAACGTATATTCGATAGAAACTTTCAGAATGTATTGATTTAAACATTATGAAATTAATACTGGAACTAACTTGCCATTTTTATATATAGTTCTTATTAGGAAAATAAAGTTGTTTCTTTTGAAGACATTTTAAAGGAGACCTCGCCTCTTCTTTGACAGAGCGCCACTGTATCTCAGGATTCTAATCAGTCCTTGCCAAGCCTCAGAGCATTGGCATTGCGTGTAGAACTGAGAACTGTCTTTCTTAATAACTCAATCTATAAGGGTTCTAATGACATGACAAACCCCAATACCAAAAAAAGTGCTGCAAGGTTCTATTCATGGGCTTCAAAGACAAACAGTCTGGACAGAATGACTGTATTGGCCTAATTTCTCTCGAACGTATGCTAGAGGCAAATTGACTTTGTCGCTCTGTCTCTTTGAGGTGTACCTCACATTCGTCACGAAATAACATTCCACCAGATGCGGATTCATAATGAGAGTGTTTGTGAATGCGTGTGTTACGATGACAAGGAAAAGATTGATGACCACATGAAAATAACCAAACTCCAGTTGAATGTACTTGTCTTATTGTATAAAAGACATGGTTCTCAGACAGAACTTAAGCCATTTAAATTCCACCCTTTGTTCGGTGTCTGTTATATAAACTCTGCAATTAAGTGCATGCCAGGGAGAAATTTTCATCTCCAGCCCTTTACTTCATGTCTCGCCTACTTTTAACTGAAATGAGTGTCACACTGGGTTTTAAAGCCTGACAATGCTTAAAGAAAAGAGTGAATTTAGATCATGAAGACAGTCTGGGGTGCTGGGCGTCGCACGATTATTGATATGCCATTAGAGGAAATTTCTGAATAATAGCCGTGAGCTCACATTGACCTGTTGTCACGCTTATGAAAAATGACAATCGCTGAGATCGCTGCTTGATTTATGACGGCAAGCAATTACTGTCTCTGTGGTAAATGTTGTGGAAAAAAGTCAACTGCCACACAGTCAGATGGTTTAATCTGCCTGTGGATGTGTGATGAAGCAAACTGCACATCAACAATACACATGAGTACTGTTCTTTCTGTCAGCTAAATCACACATGCTGAAACTGAGAGCACTGACTTATTTCTAGGTCTTTCATGAAGTGGATTACATTTTGCAATAAAATGATTGATAAGTGATTGCTCTACCTTTGTTAAAGTGATAGTGAATGCATAAAAGAAATTATTGTCATTAAATACCTGTATAACTAGAAAAGAAGATATTTAGAAAAGAGTAAGTAAATACTGCCATTGTTCAATTCCAATATTTCTCTAAAATATCTTCTTCTGTGTTCTTCAAAACATAGAAACCATACAGTTTAAAATGAATCATACTATTGCTTTTATTTTGGATGACCTATTTCTAAAACTACACCTTTTACTTTTTATAAGGATTCCGCTTGGTTCGGTGTATCGTTAGTACCAAAAAATTTCTAAATAGCTTCTTTTATCTTCTGCAAAAGAGAAGAGGTCAGGTACATGATGATGCTATTTTTTTGGGTTACTATCCGTTTAAAACTACTTGGGTGCTGCATGTAGAGTGGTTTCAAGTAAACAAGCTCATCCACTGGATATTTAGTGTTAAATACCGTCAGCATTGTGGTCTCCATGGATGAGAGCCAGGCAGCCACTTGCTAGCTATCACAGTTGTGTGATTTAGAAACCTCAAGGGTGGCATCCTAGGCTGCCCTGTAAACGCCCTCGTCAGTCCTGCTTCAGTTCTCAGCTCTGTTGCTTTTATAAGCTGTCCTCATATTGGTTCGCAGCCTTCAGGGACACTAAATTCTGCTGAAGGTGCTAAGCGAAAGAAGGGGAAAAAAAGAAAGGAGAATGAGAGGAAAAAGGCTCCACTGCCTCGCTGATTTACAGCTCAACTTTAATTGGGTTGTAAAATCGAATCCAGTGTTGTTTCAGGAATGCCAAGATGTGATTCCGGAACTGTTTACAGGAGGAGCAAGACAGCCAAGGACATCGGGCAAGTAGGAGTGGACGAGAAGTGCAAAAAATTAAAGACAGTAAGAATAAACAGAAAGAATAGAGAGAAGAAAAGAAATGAGCAAAAACAAGATATTAAAATGTGATCTTAATCCACATAATAAACACAAAATGCTATCTTCCTACTGTATTTTTTACCACAAGACAATTAATAATTCTCTCTTCAAGCAAAAATATTTTCTACTTGCGTAAAACCTGATCATTTCACAATGTTATCATAAAATAAAATATATTATTTTGTTAACAGCCGTGGTTATTAAAATTCAGTCCAACAGAACAAAAACAACAATAAAAAAATACTTTTATTAAACCGATTGATCTGAGCAATTACCTTGCTTCTATAAAACAATTTTGAAAACAATCTAATCTAAAAGCACTTACGAGGTTTACGGCCACAGTTTGCACATCCAAAAGCATCGGGTCTGTAACATTTGCTCTGAACTCCCGAACTCTCATTATCCGCCTCTAGAAAATCACATTCTCCATAAACGCTGCTCTCTGTGCAATAAATTCCATCTGTACCCAAGATACTGCAGCATTATCTCACTCATTATTCTACAACACTGGGTTAGCTTGAATGTTGATGTGATTGGATGCTAGGTTACAAGAGTAATCCCATCTATAGCCATTTACTGTATGTACTGTAAATGCAAAGTACACTAACATGAAGTTTACTGTAATCATGGTTTAAGTTTGTAGAGCTTATTTTTCTCACTACACAAGATGTCTCTCTTAAAGAAATAAAGAAGAACAGTGAAAAGTCGATTTTAAGGCCTGTGCCAAAAATCTTTAATGGTTCTTTGTGGTGCTTCAAGTTACAGGCTTTTCACAGTATAGGTTTATCGACTTTTAGAAAACTCCACTTTCAACTACAAAACTCTTAAACTTTTTATGTGTTTGGCCTTTCATTTAAATAACCAAGTGATTGTGGGCCCTAAAAATTTTTAATCTAGATGATGGTTTTTAAAACGCAACCTTTAATCTACAAGGCTCTCCTTTTAAAATTTTAAAAATATTATAAATAGTTGGTTTTATCATTTATTATTCATTAAAGCAATCTAAACATAAGATATTTTGAATAACTAAAAAAGTTTAAATAACATGAGGGTGAATAAGTAATGACTGAATTTCTGTTTTTGGTAAACAATTCATTTAAAACCAACCTCACTAGACCAGCAATTTAAACAGTATAGTATATATCTTGAGATATAGAAAATAATCTAAGAGTGACAAGCTATTCAATAGGAAATTAACATCTATCTGTCTTATAATGAATTCAGTTCTTCTCTCAAATTTCGCACGAGGCCAAGTGAGCTGATCGGCTGTAAGCTAATCCTAGCGTACGCTTCACTAACCCAATAAATTGATATGTAACCACTAATGTTGCCATTTACATCATCAATGCATTACTATATTCTTTGATGTGCCTGAACCTGTAAGTTATGTAATGTGATCATTAACACATTTATAAGGTGGATGTTATTTAGTGTCCATCACGAAGCAGAGTTGTCACGATAAACTATTTCTCCCAATTTATAAGATGAAGAAGTAAAGAGAAGAAATGAAGCTAGGTGAAGAGAAAAATGAGCGGCAGTGTTTATAATTGGTCATGCAAATCCTCAAGCGGGCGGATGAAGTTATGGAATGAAATTGCAGCTTTGGATCTGCAGCGCGTGTGTTAATCTCTAAGCATGTGCCTGGTTGAAGGCAGTTTGTCGTTCTGAACAGAGAGTTCAAGAGGTTTCTTATTGCTTTCTCTGTCCTTGCGACTGAGCCTCGGCTGAACATTTATCCTCTGCCGACAGGCCTCTCCCCCTCTTCCATATTCATCAGGCGCTTATAAATTATTCTCATCTCTTCTTATAACGACCAGATATGCCACTGTGTGCCAGAGATTGGTGTGCAGAATTGGATCTTGCATGATAAATAAGCCATGGCATCTCAACGGCTAAGTACGAAGAAAAATATAAAAGAATACCAATCTGCAGTAGAGACCAGGATTGCTTGACCAGTATTGACTCTATGTGGAAGGATTTTTAGAAAAGTGGAACTTGCTATTATTTATTTATACTTCTAAAATTCCACAATAAAATAACATACAATCCCACAAAACCAAGCATTCTGTAACACTAAACAGGCTGTCCAGAAACAACACCAAAAACAGTGAACGATTAATTACGTCACAAGACTAATATGTGTGGTTAGGTCCAGTTCTCTTCTTTACCTTGATGAACGTCCTTATTTTTCCCCACCGGTAATCCTTCCATATCTCTGTTTGAGTTCCCATGTAGTGGAAAAATAAAACGCAGATCTCTGATTGAAAGACCATGTTGCTGCCCAATCATAAAAGTCTCCAGATGTAACCTTAGCTGTTTGGGTCACAACCAGACATATTGAAGGTCAACAGCACATGCACTAATTCACATTCTGGGATTAGCTGGTTACGATGGAGAATATGATTGTAATTTACAGTAGAGTGATGGATCAAAGACAATGATGTAGGAGCTGGAAACTGTTTTAAGAGCTGATGGAGAGATGGATAGGTCACGCGTGCTCTCCTTCGCCACATGAGGATTTGACAGACAAACCTCAGATTTGGAGAATTCTAAAAGAAGAAAAGTCTCCATATGTTAAAGCCAAATATCTTACTCTACTTTAAAAAGCATGAGTTTAGATGGAGTGATGATTGTAACAACTCATTATGTTATGGTTGAGCAGTTACATTGGGTGCTGTAACATTAGAACATGAGTTTGTCATTAAAGGGACCGTTCACCCAAAATGAAAATGTGGTCATCATGGTTTAGGTACTAAAATGATTCAAAATATCTTATTTTGTGCTCTGCAGAAGAATGACAATTTCAAAAGGACCAGAGATTATTAAAAATCATGGCATATTTTTATGTTTTATCTGCAGAACTCAAAAGAAGATATTTTTTTAAAAGCTGGTTCAAGAAATGTTTTTACATTTTAATGTCCACAGTAAAGGGGATCAATGATTTTTGGTTACCAACATTCTTCAAAATATCTTTTGTGATCTGCAGAAAAAAGGATCATACATGATCAATTACATGAATTGAATTATTTATAGCCAATTTTTACTTATTTTTATTTTAATGAAAAACTGTCCTACATAAATGAGCAAATGGGATAACAGCCTTTAAAATATCTTTAAAGTGTCTGAAGACAGATGTCGTCCCATATCAGTGACAGTGATGAAGGAGAGCTGGACCCAACACAAAGCTTATGATGGAAAAGCTTTTACTTTTGTTTAGGAATAGCTGACATGAAAGTTTCTCAGTGACATAACACATGGAATGGTGTTAGCTGAGTGCATAAATGCTCCAAAATGGAGATAAACCTGATAAAATTTTGAAAAAAGAATACTCCATTTTACACAACACGATTATACCAAGCTATTAAAGTTTAAAAACAGATGTACACAAACACACACACAAAGAGTTTAAAGCTTACAAGGCGCCCAAATCAAAAGCATACAATGATCCTGCCCTCCTTAAAAACCTTAAGAAAACAAGGGAACAAAAAAAACTTGTTCATATACAAACATATGAGCCTGACTGCATCCATTTATGCTCAGATCAAAAAGAATGCAAAAAGAAAATGTAAACACAGGTGTGAACACTTTTGTATGAGAGTGTTCTCTAACAAGGAAAAATCTTTGGTAATGGGCATCCACTTGCACTTCAACTTGTTAATGTAATTAAAGAAAATGTTTGTTAAGATATCGTATTCCTTACCAAACAAAATACACTAACTGCTTTATGTTCAACACAATGCATGGTAGAGAAGCCTCAGAAGGGTCGTCTAAGGCCATCTTTTAAAGCTAAACAATGGTAAGAATCCCTTACAGTAACCACATGTGCCTTCAATATTCATGATGGTCGTAACTTTCGCAAACCCACAGAACAAAGTGTCCCTGTCTTTGCTCGTGCTTTAGTTGGCATTGTTAGGTATAGTTTTAAAATACCTTTCATTGCGTGATTTATGCTCTATTAAATTCACAATCCACCATGGATTTTTGCGCTTCGTTATTTCAAAGGCCACGATTCTTAAAGGTTCACCAAAGGCCTCTTTGAAGAGCAAGTGTTGTATTGCAGATTGAACATTTTAGGGTTCTGCTACCCAGAAAGGCTTGGCTATGTAGCAATATTAGAAAATCTAAAAGAAAAATGTGGTTCTTTGAAAATGCATATCAAGCATTGTGAACTACTTATCTACTTCATGTTTATACAGCACTGCGGTCAACCAGTAAAGGTAAATGTGCAATGCAAACAAAGCCAGCATTTACCACTTCAACACAAACTAAAATAGCAATAAAAACAAATTAAAACATGGTCCTGCTAGCTCAACCAATCCAAAACCTAAACATCACATACTTTATGGGCAAGTCGGGCATGTTGTAGGTGACGGGCTTCAATCCACCCTGACTCTGCCAGACCCCAATATAGCACCTCTTGTGTTCCAAAGGTTCAGAGTCTCAGAGCCAGGCATTATGGCTGCCCATATACCTCCAGACAGGGCATTAAATAAAACTAAGACGCTGTGACAGCTGGGATATGGGTGTGCTCCAAAGGCCTTGAAAGGCCAGGACTTGCTGGGTGAACTGGTTGAGGGAAAGCTTTTCTGAGAAAAAAAGATTACGTGTACTGTAAGTTTAAATGCTGAAAAGGATTGTTCACCCGAAAATACATATTCTATCACTTTTTCACCTACAAATCTGTAAAATTATGTTTCACTGATAACTAAGTTAACCCACCAATTGGCTAAAACAAAAGCAGCCCATAACTAGCCCATTTGCCAATCAAACTAGCCCAAAACTTCCACTCTTATAAATAAAATATATATGTTACAGTTTTATTATAAATTCATTATTATTTTTTATTTCATTATAAATAAATTATAACATGTATGTAGGTTACAAAAATTTATGAAAACACAAAATCTTTAATCCACAGGATAAAAAAGTACTCTGTTTAAAAGAAGCCCAATCCGTAAGAAAACCAAATGACAATAGTTGCATTCATCCCTGGTGAAGAGAAGTGTGTTTAAATGACCTTTGTCTATTGCCAGTTTAGATCTATTCCAGTACTTAATAGTCGCCAAGTTATTATGGAGGTTAAAGAGACAATTCACCTTTGGAAGCCACACAGCAACAGGTATTGCAGAAAGAATGCTTGTATGAAGCCAATGTTTTTCTAGCTCAGTTGGAGTCTTTGCAGAGCCTTCTGACAGCCTCCACATGGCAGGGGGTCTCTGACCCTGTCACGCCAAAAATTAAAGTTGATTGACAAGAGGGCCCAACCCTCATGCTCAAAAACAATCCCATGCAATGTGGTTTGACATAGCTGTCAAAACAGGGAAGGTGAAAGCTTCCATTATTGGTGACTCTGGGGGCGAAACTTTAACAAAATTATTGTATCAAGGCAGATTACCAATGCCCTGCAGATCAAAATCATGTGCTCATTTTGCTTCCAATGGATAACATTTGTCAACCGAAGGCACGTTAATGTGGTTTGAAAAGAGCAGAGCAGTACTTATCAGCAGGCAGCCATTCCAACCAGCACATTCAAAACTTGACTTTAGCAGGAACAGACATTAATCAGCTCCAACAAATAGGTCATCTCCTACTACGCTGAGGGCTTTCAGCCAACACACCTATATACGTCTCATCTAAACACATTGTGACATGAGCTCAAGAGACTTCCAGGTGTTCGCCACTCATGACATCACCCGTCTGAGCATAAAGGGAACTTTGAGAGGGGTAATGGAACATTCAGGGACAATGGCAAAGGCATGTGTGATTATAAATACAGAAAAAGGAGAGGTCAAACTTGAGGCATGAAAAAACAACTAAAACAGTAGCATGTCGCCGCTGTTGGACTGAAAACTTATATCTTGAAAACTGCCACTTTGCAGCAAATGATAAAACATTTAATTAAAAAAATTATAAACATTGTTAATTAAATTTGAACTATGAGGTTTCAGTCCAACAGAAATGATTTGCAACATTTCTCTCCAAATATAGCAGTCACTAGGAGATTTTCCATCACTGAAAATTTTGAGTAAAAAATCCAAACTTTTTTACACTCAGTGGAAAAAACAGTCAATGCGAATAATGGTGGATGGAAATACATAGGCCAAAGAAGTTCTGACATGGAGAACATTAAATGTCGATGTTGCTGCTAATGGTGTTGTTCTTACTTTGTTTCTTTTTTATTTCCTGTAGTTAACGTTACCAAAACCACTGTACCTTGTTTGCTAACATCATAATATAACATAAAAACTATGATTCATTTTTTATTGAATCACATAAATTGTAGTACTTTAATATTTTGATAAACAAAGGATGGGAAAGATACAATCTCATTATGAACAGTACTTTACAGTCAGGTAATCTCACAAATCGAACGTATTATGCTAATGCAATTGCATTTAAAGCTCCTATCTTTTTCTTTAATCTAAAATTAAGGTTATTGCTAAACACACATGTGCTTAACTATTACAAAAAATTGCTTACCTTTCCCTTAACAGAAACAATGATAAGCTTAGCACTTTTTATATAACAAATAAGAAAAGTTTTAATTAATAAACGTATTGTACCATTTTTTCCATATTATTTAATGAGCATGGGGGCAACCAAATTGAGGGCAAAAATCCACCCTGCACGCCCTCTGCATACACCTAAACTTGCACAAACATCTGTCAGCTGAAAGCTTATTAAAATGTCATTGACCCTTAAACTGCATATTTATGCTGTGTTAACCGAGCTGATGCCAGAGAGGTGCACACATACTCATTGTCACCGAACGGGGCTGTGTCTGACAGACTGTGGCAGTCAGAGATAAGCTTTATTGCACAATGTGTGCACAGGCTCCATATGATTGATGCTTCTCCATTATTATTACGCCTGTGCGAGGTTATACATTCGGGGGGCTTCATAAAAGCCGGGGTCTAAATTAGTCGTGTCAAAATGAGATGGCACTGACACACCGTCGACAGGGGGAGGGCTAAAAACAAAACTCAGCAACGGCATCCTTCTCCTTAAATAATTTTCTTTCTCTGAATTTCTGTAAAGGGTAAATTTCGGTCCCTTTGCTGTTGAAGAAAGGCTGCGAAAGCGATTTAGGATAGTCGAGTGGCTTCGACGGAAAACATCCCACGCTCACTATTCTCTAAAGACAACCCAGTGTTTGTCGAGAAGCTCACACTACTGCCCAAGCTATCCTCCCTCGAAATTCCCAAGCAAACAAATGTGTAAATCATCTGAGATAATTAGTGTGTTCAAAAGAGAGGAGTCCGCTGTTTCCCAGCTCTCCCTCTTTCTGTCCTCATTAGAAGAATTGTGGGAGGATGAGCTCACTGGCCAGAGTCCTATTTTATCACCTGCCCATCCCTTGGGTGGTAACATGTGCGGTAAGGTTGCTATCTGTATTGCGGTGGAAAGCTTGCTTGTGTAGCCGAAGGACTAGGGAGAGAAGAATGGTCTTGTCACTTGGAGCATTAGGGAGGAAAGCTGGGAAACAGAATTGTGTATAAATGTTTGTAGAGATGGGGTGAAAGACTGAGAGACATAAATGTGAGTGTGTGGGAGATGGCTTTATACCATCCATTATTATGTATGTGTGTTGTTTTTGTGTTTGCATGAATGTTTATTTGTTGAGAGGTAGTTTGGGATTTGGAGGGGGACAGTGAAACCATTAATCCACATGTAAAGTTAAGTTGAGTTAATTACTTCCTCAAACTCTTTTTTGCACACTTTGGAATGGTAACATATGAAGAGCTCTTTTCCAAAACATTATAAATGCATTGTAATAGCTTTCATGGAAATGAAGTTCTGACATGGAGAACATTAAATGTTCAAAGACTGAGCATAAACAAACGCTTTAAAGCATCGCCATATTCGATTGCATCAAACTAATTTTGATTGGTCGAAAAGATATCGCATTTAGGCTAAAACAGTTTAGGATTCATAGCAGTTTGGAAAGAAAAACTTTACCTTGTAGTACATTTTAAACTAGAAATTTTTTCATGAAACATCAATAGAGCAAGGAATAGGTTCAGTAAACAGCAAAAAGGCATGACAAATCTTTTTTTTATTTGGCTTTTAGAACATTTTGGGAAAGCACTCTTCTTATGTTTATTACAGGATAGACTTTGAGAGCGAATAAAATGGAAGAAAAAGAATACAGGACACATTAAACTTACACCACTTAAAATTACGTTCATACCATGAAGTGTTTTCTGATTATATAAAAGACAGCTTAATAATTAAACATAATTAAACAACCATTCATTTCACACATTTCTGTTACTGCCATGTTGCAAAAAGAAAATTAATAAGTTTAGATTTTCTTTTAGGCAAGGTTGACAGAAACCAAATGCAGTATTCGTTTCTTTATAGTTTAAACATAAATTTACTTTAAATATTGGTTATATAAATACTTTAACCTTTTAGGCTTATCAATACAAACAAGAGATCAAACCAATTCATTATACTGAACTAAAGGGTAGAAAAGTTTTAACTATGCAAAGAATGTGTTGAGTAACAAAATATTTGTCTCCAATTACTAATTTCAAACACCGATAGCTTATCACTCAGACCACACTCATACAAACACACATCCTATATCTCTGTTCTTGTGTAACCTGTGCCTTCAAAAGCTTTATCAAGCACCTCTCCAATGCTCTGACCCCACCCAGAGACACTTAATGGAGTCTGTCGCCTTTGAGTCTTGCCAGACTGTAATTTATTGGTTAAAAACAATGTTCCACGAGACCAACAGGTCAGCACAATTTTCTGAGAATCAATTACAGTGCTGTAAGCAAACAAAACATGTCTCCATCAGAGCCTTCTTTAACAACATGCCACTTTAGAGACCAGCAGGGCTGATAACATCTGATGTCAAACCAAAAACTGTCAACACTCCTGGTACGAGATACATTACATGTTGAAAACATTTAGAAGCAATACATGATTACTCTACAGAAATAGAATAAACAATTAATGTTTTGCAGATGTATGCAGGCATACTGTATAGAAAAAGATTAAAAAACACCCCCTTCTTATAAACAAGTTGGTTTTAATATGTTGTAATTCAATCCGATTTTGAGATTAAAACTAATTTGAGATTAAAAAAACAATATTGGTACAATATTTGGAACCTTATTTCATGTTAAAATGCCTTCAAGTGATACTTCAGCCAACAATAAAAAAATGTGTCATCATTTATTCAACCTAATCCAAAATATATATGGCTTTCTTCCTTTCACAGAAAACAAAAGAAGATAGTTTAAAGAATGCTAATAATCAAACAGCAATAGCAACCATTCACTTTTATTTTATGGATGGTTTGGAAACGAAACCAATGCAAGCAAATGGGTGCCAACTTCCAATATTCTTCAACATGTCTTCTTTTGTGTTCGGCTGAAGAAAGGAGCTCATCCATGTTTGAAATGACAGTAGGTAGAGTAAATGATTGTGTTCTCTCACACTCCACGCTCTACTGGTAGAGGGGGGGGGAACTGGTCTACTTCTTCCTACTGGATGGAGATTTAAAACACTTGCACCTTCGGGTGACAACACCTCTTTTGAGTCACACATAGTTTCTGTAACTCATCCACTCAATATCATTTTTGTAGTAGTATATCGTCCCCCAGGTCAGCTTGGACATTTTCTAGAGGAGTTTGATGTTCTCCTGTCATCTTTTCCGGAGGATGGGACACCTCTTGTGATCCTAGGAGATTTCAACATCCACCTGGAGAAATCCTCAGCTACTGACCTGCACAACCTCACTGCATCGTTTGACCTCACTCGCATGCCCACGTCGCCGACCCACAAGTCCGGTAACACACTTGATCTTGTCTATACACGCTACTGCTCCACATATCACACTCAAGTAACACCACTGCACACATCCGATCATTTTCTCGTCACACTTCACCTTGACGTGACAACATCCGACACTCCTTCCCCTTCCTCTCTTGTTACCTTCAGGCGTAACCTACGCACGCTCTCTCCTCTCACCCTATCCTCTGCTGTTTCCTCTATGCTCCCTCCTCCCGATCAGTTTGCTCTACTTAGCACTGACAATGCCACTCACCTCCTATGCTCTACACTAACATCCTGCTTGGACAATTTATGCCCGCTTACATCTCGACCAGCCCGTGCCAATCCCTCAACACCTTGGCTCTCTGATGTCCTCCGGGAACACAGAACCAAGCTCAGGGCAGCTGAGAGAAAATGGCGCAAATCTAATGACCCTGCAGATCTCTCTCTCTATCAAACTCTTCTCTCTTCTTTCTCTGAGGATGTCTCGGTCGCTAAGACTCAGTTCTACCAGGCGAAAATAAACAGCTCAACTGACTCTCGCGCTCTCTTTAAGACCTTCTCTGCTCTACTCTGTCCTCCCACACCACCTTCCTCGTCGGACCTAACAGCTGATGACTTTGCATCATTCTTTGTGAAGAAGACCACCGCTATCAGCAATCAGTTCTCCGCTCCACCACCGCTGGACCATACTCCGGCTCCTTTGACCCCCTCCCTCCACTCTTTCTCTCCGTTGACTGAAAACGACGCTGCGAGAATCATCGTATCGAATCACCCGACTACCTGCTCGCTGGACCCCATCCCCACCCATCTCCTGCAAGACATCTCTCCTTCGGTCATTCCTGCAATTACTCACATCATCAACTCATCGCTCAACTCTGGCACATTTCCTACTGCTTTCAAAGAAGCCCAGATCACCCCGCTGTTGAAGAAACCCTCGCTGAATTCCGCACTTCTAGAGAACTACAGACCAGTCTCTCTACTGCCATTCATCGGAAAGACCCTGGAACGTGTCGTCTCAGATCAACTCTCGGCCTATCTTACTCTACACAACCGCTTGGACAGCAACCAGTCAGGCTTCAAGAAAGGACACTCTACAGAGACAGCTCTGCTCTCAGTTGTTGAAGACCTACGACTGGCAAGGGCGGCCTCCATGTCATCCGTTCTCATCCTGCTAGACTTATCCGCTGCTTTTGACACCGTTAACCACAGTATTCTCCTTTCGACTCTCAAGGAAATGGGCGTCTCAGACAAGGCTCTCCAATGGTTCGTATCCTACCTCTCGGGTAGATCCTTCAAGGTTTCGTGGGGAGGTGAAGTCTCAGAACCGCAACATCTTGACACCGGTGTACCTCAGGGCTCAGTTCTTGGACCGTTGCTCTTCTCGATCTACATGACATCACTGGGATCAGTCATTCGTAAGCATGGCTTCTCCTACCACTGTTATGCGGATGACACGCAACTCCACCTTGCGTTTCATCCCGAAGATCAGACGATTTCGACCCGAGTCTCAGCATGTCTGAGCGACATCTCCCTCTGGATGAAGCAACACCACCTACAACTTAACCTTGCGAAAACGGAACTTCTTGTCATCCCTGCCGACTCGAAGACTCGTCACGATCTCTCGATCCAACTAGGAGCATCAACCATTGTGCCCTCCAGGTCTGCGAGAAACTTGGGAGTAATCATCGATGATCAGCTCAACTTCACAGATCATGTTGCCGCGACTGTCAGATCCTGCAGATTCATGCTTTACAACATCAGGAAGATCAGACAGTTTCTCACAGAACACTCCACACAAATCCTGGTTCAAGCTTTGGTCCTGTCCAGGCTAGACTACTGCAATGCGCTCCTTGCTGGACTCAAGATGTGCACAACTAAACCTCTGCAGATGATTCAAAATGCAGCGGCAAGAGTGGTGTTCAAGGAACCAAAAAGGACCCATGTAACACCTCTCTTCATAAAACTGCATTGGCTTCCTGTAGCAGCCCGCATTGAATTTAAATGTCTTCTCATTGCCTACAAGACCACCACCGGTTCAGCACCCACTTACCTTAACTCACTAATGCAAAGATATAGGCCCTCAAGATCTCTGCGCTCCGCAAATGAGCTGAGACTTGTGGTACCAGCTCAAAAGGGTAAGAAATCTCTCTCTCGAACGTTCTCTGCTTCAGTTCCTCGATGGTGGAACGATCTGCCTCTGGCTTCACGCTTGTCAGACTCGGTCTCTATCTTTAAAAAACTCCTAAAAACTCATCTTTTCCGGCTACACCTAACTCACTAACTCACTTCTTTTCTAACTACTCACTCTATCACAAAAAAAAAAAAAAAAACCTTCTTTTGTAACTTCACTCTCTGTGTAACTCGGTAGCATTGTTGTAGCACTTGTTCACCTATTGTTGTATCGGCTATTTACCGCTTCATTGTCTCCTCGACTATTGTAAGTCGCTTTGGATAAAAGCATCTGCTAAATGACTAAATGTAAATGTAAATGTAAATGATGACACTATTTCCTCTCTTTGTGAACTATCACTTTAATGTGCAGTAATTGAGATGATTTAACATTAACAAATGTGCACAAAAGCAGTACATTTTGATCATTGTTAGTTCACGTTAGCCAAAGCATGATGCAATTCAACTAAATCTTTATGTAAAGTATTATCAAAAGCCAAAGAGCAGGAACTAGCACATATTTATGTATTGCACCCTGCTCAACCGTTCCCCAGATTCAAAATTGGTCCAATTTGTCATCTCTGTTTGATTATGCATTGCGGCTAACAAGGTATCTTTCACGCTCTGACAAATATTAACAAGTCATGGATGGCAGAAATGTAATTATAGTTTTGGGGACTCGTAATAAAAGGCTAACTGTATAAATGAGAGCTCTGCTTATGTTCCGGTTAATGGCATTACGCTAGACGCTGACATTAACAAATAGTGTTCATTACACATTTTTCACGTGATCGGGTCAGATCTTCCTTCGATGCAAATATCAGTGGAGGTGGAAGATGAGGCCTAAATGAAAAATGCTGTAGTGTCTGATAGCAAATGATAATCGATAATCTATCAGAAATGATCAAAAAAAAGATACTTGTGCCCTTACTTAAGTGAAATAAAAAATAAACCTGATATTCTTTCTGCTTATAGGTTTGTTAGAAGTTGTGTCTTTCCCCTGGGTTGCCTTTTTTGAGTTTCACTTGTTTGGAATTTACTAACTTAAATACAAAATTACTGTTGCTATACAAAACAATTAGAATCTTATGTTTTATATGTCAATAATGTATATGTCAAACAAAGGATAATCCAGTCAAGATAAGTGCCAAAAAGCAGTAATTTCTCTGTCCAGCTGTCATACAAAAAGTTCCACAACGTGACAGGAAGAATTCCCCGCTCTATAAAGTTAAGGAAGATTAACTGTTTTTGGATTTAGTACCTTTTACTCAGGTGGCTGATTTAGATTTCCTGGAACGCTTCAAACAATAACCCAGAAGACATGCATAGTGTAAAACCGAATCAAATTCTGTTATCCACACCTAGAGTCTCTGACAGAATCTTGGACGATCATACAGGAAAAGAAAAGAGATACAAAGTGCACTTCTCATCCTCCATAACTTCTTGAAACAACTATAATGCCTATGGAGATTCCTTCAGTGAATTTCTTGACTCTAAATGCTATTTTATCTAAAAGATTGTACAGTTTTACCTTAAGAAAGTGCAGCCATCACAACTATAGAGGAGTACCATAAAAACATAGCAAACAGTGCAGGCATTGAATGTGTACTCCACACAACAAAGCCCTATGACACCAAGACTTTTTTGACCCTTTATTAACTTTTTAATTGGTCGAAATAGTGGTCACTCAGATGTCTAGGGGCCAGTTTTATGCTGGTTTATTGTTAGAGTTTACGCAAGCCATTATACTTGATTTGGTAATGCTTGATTTGATAATACTGACACAATAGTGAAGAGATATATCTATAGATAAAAAATCTCACATGTCACCAGGGGATATTACAAATGGTTTTCCACATGTGACGTTTCTCACTTACATTCTGACACACCAGTAAAGAAAAATGACGTCTGGTATGGCTCGAAATTAACTTAGAATAATGTAGTAAACCCAAGTGCTGAATTGTTTTAATTATTTCATATGTTTGCAAAAGGTATAGTGTTTTTACATTTTTTCCATGTGTGTTTATTCTGTATATTTTAATATTCAAACAACGTATCTTTTAGTTAATATACACAACAATTTTGTCAATTTAAACTTGTATGACTATCTTTCTTTCACATGACACAAAAGAAGATATTTGGAAGTGTGTTTGGAACTAGCACCTATTCCCTTTCTGTTGGGTTTGTGTCCATATTACAAAGTGAATGTAACCAACTGCAGTTCTGTTACCAACTTTCTACAAAATATCCTCTTAAGTGTTCTAAGGAGGAAGGAAAGTCATACTGGTTTGAAATGACAAGAGAGTGAGTAAATGATCATGCATGGAACGCGGCAGACATATATTTATATAAGAAAACAATCAATCTACTGACTAAGTCAGCCCCCTCAGAGGAGAGTCACGTATGGAGGTTGAAAAACTCATCTGCAAAGCTTATCCATTAGTGTGATCAATGAATCTGTGAGTGAGAACTGTCCTGGCAGAGTATTATACGAGAGTTTTCGGAACCAAATTAAGCAAATGCCTTAATATGCTCTTTGTGTACGAGATACACATTATCTATCAGGTTTGCATGGCTCACTTTGGACATTAATAAATATGTTTATACATTTTTTAAATTCATGATTTATGTGCAGTCTCATTTGATAACCTCCAATGATTTTGTAAGCCAAAGTTTTTCAAGTTTAAGGATCGCTGCCTCATTGAGGATGGAATGTATAACACACGCAATAACATATGCACTTATTTACACTATTTGCTTCTGATTTATCAAGGCTGTTGTATTGGTTTATATATAACATTGCTTATTGAGAATCTATCTTAGCCATTATGTTAACTTATAAAGAACTTTATAAAGAACAACAATATTCAAGCATCACCTCAATTCTGACTCCTTATTTAATTAAAGCATGATTAATTTATATTTCCATGCTTCTGAATGAAAGCCTTTCCACTTCAAACCTGGAAAAAACAACACTCTGATGGCACGTCTGAACCACAGATGTGTATGTGCAACGTCTCTTGTTTCATACAAATTTCTGATTTTTTCAATATTAAAAGAATATCAAGGCCTGCATTCATAAGTATTTTGAATAATGGACAGAGTTTATTTGTTTCATGCTTGGTATAGGTATGCTAATGAATACACGGGAATCCCTTTACTCTCTTCAATTAACACTGGCTTTATTATTTCAGGGACAGGACTATTCTTGTCTGATCTTACTGTTATAAGCAATTTCACTGGATTTTTACCTCACATACCCTTTTGGTTTCTTCAGAGGTTCTGTGACTAAGCCACATTACCTGCTTGTATTTCTCTGACAGCACTGCCCGTAAAGATGTCTCGCTCATGCTGAGATCCACACGTAAAGCTGTCCAAAGAAAATGACCCTCACAGCCTGACATATTCACATTACATCGCTGATCTTAAAGATGCACATCTCTGATGATGTCTTGTTTACTTGAAGTTGCGCTTGCCAGGCAAAAAAATCATTGTGATCTTATTATCAAAAATAAGGGAATAAGTGGAGTCAGCAGTTTACTTCACAAACATGTGTATTACATTTATGTTTGCTCTTTCAAAATGACTGAAACAACAAAAAATAGGTATACTTAAACTCTCAAAACAAAAGACTGCAGATGTTTGCAATTATTGGACATTTTTAGGCACTCTGTGTTAAAAGGATAGTTCATCCGAAAATGAAAATGTTGCTGTCATTCCCTCAACTTCAAGTTGTTCCAAATCTGTACAAATGTTTTTGTTCTTTTAAATACAAAGGAAGATACTAGAAAGAATGTTGGTGAATGAGATTTGTAGGGCTCCATTTACTATCAAAGTAAAAATATCGTATCATGTTTTTTTGTTCTGTTGAACTCATAAGAAGATATTTTGAAGAAAACAAAACAGTTTTGCAGTAACTTGGACTACCATTCAAATTGATCCTTAAATTGCAGTCAATAGTGCCCAAAAATCTCAGTTGCTAAATTTTTTCCAAATTTCTTCCTTTTCTGTTCTAAAAAAATATCTTTATAGAGGAATGGAAACCAACTGAGGGTGAATTTTTGGGGTAACTCTCCCTTTACGTATTCTGAGTAAATATAGAAGATGAAACGGAAATATATATTATTTGTATATTGTATGGTTTTGCATTAAAATGTTCAACCCAAATACTGTGGTTTATAATTATGAAAATAGTTTCCCTTCTGTACTCCAGAGAATGAAAAAACACATGCTTGCAAAAAGGTTGCACCAACAAAAAAGCAAAGAAACAAAAACAGAAGCCAGAAAAATACAAACACTGACAAGAAATTGTGCAATGACAATGATGACCTCTTGACTAAATGCCTGTGCCACAACCATCCTCTCCACCCTGTGTTTAAAATCTCAGTGGACAAGTCTGTTCACTTAACAGTACTGACCCTCTCAGCTCTCTATGTGGACCTCCGTCTCCACAAATTCCTTTATCATGAAACCGATAATGGAGGAGTAAAAACATTTGACCCAGGGCATCACAGGGGGATGGCCCGGCTACAGTCGTTGCCTCCTCTATCCCGGAAAGGCCGAAAGGGCCAGCATGTGATTTGTTAAATGCAAGTCAGGCCCTGCATTGTTTCCTCATCACAAGGACATCTGGCACAAGCAAGCCTGTGTTTTGACTGAGGTCTCCATCTCTATTCTGAAGCACTGGGCTGTGCTGCATTGAAACACTCCTTTGGCTTTCTCATGGTAATGGCACAAACTACAGGAGCAGATGTGAAACATTTGGTTCTGTTCTTGTTCACTTGTAAAGAAATAATGTGATGCGTTTGCTTTTATTTCACTACGCTGTGTTCGTATTAAAGTGAAAGAGAATACGGTAACAACAGGGAAGAGGGATGGTCGACCTTGGTGGCCTAAGTGAAATGGGGTTAAAGTGTAATTTGAGCAAGAAGAATGACGAATCAGGGGAAATTAACCAAAAAGTTAATACAAATAAGAGGAAAAGTGATGGAAGAAATCATTGCTCCAACACACGCAGTCTCACTCGCTCATGATGAAGAGCACACACCCTGTAGATCTGAAGATAATGTTAATAGCTTTAGTCATGCAGTGATGCATGCCTAAAATAATCTTATTAAATCATTACCAGTACCAACAACACACAGACAGAAAATAAAGATGTGCTCCCATGAGATCAAACATGTCAATTTCATCCTAAAATTCATGGTTTAATAATAAATCCTTATCTGCTTAGTCATTTGTTCCAAAAAGCACAGAGCATGATTTAAAATTATATTTCATTGCAAAACAAAATCTTTAATGAATACCATTATATGATATAAGATTTTTATATATATATATGTGTCTTATATATATAAAATCTTATATCATATAATGGTATTCATTAAAGATTTTGTTTTGCAATGAAATATAATTTTAAATCATGCTCTGTGCTTTTTATATATACACATATATATATATATATATATATATATATACATATATACACACACACACACACACACACACACACACACACACAAATATATATATAGTGCGTTGTACACTCGCAAGATGTTTTAAGACAAGTTTTTAACACCTAAAAACTCATCTTTTCCGGCTACACCTAACTTACTAGGAGTACCTTTTTTTCTAACCTACTCTATCTAAAAAAAAAAAAAAACTTTTGTAACTTCTCTCTCTGTAACTTGGTAACATTGTTGTAGCACTTGTTCACCTATTGTTGTATCGGCTATTTACCGCTTCATTGTCTCCTCGACTATTGTAAGTCGCTTTGGATAAAAGCGTCTGCTAAATGCCTAAATGTAAATGTAAATGTAATGTAAATATAGATATATACATACACATATATTATATATATATATATATATATATATATATAATATAAATTCATAGGCTATTGTGTGTGGTGCAAAATGCATTTGTTTACCTGTGGGCTCAATGTGACATTTGCGTTGAACACGAGCGTGACCGTTCTTCTGCCATCATGACAGGTGGGAGGAGTCCCTCCGTCCACCCTGCATCCCATTGGTCACTCGGGTGCAAACGACGCGCCCAGGACACACGGCTTCCACATCTGATTGGTCCACACACCGCCCATCACTTTCAGTGATGTCACTGCGAAGTTACACTCAGGGCACACGTGCGAGCTGCCAGTGCGCTGAAAGTTGAGCAGAAATTCACAAACAGGAGGAAAAAGGGATCAAACATTGAAAGTTTCATCTTATAGAGATTGTCTGGCACACATATAGAATCGTTCAAATGAGGATTAAAATAATTGACCCACCTTTGAGCTCTAATTTCTCCTCAGATCTTATATTTAAATGGCAAGTAATGCCTCTCTAGCATGGCTGTGTTTGCACCGACATGACACTTATCGGCGTCTTCTCGGACCCTCCGTCCAAAAGCATCTTTAAGACATTGGCCGTCATGTTCCTGTCACTTCTCGCATCTTTATACGTCATACACTGCCTAGCGGACCGTTGGGGGACCTGCGTACCCACCGAGCGGACACGGACGGGTCCGGTCCAGGGGTTCTACTCCGCAGAACTTCAAGATTTAGGAAGAAGAAAGAGGCTTATACAGAAATGGCCATTCTCGAAACCTCTGGACACGAGACGGGGGGTTTTGTTCGAGGGCATAGGGCAACAGGAGTCACCCGAACTTGAGGGACGTAAGACGGTGCTGAACTCTTTGGATGTAGATTTGGGGACGGGTGGTACCGCTAAATTGAGTCCGTTGGGCGATGGCGGGAAGAAGTTTCCTCAGGCAATCATCGTCGGTGTGAAAAAAGGCGGGACGCGCGCGCTGCTGGAGTTCCTGCGCGTGCATCCTGACATCCGGGCGGTCGGAGCGGAGCCGCACTTCTTCGACCGTAACTATGACAACGGGCTGAACTGGTACAGGTGAGATCTTGTTATTAAAATATATATTTTACTAATATATTTATTTTCTGTAAAGAGAAGGCGTGGATGTCATTGCTTTTATTTTTCAACAATTTAATAATGTACAATAATAAAGATTATACTTGTTTTGGGTTTAATTCTTTAACACGTGCCTTTTTTGCAATTAAAATAGCCTTGAAATGTGACCCTGCAATTAATTCATATTTTGATCATTTTTGAGCTTATTTCACATTTGCGTTTGAAATATATATTGTCAATTAAGATAATTAATCTGATTGTTAAATAACTAGTGTAAGATGTGCAAGAATAATACAGATACACTTGAAAAAAATGTATTTATTTAATTGTTTTAAGTACATCTGCTTTACGCGATTAAATAAAGTATTTTTCGTGATATTAAACAAAAGTTAAAATACTAAAAAGTTAAGTTAAAATACTTATTTAATCATGTGGAACCAGTGTACATGATAAAATGAAGTAATTCCAACAATCTATTTTTCTCAGTGTATGTTAAATAAATTATTTACAAGTGGTGTAAAATAAATACATAAAATGCATTTTAAATTGTATATTATCTATGTATATATATACATTATTAAAATGTAAATCTTAACTCTTTGTTATGATTTTTATTTTTAAATACAGCTTTAATTGAGGAGCTTCAAATATATAATAAAAGTCTTTTAAATGTCCTATTCACTTTCTAAAGACACTTTTGTACCCGTTTGTGTTTGACATGATTTGGGGTTTTCGGCTGCTTTTCGGGTTTAACAGAAGCTGGTTTTTTCAATTGTGTCTAGTGTAATGGAGCATATCAAACAGATCTGTTTTGAGGAGGGATTAGGGTTGTAATGAAAGGTTACCTGTCTGTCTTCACAGGTAGATTTCATCGCTTTTAGTTAACACCGGATCAATTAAATCTACCTTGGCCTCCCACGCTTTTTTGAGTTTACAACATGAAAGAACATTAGAAGAAAAACATAGACAAATAAAATGTTCATATGTGCCCTCTTGTTTTACCATCACTATATCACACCCCATATTCATTCTTTGTTTTGTTGCATCTATCCAAAACAGTTGCCAGGAATCTTGGGTGCACATACCAAGACTGTAAAAACTGGCCTGATTTTTATAAACACCCCAACCCAGAAAGACAGAAACAGTCCTGTACAATCAACGTTAGAAAGAGTTTGTGTTTCCCTGTTTATTTATGAATAACAAATGCGTTCAAGTGTGTCGTGAGAAGCTTGTCGGTCAGGTGACATTCTGGTGAAGGGAATGGAATCAATGAGCTAATAGAAAGTAGGCTACTTAAACACAACCGTGGGTGTTAACTTTCCACGAGACCGGAAAAAATAAACCAGCAGCCTGCTTTTCTCTCAGTACGGCGATTTTTGAGTTTATATACGACGCGCAACATTTTGATGGATCTGTGCAAAGGTCTTTCAACTAGAGAAAACAAACATAAAATAACGTCTGCGGCGTAAATTCTCACCCTTTGTCAAACCCTTTGGGGATAGTTTTGTTTTTCTCTAATGCTTAAGTTATGAATGGACTCTGTTTTTTCCTCTCCCTGCACTAATCACTGTGTCCAATTTGCTGGAATAATGTGGCTCTTTTCAGACTAGGCTGTGAATGTTTAAACACGGAGACTTCCATCTGCAGGGATGAAGGACCATTGTATATCGTAATTGCTGATATGTAGACTGTGAAAGAATCACACAACTTTCCCTCCCTGTGGGAACGTGAGATGTGTGTGTTTTTTCAATTAAGTTGTCCAGTTGGCGATTGTTGGTGTAAATAGTCAAAATCGATTTAAAAGCAAAACTTTTCAAAATTCACAAAACTATACGATTCTTACTTTCAAGAGTTTGTAAAAGAAACAAAACGGACCTTCATACTGTCGTTTTGTCACTATTTTACATACTCAATAGTCAAAATCAAACCAGCAGTTGAAATATCAGCATAAATAAAAGGAGTATTGTGTTATAAAACATATAATATAAGACCCGGCGCTTTTATTTAGGCTATCAATGAAAGCGCTCAGTCATCTTTTTTAAGTGGACAGAGTTCATCAGCTCGCTATCAACTTACACAAAACATTCCCCAGGCTTTTGCTGAGGCAGCTCCGCTAAAACCCTATGGTGTTTTGTTATGTAAATCTGTTCTCAAAGTGTGGAAAGGGATCATCTGAAAGACTCGATGTAATGAGAGGTCTTTAAACTAGAGTCCGTTACATTCAAGCATCCTAAAATTACTCTCCCAGCAATCTGCTCAGGCCAAGTGTGAGTTTCCGTCAGTGAAGATCTGGACATGCTATATGAGGGTGGCTAAAGAATCTCAAAATGAATATTCTGGCATGAAAATAATGTATTGAATTAGGAACCCTTAAGTTTCTCTAGTAGATAATTCATAACACAGTTGTGTTTGGGATGACACATTGAAGAGAGATCTAGAAAATTCTTAGTGCATATCTGACCTTCAACACAACCATGTCGGTAAATTTTGTGGTTTAAGATATATTGACGCTCTTGATATTAAGAATTACTTTTAATATTTTTTATTGAGGTATGTGTAATAATTTACTACAGTAATAATTACAGGTCTTATAAAAACAATGGAAGACTAAGTACCATCTTATTTATAAGTACAGAAGTCCATAAATGATGCATCTGGAAATTATTCTTGCTCACCGGCATTAGATTTACTTTATAGTCACTTAACCTGCTGTGTTTATGAATTATTTAGCCAATATTATTTAATTTTCTTGTTATTCCTTTTGTGTTTTGTATGCAATAAAACTAAGGGTTTACTCAAATTATACATCCCGAAAGCTTGAGTGTGCATTCATGTAAGTTTGTTTGAATATTTCATTCCCTTTCTATAGCCCCTGTGGTACGGACTACTCTCAAGTGGATTCAAGGAACGCATATCAAAGCACAGCCATTCTAATTTAAGTACATTGAAACCTTTTTAAAATTCAGAAAATGTGGAAAAATATTCAAATCCCACAATAAACTAAAATAAACTCTAATTTTATCTTAAAATTTTGTAGAAAAATAAATTCAGCTTACAGTAATTCTTAACATTATTATTTTGAGTAGGTATGACTTGGTAAAGCTGGTTTGTGATTATAAGTGTAGGAAGCTGGATAGAATTGTTAAAATGTCTTCTTACAAATGTTGGCTAGTTGGCAGGGGGCATTGAGGACCTCACTTGAGCAAAGGCAATGTTGTAGTTCTCCAGAAACATGCTGCAGATCACACTGGCAGACGTGGTCGGTGGTGACCGGTTTACAGTGAAGTGGGAAAGTTCCTGTACCACAGTCTGGGAAAATAAAACTTCTGTGTTAATGGAAATATGAGCAGATTAACAGTACAGTGAAAAGTAAATGTCAGTAGAGTCATTTCCATTCCAACGTAGATGTATGAATGAGCATGCCACACTCTTAAAAATAACAATTCCAGAAATAGTTCAACTTGTAGTTATTTTAAAACCAGGAAATTAAACAGAACTTATCTAAAAAATCTTGAATGAACTCATTAGTATTTATGGGTTGTCTGCAGAAGAAAAGTGAATTTAATTTTATCAGTGGAGTTACCATGTTATCCAACAGCAATGTGAAAGGCTGACAGCATGACAAGCTAAGAAAACTGTTATAGAAACACTGGCTATCATGTAAAAAAAGTTTTTTTTCTTTTCTAAAATAGATGTACAAAGTATTATATATTCCGGTTTTATTTACTGCAAATAAAAATATTTTTCTTCAGTAGACATATTGTTAAAAGTTAACAGAGTAAAACAAAAACAATTATTGAACTCTAAAATATACCTGAATAGCAAATAAAGAAAACCTGAAAACTATTTTTTCTATGAATTTAAATGTTCTTTATGTATTAAATGTGTTTCTTTTACAGAATGTCTTCAAAATCCTAACTATGAAGTCATCCATATGTTACTTGCTTTAGTATTTTGTGGATATTGTTTATATTGTGATCTGTTCAAACAATCCATGTGCTAGTTCTACACCTTTTGCAAATACATTTATTGAGATCATGTGTAAGAGTCATGCAGTTAAGAACCAATGACTAATGTTTTTAAAGAATCTGTGCAGCTCAGGCACTACTCACTCCATAGAGATATCTCATTCACCTGTCCACACACCCTCACACACACCTGCATGTGCTTTATTAGATCATTATATTCTTTTCTACCTGAGCCAGCCTGAGGACAGGTTGTACTGTAATGTTGTAGTGTTAGGATGACAGAAGCCAGCTGGGACATGAGATCAGACCGAACAAAAAGACCACTGTGTTTAAATGTGTGTGTGTGTGTGTGTGTGTGTGTGTGTGTGTGTGTGTGTGTGTGTGTGTGTGTGTGTGTGTGTGTGTGTGTGTGTGTGTGTGTGTGTGTGTGTGTGTGTGTCTGTCTGTGTGTGTATTTGCGTGTCTGTGTGTGTGTCTGTGTGTGTGTTTGCGTGTGCGTGTGTGTGTGTTTGCGTGTGTGTGCGTGCGTGCGTGTGTGTGTGTGTTTAAGTGACTTTGATCTGGTTTGGCCAGGGGCACTGCTGTGACATGTTCGCTCAAGTTACCGCAAATACACTGTAAAGAAACTCTCATCGCCAATCTAACTGTATACAGTTCATCGGATCGTTCCAAATGTGACAACATAATTACAAATATCCTAAAACACTTTGACGTAACTGCACAGGCACAGGTTAGCCAGATGTTGGTTCCATATAAAGGTCTCAAAGTTGCATTAGCAAAACATTCCTTTGTTAGGAAAATAGTCCTTTAAAACTACAGTATACAGTACAGTTTTTGGTTTTATAAATCTTAACAAGTCTTTTCCCCTAAAGTACTTAAAGTGCTAAATACTACACTCTGGTATTAAACCCTCTGTTTTTCCTTCTGCATTAAACCCTCTCTGTTCACCCTTCTGTAAATTATACTCACTGTATGCCTTTATAAGAGCTCTCAGTGTGGTCCAGGCTACCATGAGAGGGTTTGTGGGTTCTTAAAGTGAAATGCTGCTCCCCGCTGTCTGTCTGTGGCCTACGGCAGTCGGTAATCCACGACCCCACCGGCGACCTGTAAGACAGACAGAGAAAAAAAAATAGAGATCAAGCGATAGTACAGTAACAATAAAGAGTTCCATATTCGGGCTTATAATTTAGTTAGACAGTAAGTAAATAGAAACTTTTCATAATCTCTGAAGACTAATGCCAACAACTAAAGGAGCCCAGACAGAGCTCTGTGATTTACAATGAGTCTGGGTGTATAAATGTGCTTGTGTTGAGTGTGTGTACAGACACGGGTCAGAGAAAAGTTTAAACATTTATTATAGGTCAGGTTTAGGGGTGAAGGGGGTCAGTAACCTAATCTGTAAAGCCGGGGAGTGCTTCAGGAATGAAAATCTTGGGTGTTGTAAAGAACTCAAGGTCACTCACCTGCTCCTTCATTAACTGTAAACATGAATGTCCTAAATAAATTTAAAGGGTAGGTTAACCAAAATTATATTTTATAAAAACTTGCATTTCAAACTTGGGCTATTATTCCTATTGTTGATCACAAAAGAAGATATTTTGGAAAAAAAACATTAATCAACATGAATTTTAAGTTAATGAAAGCATCTATAAATAATGACAGAATACTTATATTAAGATTTTAATAACGTTCTCTTTAATAAAAAATAATATTTTATATCGTGTCAATGCAGTAAGAAAATAATCGTGATATTAATACATATAAGTTAAACACACATACACAAATCACCACAGATTGTGAAGCCCCCCACCACACAAAAATGCAGCCACACTTAAATAAGTGTCTTAAGACTTTCTCACCAGCAAACACATTGTTTTAACCCTTCTCGAATGCACGCACGCACAAGCAAGCACTGTCTGAAGCAGCTGATCCCCAGGGCGGTTTGAGAGGCCAGGGCACAGTGCTGGCTGTCAACAGCTGCCTTAAAGGCATTTTGGGAATCCAGCCCCCAGTGGGCACTGAAGAGAGAGAGCAGGTGTAGACTGCTCCCCAGACACCTCCGTACACACACACACACAAACACGTTCACTCAAGCACACCTGCCAGAGATACCACACAACCTGAACACATCTAAGCAAGGATCTAACTGACCACGTTCAGAGAGAGTGGGGCTTTGATGGCACAGAAACCGACAGTATGAAGGTCACAGGTCAATGTCTCAAACCCAAGAGGGCAGGAGACGTCTAATGAGCTCTCTGCCATGCTTGTGAGGCACATTCAGACACAGATGGTAACGCAAGGATCAGTTTCCAACAAGTCAAGTGTCACCATTTGTTTGTTGTTCGATTCTTGTAAGCTTTGATCCACAAAAAAACATTAAGGGATTATATTTAATTATGGCCACATTTGTACGGTTTTTGATACAACAAGCATAGAAATGTTGGAAATGTTCTTGTGACCAAATTTTATCAACTTGAATACATTGACCTTACACGAAAGAGCTGTAAAACACCATGATCTGTGATTCTCACAGAGATTTGCTGGCTTATATGACATGAGCAAAAGAGGTCTCAGCAATGTGAGCAGAATTCAAATGCATGCAAACATGCAGCAACGCGACACGGTGACTAACAATTTAAGTAAAAATTATGGAACCTCATATGGGCCCTTTACAGTCCTTGTTTTATTGTATAACAACTGCATTATTTTGGCAGCTGAAGCGCAAAAAAAGCACTGTAAAATATTTTTTTTTACTTTTTTTACATGTTTTTTATAAAATGTAAGTCTTTATGATGTTTTCACTATATTCGTCACACAAAATAAAATTTTTTTTATGTTTATATAATTTAAGTCTTTATGATGTTTGCACTATATTCAAAACTTATGTGACATATCTGTCAAAGAAAATATCATAGGACAAAGAAGTCATCACATCTTTATCTTTTTCATGAAGGAGAAAATGTTTTGCAAAATGCCTTCTATAGCAGTCTGTCCGTTTTTGTCTACTATAGAAAGATGGTGACAAACTCCATTTGGACCCATTGTGTATGTAGATAAAATAGTTTATTATAAAGTAATAAAAACATAATGATTTATTATGCTTTATAGACCTTTTAAGACATAGTTACATATATTATATTGCATTTCTGGCAGTGTTCCTCCAAAACATTACACATTAGTCCTTTGATAATTGTTTAAAAAAGCAACAAGTCTTATTGGGTATACATTAACAGCTGCAGCATTTTATTGCCACAAAATCAGGAACAGTCACAGTTAAACAAAGCAATATAGAGAACAAGCTTTGAAAGACCATAAGTTAGGAGTGTAAATTTGGTTTGTTCGCCGTTGGTTTTGTAGACCCACAAGAAAACCCAGATTTGTTCTTGAGAAAAAAAACTAAAAGTGGTAACAGTGTTATCATGTCAGATAGAAGTTCTTTGGACCCAAGACTTTTCTGTAAAATAACAGGGTTTATGAACAATGCAAAGGCACTTTTACAATATGAAGTTGTTGTTGTCGGTGAACCAGACAAAACAAAAGCTAAAAAATCTGAGAGAGATCAGTCTTGCACGAGTGATATGACAGTGCTTTACCGTGCAAAAAAGCAATTGGATGGGGGCGAAAAAAGAGGAAAAGAGGGGTGTTGTGTGTTAATGATGCATAGCAAGAGCATACACGTGTTACGGGCCTCAATGGGGCGGAATCGTAGAATAAACCCTCGCCGTCACATGATAGATTTCACTTTTCCCTGTAAAGGCAACAGCTTTATCACTGGAAAGGGGAGAGCAATTTTCCACCCAAAGACAGCCGTCAGAGATTCGGGAAACCGTAAAATAGAGGAAGGCCTTATTTTACGATTGGTCCCATTTCTGTCCCGAAACAACTGGGTTATAGGAATAGTTGACCTAGAATTTGAGCTATCTTTATTTTGATCTAAAGAAGATTATATTAAACTACATTAAAAAACTAAAATTTTACCAGTTATTATGTTACATTAAGGAAAGTGCCACAAAGGTTTGACATCAAAGTTTGGAAGAATATTCATTATCTGGTTAACTGAACCTAAAAAATGGTTTACATCATCATTCTGTAATGATTCTTTTAATAAAAACTGTTCATGTATTCTAAAGCCATGGATGAAAATGAGTTGCAGACCCATCATACAGTTACCAACCATTGTAAACAATTATTCCATTCAAAGCCTTTAGACTCACAGTAGCACAAAAGCCTCTTTTGAAATGCAAAATATCCACAAAAGTAGTCTATTTCTGCATCTTTGGCACACATTGTCCCTCAACCACAATGGAAATATTATAAGAGCAATTTGAAATTGTTAGTTTGCTCTAGAGTTGATGTGGCTGTTATTGTTAGGTGTTTAACACTGTGGGTGTCTTGAGCTACTCTGTATGTTATCTTTCCAGAGAGAAGTGACCCATGCCAGAAAAACAATCATGCCAATCGTGTGGTGTTCTTGTGTCACTGTAAATCACACAGAGGAAAAGACAGATGGAGAGAGAAAAGAGAGCATTGTGCAGAAGAGAAAATATAGTTACAGTAGGTTTGGGTGGATTCGGTTTAACCAGTTTATTCAACACAACTTTTTATAATTTTAATGTTTCACATTGTTATAGAACTTCAGAATAGGAAGAATGTTTAACGTCTTTGTTAACAACACAGAAAAAAATAGTTTGTTGAAGTTCAAATTTCAAGAAAAATTATGTTAAAACAGCCTTATTTAATCACGTGAAACCAAAGTACATGATAAAATAAAAAATAATGTTAAAAAACATTAATCGTAACTGTTAAAACTACTTTTCAGAAGAAGCATAAAACGGTAAAATAGCTTTGTCAAAATCGTTTTGAATTTCATCCCACAGGAAACACAATCCACCATCTGCGGTTTCCATGCGCACAGATTGATTTCATCGTTGGCCATTGATGTGTGCGTGTTTAGCCATATTGTTTGGACTTCAGAAATGAATTTGGGAAATGTATTATGGCAGTTGCAGTCTAATCTTGTGATCCAAAAACAAGCAAGAACACTTTCACATACCACAAGCCCAGTCCCAGACACTTGAGGGTTGGCAATCTCAACACAACTCGGCTGATCTCCCACATAAACACGTAAAAGAGCGCTGGGAGAGACCGGGGCTGAATAGATTCATTATAGTTGTGGTTAAAGAAAGACATCATACCTTACATACTGTACAACATTGCATGAGTATTGTGGTGAAAACTCTCAGGTGGATGCTTGCTCTATAAACAAGCATTGTACAGACAGATAAGTGGTGGAATAACTCACATTTACACGTTTAAAGGAATAGTTCACCAAATAAGAGTTAATGGTTAACCAAAACGGCTTTAACATTTTTGCTCAGCACAAAGAAATGGCTTTTAGTGAACAACTAGAGGATGAGCAAGTGAGGACAACAGTTTCATTTTAAGTAAACAATCGCTTGACATAAAATATATGTAAATATAAAGATATAAAGAATGGCTCTATTTAGTGTAACCACACCAGCAGACCATAATGTGATACGTATTTATTCTAAGCTCACATGCTGCTGTTTTAAATAGTAAATGTGCAGGCTCTTAAAATTTGAATGGAGTTTGCATGGCTGTCAAGGTTTTATCATTTATCTGCAAAAAAATCACCTTGCAAGTGATCTCGATATTCCCCTGTTACTATTGTTACACAAATGGCAAGAACAGCTTTTCACTTACATTTAAAATACTTTTCAGATTTTTCTAGTTATTGTTATAGTTATCATTCCTGGTGTGTCCGAATAGCACATAAGACCTGCAGAAACATGGATTTATGATGTAAATTTAGATATTTCCACAGTCCATTATATTTTGTATAATGTTTTTTGTGTAATCTCCTTATGTTATTACAACTTTTTTTACATTTTAATTTTTAATAATTAAGAACATAATATTACTTGTATTGCTTGTACTTAAAAGTGTTAAAGGTAAAACAACAATTTAGAAATTAAAATAAAAGCTCACCCAACCTCTGCCTTGATTTGTACTTTTTCTGGTGAATTTAAATCTATAACTTTCTCTCTCCCGTTGAACACAAAGGTATTTTGAAAAATGTTGGTTACCAATCAGCAGGGACACTTATTTACTTCTATTTTATGGACACAAAACCAATACAAATCAACGGGTGCATGTCGCCAACATTCTTCAACAATTATTAAAAAGTATGATAAATCTTTATACATTTTATGCTTTAAACCTTTTTTCATTCCATTTTCTTGCTAATACCCAAGTTGAATTTTGAGGATAAAACATAAAACTAATGTCTTTTTAATGTATAGTGTACTGGACTATAAGTAGGATATTCTTCCTAATGTGGTGAAGTAAGAAGTAAAACACTTTGATAAAGTACAGACACTTGAAAATGTACTTGACATACTTCACTACTGTCCACCTCTGTTTCCTGTGGAGACATTCCACACACTTAACTAGTTTCAGGACCCAGAGGTCACTCAAGATGTTCTTTTACTGCATAATTTACATCTACATACACAACATATGCTTGACACAATCATACTATTCATTTATCCACTTAATGTATACAGTACAGTATGTTCAACTGCATCTGGCAGGCGTTCTACTCTAGTTTTTCCAGCAAGGTGCTGTGAGCAGATAGATCAGTCATTTAGTGAGACTGGCTTTCTCTGGCAGCTGAGCAGAATGGATGAAGCTCGCTGGCAGAGCTCAGCTCTTTAGCATAAAGATAAACTGTACGCCTCTGAACATCCTCCTGATGAATCTTGTATTCGCAGGCTCCTCAGACAAGGTTGGGTAATTTAATGAGTTCCAAACTGAAACATTTCTAATTGTTAATGTAACTAGCTCTGACTCTCCATTAAACAGTCTAGAGAAACTCATGTCTGAATGATGGAAGAGAATCACTTCTTCACGTGTTTTCCTTTCACAGACATAATATAGAGAACATTAGTTTTCATTGCGGGCATCAATTAGACTTAAAAAGGGGGTTGTATTTGTTGAAAAACGTGCAAGGAGACAATACCTAGGGGAAGAATTAAACAAGATGAATGAATTTAGATTTAGTTACAGTCGACGTTGGTATTTCTGCTTCACCAGCAGAACAAATGAAATCGCAACCCCACCTGTATTTTACATCATGAAATATGTTATTTTGGCTGTAATTCTGTGATGGATAGAAACATTATTTAACACTATATCTATCTTGCAATTTTGTATTAGCAAACCGTGAGCGGCATGGAAATTGATTTCTTTGAACTTGAGTCAAACAGAGGTCAGATGGAAGCCTCTGACTTGCACAACCCCTTCATGACCCTAGCTTCAAGTCTTAAACATTTAAAAATACCCAGCCCACGCAGTGTTATTGTGTATCTATGTCATTCTTTTGACATTGAGTGGGACAGCATATTTAAAGAGCTTGGACAGATGAGACAGGATAAGAGTTTTTAATGACATCCTCTGTAACGGGACACCCTGAGAACTACTGATGGCTCTGAGCTTCTTCAAATCTCTCATTCCTTCATCCTCTGGAGAGACACACCCGTGAGCTACTGTCGTAAATACAGACGTTTCTTCAGTTTCTGCTTTACACAAGAAGTTCGAACTTGTTACCCGAACATCTCGCAATCAACCACAGTTCACTGTATTGTAAATGTACAAGAGCAATGGTCTTGGTAGCGAAGGTTTAGCTCTCTCTGTCACTTCATAACTTATTGTCATACATTATCTCCATGTTGAAATGCATTTAGGCTTATACTTTTTTTTCACATGCATACCACACAAAAACTTAGAGAGAGAGAATATTATATATAGAGAGAGAGATATTAATATCTAATATAAAGCAACTTATGTTATGTATTTCATTGTTTTCAAGACAGAGAGTACTTTTAAACCTTTAAGACTTTTTCTTCTGCAGAACACAAAGGAAGATATTTTGATATATGTTAATAAATAAAAAAAACATTTGGTCCCAGTGACTTGCATTGGTTTTGTCTCTATATTATAAAAGTCAAAGGGGAAGGATGGTTTTTGTTTACCAACATACCTCAAAATATCTTCTTTTGTGTTCTGCAGAAGATATTGAGACAAATAAACTTAAGAGGACCAATCGCCCATAAATGACAATACTTCCATTATTAACTCGCCCTCTTTGAATTTAAAACCTTAATGATATCATTCTTCTTCATAAAACACAAATATTTTGAAGAATTGTAAAAAACAAAGAATATTGGACCCCAATGACTTTCATGTATGGATACAAAACAACTAAGACATTTTTTTGAAATATCTTCTTTTGTGTTCTTCTTCTTTGAGATCTCATCCAATGGCTGAAGACAAATATCCTTAAAGAGAACATTCACTCAAAAAGGAAATTCCTTAGTCACAAACCTTTATGACTTTTTCTTTCAGAACTCAAAAAATATAATAGAAGAATGTTAAAAAACAAAACGAATGGGACCCTATTGACTTTTATTATATGGACACAAATCCAGAAAGACATTTTTCAAAATATATTTTTTGTTTTACAGAAAATTAACATCATGATGGTGATTAGAAACTAAAAGAAACGTTATTTGTGGCTATACAATGTATCTCACTTGTTTAGTTTATTGATGAAAAGAAAAACAATGTCCTATGTAAATAAATTGCAATAACAAATACACCCATACACACTCATTCAAATACTACTATCTACACAACAACACATTTATACAACAATAAATAGCATCTAGCAGAAGGGCAAGAAGAAATTACAAGCCAAAAAACTGTCAGACATATCTAAATCATTTTGCTCTATTACAAGGCTATGAGTGATCCATCCTACAGGCAATGGCCTTGTCTTGTCCACATAAGTCATTTAAACTCAGAAATCTCATTTTTTTTTAGTCCTACTGTTCTGGAAGTTTACACTACTCTTCCTCATCTAATTTCTGAGGAGGAAATGTCAAATGTTCCTTTTGTTGGAAAAGAGAGACCTTTGGGAAAACATCTTGGGAGTACACTGTACAATATCACTGAGATTTATGTAGTCTTTTAAAATCTCTCAGTCAGATCACTTCCTGTTTCCTCCCGGTGTTTACTGTGCAAACAGGCGGACAATTGTGGGTGATTTATTTTCATTACATTATCAAGTTAATTGATGTCCCCAAGAGTCTCAGCGACAGCCATAATTCCATTACACAGACTATTTTAAGACGTTTTATTAACACAAATGAGTCTTCAGGCTCTCCCACCACACCTAATGTCACTCTTGTATATGCCGCACACAGCAATCCCACAATTCCCTGCTCTGACATGCGGCAAGGTCTGCACAGAGGTACTTAATAACCTCAGCTTCTGGGAATGGGGAGGAAACAGCTCAGAAGAATCCAACCACCCCAAAACCATCAAGAGAAGCTGAACAACCGATAAAAACTGACATTTTGAGTAACTTAACAACTAAATTCAAACATTGCGACAACATTCACTCACTCACTCACATTTTTGTCTTATGGGAAGCTCTTTTGTGGTTTGAGAGGAGAAGGACGTTCTGTGTTTATCATTGAAAAATAAGATAGCGTTTAAAATCTACTAGATTTAAACTATAAGTCTTCACAATACTGTGAAATGCTTGCTTAGAGATGGTGAAGAACAGGACTTCAAATTCAATTTCAAAGTGCTGCTTGGATTAAAACATACAATTTTATTAAATTCTCGTCAAAAATATGTCGAAGTGATTTCTAAAACGCAATCGATTCCTAAAATGTAAAACGTGCATGTTTGGGAGCAAATTATTTTACAAGTTAAAGTCTCAATAGTACCAACTTCTGCTTTAAGCAACAGAAAGTTCATCCAAAAATAAAAATTGTGTCATTTACTCAACCCCTTGTCATATTTTGTAGAATGTTGGTAACTGGCATACAGCAGAAGTGACTTGAATATCTTTCTGTGACCTTCAGAAGAAGGTTACACAGGTCTGAAATGACATGTTTATCATATATTGACAATAAACAAGCACAGACCGGAAGATCTTGGGGCCAGGCGCTCTATGATTGGGTTGGAGCCAATAGCCAGTGATCGGTCATGCTGTGCAGTAGCTCTTCAAAACGCATTAAAATCTCTCCTCGGTTCTGTTTAATAAAAGCCATAAAATACACGTAATAGTTCACTTAAGAGTTTTGTGATACTGATGCAGATGCTCTCACACCGAGAGACTTTAAGCCTGCAATGTCACATCTTGCATAATTATGCGAAAAATCACAACCCCACTCCCAACTAAATGACCAACTGCCTCCTCTGCAATTTCCACACAACGTTCTGCTCATAACAGCTAATGTATATGCAAATCAGATGGCGATACATATTGCACGGTAAATCGCTGAGAATATGAATGCCACTAATGCACATTTTATTCCGCGTATTTTGGCAAGTACTTTTCTTGAGCGATGTACAGTACGCACAGCGATTCCATCCTCATTACGATCGACTTCATTATCTGATCATCATTCACACTGCCTTTTTTTATTCATAGACTCTGTTTGGTATGTACGCGGCATCTGTTATTCAGCCGTGGCGTCTTCTCTCCCGAATATTCGCACATTATCTTCCCTCAGCACTCTCCTGTAATGCTAATGTGCCTCTGAGAGCGATTGCATCAGTATGAAAAATTGAGTAAAGTCTTGTTGATTGATTAGGAGACACCCCGCCTCCCATACGCCATTACCCCGGCAACATGTAGACAACTATTCATTTATAATCACTGCCGTGATGGGTGCGTGTTAGGTACTGTATAGAGTTCAGTATGTGTGAGTGTCAGTTGAGTTATTTTTTGGAATAAGCACATTAGTTATAAGACAGATAACCCAGACTAGCAGCTGAATATTGCAGTAATACTCTGTATAAATACACCCCAGACCTGTTTGGGAAGAAATAAGAAGCACCATCATTCACATAGATGAGTGTTTTACAGTAATCACTTAATGTTTAAATCATCAATTTCGCTCATTGATTTGCTTGTTTGCAATTTTGCATATACAGTTAGTCTTTCTATTTAGTAGGATAAAGACAAAGGCGGTGCTCAATAGACCCTTTGTTAATATCTTAAAACATTGTCATTCCATAATCCCCTCCATATCTTCCTTCCATGTAAAAAACAGTGCAAGACGGAAATCTAACCATTGATGACAGCTTTTCACAACACTCAGTATAGTACCTTTCATCAACACCTTTTTGCCTTTCCTATCACTTCATCTAATGTTACCAACTACAAATGGTTTTTCGTCAACTGTTTATGTTTATTTTCATTTCTCTAATTTTTGTACATATCAATCTAACTAATACCGCAGCTGCAGATAGCATTCACCTTTTATTTTATAGACGCGGTCACCTGTGCCTCACGATTCCTCCAGTTGTAAAAGAGGTGCGTGTCGTTTCATTTTCCTTGGGCTATTTACTTAATAGCTATTGCAAAAAAGACCTACAAAATAGAAATGGCACATTAACCCGCTCCTTTTTCCCATTTTCCGGCCCTCCTTACTCCTTACTCTTACTCGGATAAATGACCGCGCTAACACGCTATTACCAGATGCATTACTTGTTCCGCCCAATATGTAAAAGGAAAGGGATGAAATCCTATCAAATATTTAAAGTAATGGTCCTCGCTGTACAAGTTGGCACATGCTAGTTATTTGCTTCTGAACATGGTGATATTAAAGTAGTAATCCTAACCAAACTACAACACATAATACATTATATTCCATTATGTAAATGCTGCACTTAAAGATTGCACCCAAAATTAAATCATAAAATGTCATTAGTAACTCACCCATTTGACATTCCAAACAAACAAAATTTTCTTCTGCAGAACAAAAATAAAGATATTTGTGATATTAAAGATATATTTCCTGATTTTCATTGTTTGGACACAAAAGTCCATTTTTTTAAGGTTTTAAATGTCAAACATAAAAATGCAAACTGTTATTCATTTTGCAGTTCTTCAAGATACAACTTAATACCAACTCAATAATGCAGATATAACGCAATATATACAAGACTAATGATGCTCTAACCAGATTGTTAAAGCATTATAATTTCAATGTTGCTTTGCCAGCATTGTAATGAGTATACATTTAAACACGATCAAAATTAAAACTGTTAACATGCTAATATACGCGTCAAAGCCATAGCAACGCTATGAGAAGAGTTATGATCATGAGGCTGCTCTGTCTCACGCTGCAGCTTGGCACCATGACAGCCAGAACAGGATGGGAGTCTTTTGTGTTAGTTGAGCTCAAAGTATTATGGAAATGGAGAATTGATGAGGAACAGAAACTCAGTTAAGAACAGAATCATGTATAATCACATGGAAGAAGATCAGAGAGAGAGAGAGAGAGAGAGAGAGAGAGAGAGAGAGAGAGAGAGAGAGAGAGATACAGAGACAGAGGGAGAGAGAGAGAGAGAGAGAGAGAGAGAGAGAGTGTAATCAGCTTTGCTCTTCACTCTTCCACAAAATTCTTGACGGTTCATCCCTAAGCTTTCATTTTTCCTTTTATCATCTCCCTCCTCTTGCCTCCCAGCCCAAACCGCACTGCCCGGCTGCCTCCTTCAGCTCATAGAAATTGGTCTAAATAGGTCAATAAAAGTTGTGCAGACTGAAAAGTCTGTATTGTAATAAAGGCAGAATTATACCACTGGCTCCTAGAGAAATACTAGAACCAGAACGATCCTGAACGGTATGCATGTAATATTGTGTCTGAGAAGGGCTAACTCAACTCATAATTCTGAAGACAAGGAAACACACATGGCCTGAATGATACATGCATATTATTAGTGCATCCTATTTCATGGAAAGAAAAGTATGCATGTGCATGCATTAGACTGCTTTAAATAGGGAAGGTGAATGCTTTTTAATGTTGGAAATAACATTGCTCTCTCTGCCAATAAGCAATCGCAAATAAATGCATGCATTTGGAAATACAAACATGTCCCCATCCCAATCTGATCACACCTCTTTTCACTTTTTTTGTGGAGCTGCATCTGTGTGCTTTACTTACATCATTCTTGCATCATTATCTGACTTCTTTGCAGTGACAATGGCAAACTTTTGGTCCATATGCTGTACATGAGCAGTGAAATGTTTAATGTGTAATTTATAGCCTTGTTACCAGTGCCGTACAGAAAAGAGAGGAGTCTGAACACAGAGCAGCTTGTTCATGTCACCTTTGCAAAGCTTGATTTATAGCATTCCTCATGATTTGCTTTCTCTGGGAGAATCCTGTTCCATCTCTCAAGTTGCTCATGTGAGAATAGGGAGTAGAATTGACAGTTATTTTACAATGGCATCAAATGCATCTGGTTTAAAGGAATACTTCCCAAAAAAACCTGAATCATCATTTACTCCCTTTGTTGTTCCAGACTTGTAAGAGATTCTTTTTTTTTTGATGGAAGATATTTGGAAGAATGCTTTTAATAGAACAGTTTTTGAACCTTTTTGACTACAATTGTTGGGAAGTTCCTTTTCTTTTTTGTTCTGTTGAAAAAAATATAATATAATATGTCTTTGTTTGGTTTTAAACAGTGAAAGCTTTTGGTTGGACCATGTAGGACATTTTGAAGTTTTTATAATGTATGTAGGACAACTAACAGTTCTGGGGTACCTCTGACTACCATTGTCCTACTATTTTATACTGACATTTTTACTGTACAGTTTTGAAACATCTATATCATTTTTGGATAAACTATACCTTTAATTGGAAGATGTAAACATTTAATTAGACAAATGTTTATGGATGTGCATAGAAAGATGAAAATGTAGTACTATCCTTAGACGTCATGGCCTCATGCAAACAGACACTTCCGCAATTTAAAGTGGCCATCCAATTGGTTGAATTGTGTTAGAATAGTGTTAGTTGTTTGCAAAAATAATTAATCACAAAAGCATCTGCCAAGTTTGCAAATGTCCATGTAAACCCTTTTGTTACTGTAGGGATATTTGCATGCGGCACAAAAATCCTGCCTCTTTGGCCTACCTTGGTCCAAAAAGCAGCTACAGTTCCTGACCTCAGATTGAAGGTATGGCTATGCAAGATTGGTCAAAAGGCAGAGAAAGGCAGAGAAGTGCACTCTGGAATATGCAAAAACTATATAAAATGCCAGAAGAAAGTGAACAGAGCTGGTAGCTTCTGCAGACAACCAAGACTCTCAATAACAAGTTCTTTATGCTGTGTTTGTAAAAGACATGATATGGGCAAACCAGAGGACTGAAAGTCATCACTGAGAGCAGGCAAAAACCTGCGACTTTCAAGATATGCCCTGCCCCAAGTGTCGGGGCTTGATCACATTAACAATAGGGAATACAGGAGGAGATGTGTTTTTGGGTCAGAGCACATTACAAAATGTGTGTACAGATTTATTTGTTTGAAAAGTCATACAAAACCTCCTTCAAATATATATATTGCTTTGCATTGAGGCATTAACTCCTCTACAGCGGATTTGATAACATTTCAATGGTTACACTACTGATAAAGCCAGTAAGGGTATTCACCAGCCAACCAGTGACCTTCTACCGTTAAACATCTGATATTTTGCTTTCAAGTGCTGTTAAATCAAGCAGTTTATGGTCTGAGATGCTGTGAGAGAGGTTTTGCAGAGGTCGTGGGTTTCTGTTTCTTTTCCCCTTGTATGGATCATACTTATAGATTTTTAATAGAGTTGAATCTTTTACAGCATTAATATCTGGAAATGATGAACATTGTGGCTTCCAACACACACCGCACAGCAATACTTCTCAAGAAATCTCCTGAGGAGTCACATTCATGCCTGGCAGAAAGAATCTGCCACTGAATCAGTGACTCTAAACAGCTTACAGTGAAGAGGACAGACCGAAAAATAGACTGTTTAATGCTAACTAATCTCTGCAAAGCTCAGCAATACAACACATTTTCTTCAGTGAGGTTTTTTTCTGTAAACTGTGTGGTGCTGACTCGTTTTAAATTAATTTTCATAGAGTATCAAAAGTAAGTATCAATTGGCCGTGGTTAGGAAAACATTTTCAAACTGTAAGTTACAAACTTGTGTTTGATGCCAACATTAAATCTTATGTCTTCTGAAACGTCAGGGAACTCAAGGGATAGTTCACCCCAAAATGAAATTGTCATCATTTACTCACTCTTCTGTTATTTTAAACTAGCATGACTTTCTACAGCACAACAGAATGAAAGACAGTTTGAAAAATGTCTGTAAACAAAAATCATTGGTCTTCAATGATATCTACTGGAATGGACACACAACCAACACAAATTTGTTTTTCAAAATATCTTTTGATTTCGCAGAAAAAAAGAGAGTCCCACATGTTTGAAATGACCAGAGGGAGAGTTAATGATGACATGAATTTCATTTAGGTAGTCTATGAAAATAAGTGACACTGAAAAAAAAGGTTTAGGAAATATTCAATTTATAAATGAGAAATTTGAGCACAACAGTCGCATTTTTTTAAAGTAACATTCACATGTCTTGCGATGTTAATATTCATCACCACATTGGTCTTAAGCTGGTGTTCAGAAAATACTATATCAGCCTTAAGTTAGGCTATTTTATCGCTCTGAGGCTCTTCAGATCCTCTTCGCTGAAAATACGAAAGAGAGTTTAAGAGAGAGATATATAGAGAGAAATGCTGTCTTTGTGACAGCTTGTGATGTATGAAACTTCTGCTCAACTGCAACAGAAACAAGTGGGTCAGTATGATATAAAAAAATAATGAGGATGGCATGTTAGAATGTGTTTTGTTTTTAAGTCACAATAAAATCCTGAGCATCAGAGACTAACACAAACACACAACATGACAGTCGGACACGCAAGTTTGCAGTTTTTTAATTGATAATTCTTATTCATGCTGATCAAGCTCATAAAGTGTTATAATGTGCAAGAGATCACAGTCCAAACCACATACTGCTTTCCTTCATCAGAACCCGTGCCGTTAGGTCTGTTTCTGTGACTGCAGCGGGGTGGGGGATCAAAACTATAAATCCACAAACTTCAGTCGCACTCAGATCCTTTCAAGCATTCACTTTTTAATCCGCAGCCCATTTTAGATGCCAGGGGAGAAACTTTAATGCAGGGAGCGGTCAGGGTTTTCCCTCAGAGCAAACGCAACATAAAAGTTTCCCATCTCTAAGGGAAGGTTCTGTGAGTGCGTGGAGCGTAAAAGCATGTTCGTCCTCTGACGACCACGTTTTTTTCTCCATCTTTCTTCAAAGTTAGAGCGAGTGAATTATTCACAGGAAGGTTGACACAGAGTAACAGCTTATTTTACCTCTCTTACACAAAAAGAGAGAGGGAGAGGGACTAGAATGCTTTTGATAAATTTATAGGAACATACTGAAAGCTAACTGTAAAAAAATTACTAAGGTGTGCAGAGGTATGGGAAAGTAAAAATTAACTGTATAAAAATGCATATTGGTCCACAATTTTTTTTTTGATTATAATAAAACAATATTGATAACTTTTTCTGGTGTGATTAGAGAATTTCAGATTTCCCAATTTACTATATATTAGGGGAATATTTTCTCTACACCGGCCTAGTCTGACTGTGGTTTGAATAAAGTATAGTCTGTGTGTGTGTGTGTTTGTGTGCGTGTACGTTTTTGCCAATTCTGGAAACTTTACATGAACTAAATTTGATTTTATTGGATTACTGCAGGAGTTTAGATCACCGAGAGTATTAATACCATAAGGTGCCTGTAAAAGATCTGTGTGTGTGTGTGTGTGTGTGTGTGTGTGTGTGTGTGTGTGTGTGTGTGTGTGTGTGTGTGTGTGTGTGTGTGTGTGTGTGTGTGTGTGTGTGTGTGTGTGTGTGTGTGTGTGTGTGTGTGTGTGTGTGTGTGTGTGTGTGTGTTCATATTCTTGAATATGTCATGAATTGAGGCATTTGTTTACACTTTCATCTACATTTTTAAGTCTTACTTAGAAATATGAATTCTTTTGGGAAATTTATAGACACATCCCGCAGCGATGGTCTGCGACATTTAAATCACATTACTTGACATAATATTCGGTGCAATGTAACTATTCACAGTACCTTGAACTCAATTTTTATGCCAACATTCAAGAAGGTCATGTCAGTTTGAGAAATACAAGAAAACAGATCACACGTAAGCCGTATTTCAGAAAGCTACACTTTTATTTATTAAAAAGTTTTATTTATATCTTTGTGTATCTGTTTGTTATATATACGCTTGAAACTCCATTCACTACAACAGCTTGATCAGTAAAAAATTACATCATTTGAACTTTCCCTTCAAAGGTTGCACAAACACAATCCCAACCTCACCGATTAAGGTCAGATCCTAAACTGTACGGATGGTTAATAGCAACGGCTCAAAAACAAACATCACACACAATCAAGATGATTAGGATGTCTATGCCATGGCCTCCCTCAACAGCCTGAGCTTACTTGATGGTTGAGTGATCTCAGAGTGGAAAAACAGACATGGTTTCCATCATTATCTCACTCACCTGCTCTTTACTCCATCACCAGTGATTAACACTGGAATACCTGTCAGACATCATAATGTCCTCACCGCTTCAGGCCAGGTGAACCAATTTGGCTCTGCACGGTTTCAACTACAGGGGTCAGAAAGCCAGACACTTTTGGTCGGGGTGCAAATTTCACTCCGTCACACCTGCTAAACTCAGACAAGGCAAGAAAAAGTTTTAAATGATTTGTTGAAATATTTGTAAATGACTTTAAGACATAAAAAATTATCAAAATATTATATTATATATCAGAGATGGGAGAATATTTATACATATATACAACAAAAATATATGCCCCATCTCTGGTTAAACTATACCATGTCCACCCACCAAACAAAAATAACTGAAAAGAAAAGAATTAATACAAAAATGTAAACATTTGTAAAACACAACAAAAATTTAAATGTATATATAATTGAAGAAAAAAATCAAATAACAAAAAAGTTGTTATAAAATAATATATAAGTAAATGCATAAAAATATATATATACTTTTACAACACAAATGTAAACGGTTATAAAATACAACTAAAATTGTAAAGAAAAAGTATAACAATTGAAATAAAATAAATGTTTACAAAATAAATACTAAAAAATATATGCCCCATCTCTGGTAAAACTGCACCATATCCACCCAACAAAAAACTGTCTGGAAGATAAACAAAATGCTGTAAAAAAATTTTTTTTGACTAAATATAACAAATTATAAAACACAGATGATATCAGTAAGAGTCACTTTAAGTTCACCTGAAACCATGTGTTTTTGTTGTTCTTCTAATCAAAAGCTTTCCAGCCAACTTCTGATTTTATTTATTCAGCAAATCTTAAAAGCATCCTTGTATCTGGCATTCTGTGAGTGTTCTTCTTTCACCCCGTTTATGACCTAGCAGTGTTATTCCAAACACAGACTCTGATAGTAACTTTAAATCACAGACAAGCTCCTCTGACCCTGGCTGGAGTTCACCGGCTGGAAAAATGATGAGTTACGAATGCGCTTACTCTGTACATCCAAAGGGCAAAAATATTGAGTCAATTACATGACCATTATCTGCTCTGGATGCCAGTAAGGGGTTGTGGGAGATATATGTGTGTGTTTTACCTATTTGGGAAACGGGCCCGGGTACCCTCATGTTCATTTGACTCGACATACCCTGTATCGGTCCCCAGGGGCATCACAGTAGATCTTAAACCCTGGATACTCAGGACACATTTAGAAAGAAACCAATATACACATTTTTATTTTATAATGTAAATTTTATAATGACGTTCTTTGCAGTTGGATCTGTGCGTGTCAGACCCTGCAATGATCCGGATGTGTTTAATGGCTACGGGTTTCTGAGTGTATTAAACGCCTTAATGTGTGCACAGGGAGTCATACTCTTAATGCATGAAGAAGACATCTAACACTGCTCTGAAAGGGCTGTAAATCAAATGTACTTGGAGGCAAAGCTACTTCAAGGGTTACATCATTTAAACTGCCAATAAACATCTGTTAGAGAAAGCTTCACTTTCCCCTGCCAGGGGACAGAGGAAAATATTTCAGCCTACTCCCTTTTATAAGATTCCTAAGAGAACATTAAGATTGTGAAGGCTGTCCATCACGTGCTCTCGTTCTCCCAGCACTCCCTTGTTCCTTCCTTTCTCTCGCTGATATCATCTGAGACTCAAACACGCAAAACAAAATTTTTGACTCTCTGCGGCTTCTTTTGTGTCTGAGAACAGCCTTATGCTGTGAAAGATGTACAATTTATCATGACACAAACACATCCCAAAAGAACGTGAAAGCATACGTTAAAGCAAGAGTCCACTCAAAGATGAAAATTACGTTATTTACTCACCCTCATCTCCCTTTAAACCTGTGGGACTTTCTTACTTATGCAGAACAGAAAGAAGATATTTTGAAGAATGTTTATAATGAAATGGATCTCACTGACTTACATTTGACAAAAAAAAAGTTATGCAGAGTAAAGAGTCATGTAAAAGTTCTGAACAACATCAGAGTAACCAATGAGAATGAATATATATTTTGATTTTGAGTTAGCTATCCCTTATATCTATTAAAAACATTGCGAACAAAGCATTTTTAGTCAAATAGCAGGAATCAGTCATTCATTTCTAATTATTTTCTACTTCTTATCAAAAAAATCCAAATATAACATCAATTGATCCCCCAGTAGGTGACGTGGGTAAATTTAGAACCTAGTTTTTCTAGGTTTTTTTTCTAGTTTTCAAGTAAAACTTCTGAAGCTTTTACGTGGCTGTTTTTATCTCTCAAGCCCAATAATAAAAGACAGTCAAATGAAGGATTGCGTTTTAAATAACTTAAGACCTCTTAATAAAATGCAAATCAAATGTTAGCAACAAAAACAGAAGAGTAGTAAATATAAATGGTATATGTGGACCATATATGTTTATTTCATGATGGATACAATGCCCTGCAGTTCCCTGAAGACCATAATACACAATGCACAATGTGATGCTGCATAAGGCTGGTATAAAGAAAAGGTTATGCCCACCTGCTTGATGTCTAACAGACAATAAAAACTGTTGATTTTACTGCGACCCCAAAAAAATTCTGTCATTATTGACAGAGCTTAAAAGAATATAGTTTTAAGATCGTTTATAACAAAGAGTGAGTAAATGATGACAAAGTGGGAGCACATTCTTTTTTTCCAGTTTTCTTTACACCTATAGTTCTGACAAAGTATATCAAAGCTTCTGACAACCTTGACAAATCTCATGCATTCATGACAAGCAATTACAAGTTATAAGTCATTTTCATTCCAAAGCAAAACATATTTTACAGTCGACACGAGGATGAGTAAATGACATGAATTACAAATGTTGCAGTATCACTCATTTGTCTCCTTGGGAATGTTTCTAAACATGACATAATGAATAAATGTAGTTCAACAGAAACCAATGCTTCATACTCAATTTCATCTTTATATAACCTATTTATATAACTATCTTGGTCTCTCCAAGATAGAATTTAATGCAGCAATTCTCTCTGTAATGCATTGGCAAAGACGAATATACAAAACACAGTCTAATGTATGCCTTTTTTGGGTATTTTTATAAGATGCATGTGTTTTAAACTGCTTAAAACAGAATTGACAAATAAACAAAACTGAAGGATTTTCAGAATAAACTGAAGGGCTATCTGAACCTGCTGACCGCAGTCCAGTAATGCTATTATGGCCTATAAACCACCAGCAGGGTTGAAGGAGGCCGTTTTGTGTAAGCCCTAAACCCCTCCAAGTGAAAGAAGATAAATAATTGAGGGCTGCATTCTGCACTTGGACTGAATTTAAAGTGAACAAGCCCTTATGAGGTTCTGAATGGTGGAGTGGAGTGCTGTAAATCATTAATCCACTGCTTTTATCCTCTTTGGATCAGGTCACTGTCCTAAAGGCATTGAACAGCACTGGAAAGATAGAGAGATTGAGAGACTGTTATGGACAAACAGAGTAGATGTTTTTTGTTGTCCTCAATCTGCAAGACCAAACACTGTTAGAATGCAAAGCAAAAGAGTCTCAAAGATGAAGAGGAGAAAGTTTTGAATGTTGCTTCTTGTAGATACAAGATGTAACCATTTTCAAAGAAAGTCAAACTAATTCTTGAAATCTTTCTTTACAGAGACTTAATGCCTAAGACCCTGGAGGGCCAGATCACCATGGAGAAAACACCAAGCTACTTTGTAACGCGTGAGGCTCCAGCTCGGATCCACGCCATGTCCCGCGACACCAAGCTGATTGTTGTGGTCCGGGACCCCGTCACAAGAGCCATATCTGACTACACACAGACATCATCCAAAAAGCTTGACATTCCCACCTTTGAGAGCCTGACGTTCAAAAACAGGACTACAGGGTTGATCGACACCTCGTGGAGCGCCATTCAGATCGGCATCTATGCCAAGCACCTGGACAACTGGTTGCAGTTCTTCCCAATGGGACAGATTTTGTTCGTGAGCGGAGAGCGTTTGATCAGCGACCCGGCCGGAGAGCTGGGCCGCGTGCAGGACTTTCTGGGCCTAAAAAGAATCATCACAGACAAACACTTTTACTTCAATCAGACCAAGGGCTTCCCTTGTCTTAAGAAGGCTGAGGGTAGCAGCAAACCCCATTGCCTGGGAAAAACCAAAGGGCGGACCCACCCGAACATTGACCCTGAGGTGATTCAGAGACTTCGAGACTTCTACAGGCCTTTTAACATGAAGTTCTACCAGATGACTGGCAGGTCGTTTGGATGGGATGATTGACAATACATGATGAACAACAATAAGCCACTGACTCTGTGCAGACTTACACAATGGAGAAACAACCCAACGTGACCTCACCAGCTATAGAAAAACCATTACACTTACTGTGCTTGCATTTACCACAAAGTGCTCTGATGTGGCATGGTGGAACTTATATCAATGTACTGTAGAGAAAATCCCTCTGGAACTATGCATTATCTTTCATTCGGACTGTGAACTGAATCAACCACTGCTGGGTGTTGGGGTCATAATTCTGCCATATCTAATGTAGATGCTTATATACTTTTACAATTATTCTATAAAATAAATGTATTTTTGAAATGTAATGTTGAAATGTATTTTTTAAAGTTATTTATTTAAAAAATGTGTGAACATATACAGTTGACCTATTTTGAAGAATCGACAATGTATTTTATAAACCATAATGTGGTCTGCATTTAAAATGTAAACACACCATATTTTTGATTCTTTTTTTAATTACATTTGTACAATATTTGGGTTGGAAAAGAACATGGTAATATTATTTATAGAATATCTCAAGTCAATAAAAGTGGTAAACGCATGCGGTTGCATTTGTGAGTGCGTGTGCGTGAGAGAGAGAGAGAGAGAGAGAGAGATGCATTTCAATGCTGTATGGCTTTCTTTCTTCCATAGAACCCAAAAGTAGATGTTTTGATATTCTTCAAAATATTTCCTTTTGTGTTCTTCACATAACATAGTAACACATATTCAATATGAGGATATGATTAAATTATGACACGACTTTTCTCATTAGGTTTAATGAAATGAAAATCAAAACATGTGACCCGTTGTTTAATACACAAATATAAACCAAAATAAAAATGCATGTTTTTTTAAAAAGTAAAATACATCTAATGGAGAACCCTAGATCATATGCCCAATTGTATGAGTTTTCCAAAAACAATCAGACATTGTTTTGTCATTCCGTTTGTTGACACAAATGGTGTATTATGGCTTTAGCTAATTCTATTTAAATAAAACAACTAAAACAATCAAATGTAAATCATAACAGCACATGAGATCAGCCGACAGCAGCTCTCAAACCTCACATTTTACATCCGCACTTTCCAGTCCCTGGCTGCTCTCCTATCTGTTCCCCTCATTCACTCTCATTGTCTTCGCTTATCTCTGTCTCTCCTTCATGCCAGGCGCTTACTGGATGCTTGAAGGGTCTCAGAAACCGCTTCTCGCTGTGGGTTATTATTCTGTGGATTATGCATAAGCCTGTCGGGAGTTTGGTCTTCAGCGAGAACACGGGGCTAATTTGGCTGGTTACCGGCTGTCTGTTTAGCACAGCTGGAAACCGCAACGGTAAAACACAGATCAAGTGGAAGCACTGGCAACCCCAGCATTTGCTTGAGGAATTGGATTTTTAATCCAACCTTTATCTTTCTCATTCCTCCTGTTCATTCTCTCCCAACCCTTTATAGTGGGCTGCTAATATGAGAGGCGCTTGGAATCATGTCCTGACCAAGTAGTTTATTTTAACAAAACATTTGGAGTATAGGACTATACGGAGTAGTATAATTGTATAATAATGTTTATAGAAATGTAGAGCGTAAGATTGAATGCTGAACTGCTTCAAAGCTCCTGAAAGCCAAACTGTTCCATCCTCTGGATTTCTGTTTGTTTTTATTTTCCCAAGGAATCTCCCCCTGTCCTATGCACCCTCGAATCCGTCAATCCACTCAGTGTGTTTGTTTAAAGAGTCTCAGGTCGGTCTGGCAGTGTTCATTATGAACCTCAACTGAGTGTTAATTTGACAGAGTAAAATGAAAGAAAAACGCAGGTTGGGTTTCTCACAAATTTACAAAGATGTTCCTAAGACGTTAATGGTAAACAGAACCATAACATAATACTCAGTGAAGTTTATTAGAGAAAGAAGTTGCGGGCACTGCCCACTGGCTCATGTGTAAAAATAGAATAAAGTCTATATCCGTCTATAAACTTCCTGGCATCACACGCATGTGCTGGCCATCGAAGCCTGCGCTTTGTTTTCACTGGATTCCAGAAAAGATTCCTTAATCTCAATAATCACCTAGGCCAACATGATTCAAAAACACAGCCAAAAGTCTGAATAATAAAATCTTGGATGGTTTTGTGTAACTTCAGGTGTATGAACACTTCAGACAGAGCAAGTGATTTTTATCTTGAATTAAAATGCTTTTATTAAACTTTTCATATGATGACTGATTCTAGTGTATCTTTTGATATAAGTATTTTAAGAATAGCCGTAACTTAGATTACATCTTTAAAAGCTAGTCTAGAAATAACACAATGATAAAGTTATAGTCCACAAAAAACATTTTTGATAATTCTGCATTAAATCACACACCTTATAGTTCTTCCAAATCTGTGTTTCAATTTAATTCCATTTTATTTATTATTATTTTACAATACTTATTTTTTTAAAGCAGATCTACATGGGGGATATGTCTGTTAACAAGTATTCTTCCAAACATATTTCTCTGTGTTCATCAGAACAAAGAAACTTATATAGATTTGTATAAACGCAAGCTCAAAGATATGTAAATGATGATTTTTTGGGGGGGGTGAACCATCGCTTTAACACATCTGTCTTGAATCCTCAAAAGACATCAAACTGCTTTTGGCTGTTGATGAGAGCGGTGGCTATTTTAAGTAAATGCAAGTAAAAACTCCATTCAAAGTACAAGATAACAAAATTGATGAAAGTTTTACAGGACCATTAGGAGAAGCTGATTTTACCTGGCAATAAGTCCTGTTTGATTTGCCAATCTATATCAAGGTTTTATACATTTCACTAAATTCATTTTTTTAATATAAAGCAGTACACAACATACTCTAATGCTATACTTTAGAAACATATACAAAAGAAATTACTTTACAAGAGAAACATAAATCTTGTATATTTACCTTGAAGTTTGTATGGTCATGTGGGGTCTATCCCAGCATCTCAGTCCGCAGACGGGACGTACACTGAACAAAAAGACAAAGTTGTTTAAGAAAAAGAGCAAGTTATTACATTTGATGAATGTGTTTTTTAAAAAAGTAAAGTGGGGAAATATAGATGTTTACTTCGGGATGCATATTTAGTTAACTTACGATATTAAATATTTTTAACCTTGTGTGTTCCTTGGAAATTGAACCATTTACCTGTGTGTTACCAGCACTTAAAACTATATATCAATATAGCAGTTTTAAATTATAACAACATCAAGAGCTCAAGCTTGTAAACACAACGCAATTTAAAACCACACGAACCATGCAAACAAATAAGAAGCATTCTGTCAGATCAAATATACATGCTGATAAATAGCTTGTCCTTGTTATGTGAAGAGCTCTGCGTGAGACCAACAGACTGTCTTGTTTCATGGTGGCCTGCAACAAACTCTTTTAAATAAGTAATAAACACGTTTGTCCGTTCAACAGACGGGTGCTGGTTTATAAATTAATGAAACATTCAGTGTTCTCCTTCTAAAGGCCAAAACCCTAAGACACAAGAACACGCACACTCAAAACCAAACACGCAATTAAAAATGCACACTCACACACACGTGAATAACACGGCGCAGTCAAGCAAAGCAAGTGATGATGAAGACTATCAATTATTAACACCGTCCGAGCGCCAAAGTGCCGTGCTACGGGATGACATACGCAAACAAACGCAGGACAAAGTCGGTGACTCGGTGGGAATTATTCATGTCATCGAACCAACAGCAATGAAGTACTACCTCGATACTGCCTTTATTTGATACACAGGACCACACTCGCGCAGAATAGCTTGGAAATTCACTTTGCACTGGATTTATTGGGTTTATGGTTCTGTGTGCAGACACATTTTGCCAGGGTGCTGCTGGATAAATCATGCTGAAGCCGGGAAGGTTGCCTTTGGTTGGATGGAAATGCAGGAGTGTATAAAGGGCAACAATTAACCTCCATCGGGAAGTTGAAACAATCCCGGAAAGTGTTTATATTTGAGACAGAGAGAATATAAGAGGTCTGAGAGTCTATAAATATAACCCATCATCCTGCTTTTATCACGGCATGAGTTTTCCTAATCCTTTTTGGCACCCTTAGGGAAAAGTCTACAATGAAGTGCACGAGTCTTGTAGTTTCTCAAATACGTGCAGACTAAGGCCAAATGTGTTTGTCGAGTTCTCGTATGATTCAGGGAACACAACATTCTGTAATATAAAACTGTTTATTCACAAATTCAAACAAATTTCCAAACCAAATAACATTCTAAAACACAAGGTTTGTAACGTCCACACTGTGTGCGTGTAAAGAACAACATCTCAAACAGAGTAGTCCTGTCAAAATTATATATTGCGACTATCAGACTTGAAAGTTAAATAAACGAATAAAACGTAAAAAGCAGACTTATTGACATAAATTTAAAAATATTTTTAAACATAATACTGACATTATATTATGAAGATTAAACTAAATATAAATGTAAGGGTTGTCTCAGAAAAACTTTTATACAATGACAGGGTGCACAATTGTTAGGCAGGTTTTGTTTTTGAGGAATCCATTATTTATTGCACAACTACAGTGGTCTTGGTCGCTAAAACAATGTAAATAACCCTCAAATCTCGAGTTTTTGCATTCTTCAGAGAAAATCTACATGTATACAATTATTATGAAACTATTAGTTTGCAGAATTATTATTAAAATAAATAAAAAGCAAAGATTTTACAATCTTACTTTGTTTTCAACTGTTAAATTGAGAATAATAAACAAACTCAAAATTTAAAAAGAAGCCTCAGTGGCCAATAGATCCACCCTTCTTTTGGATAACAGTCACAAGCCTTCCATTCACAGACTCGGTCAGTTTCTTGATCTGGTCAGAATCAAATTTTCGTGAAGCAGCAACCACAGACTCCCACACAATGTTCATTAAGGTGTAATGTTTACCTTCACTGTAAATGTCCTGCTTTAGAAGGGCCCGAAAGTTCTCAAGTCAGGTGAGAAGGTGGCCATGTCAATCGTTTTTCATCTTGAAGGCCTTTACTGGCAAGCCATGTAGTTGAGTACTCTAATGCATGTGATTATGCATTGTTTTGCATAAAAATGAAAGTTGTCATAAAAGATGTAGACTTTCTCCTGTACCATTGCTTGAAGACCGTTTGATGATTCTGAGATCATACCCCAATATCTTAGACATTTCAAGAGTGCTGCATCCCCTTGAAAGACTTTTTACCATTTTGACTGTTTAGAGTCTCTTTTGGCCAATTTATCCCGAGGAGAACAAACTGCCTAACAATTATGCACACCTTAATATAGGGTGTTGATCTCCTTAGACTACACCCTGCCTGCTTACACAAATACACATCACCTGATATGCATTAAATCCTATTAGTATTCAAAGTCCGGAGTGGAAAATCATGGATTAAATGATGATATGGTCAAAATGATCAGCCGCATAATAATTGTGCACACAATGTTTTAATGAAAAACTAAATCAACAACAACACATTTTTTATTTTGATATTGAAAGATAAAAAATAACATAACTGAATTTCTTAAAAAAAGGTGAAATCAACAGAAAGCTAAAGATCTAAAAATGAAAGCTACTTTTAAATATTCATAAAATGACAACAACAAACAAAACACACAAATGTTTTAAAAAAAAACATAAATCTAAAAATATCACACTCATTTGTTTAATATATGCATCTATGTTGTGTATTTATACGTACATATTTACACCACACACATCTTTATTTTGAGATCGATAAATCAATGAAAAAAAGTTTGGAGTACATTATTGAGTACTTTTCTAAGCCATGTAGAATCACAAAGCAGTTTTTCCTTAAAGTTTTCTCCAAAAAGGCCTCATTTATTTTAGTTTTTTTCAGCCATGACGAATGCAATCCTGCTTGTGAGGGTCTTAAAAGACCAAGTCGCAGGCTCATAAATACAGCAGGTATGACAGTGTGTTATTCTTTCACAGGACTGCTTTTTCTCAGCCTTGCTCTGTATGATTAATGCACTTCAAACGGGACGACATGTAAACAGGGAATATAACGTCTGAGCTGTCGGTCGAGTCAATGGTTGCCAGGCAGGTTCACACAGTCACTTCATATTAAGCTTTAGCAAAATGTGACATTGTTTTTGCTTCAGGCACCTTTCTGAGACATTTACATGAGTTATATGACATATTTATTTATGGAACATACTATGGAATAACCGTAAGGCGCCTCTATCCGCTGGCCACTGAGTTAAGACATTAATAACATTGCTATATTTTCTCAGCTGACTAACCTCGAGCTCAAGAAAAAACAACTGCTGTGATACAAATGATGTTATTTTTCGCAAACACACCGCACTACATTAATAAAATGTTTACAGTAAGTCATCCGTGAGCTAAGGGTGATGTAAGAAACTTGATCCAGGTATGTGTGTTGGCATGCATGTGCATCTACCTGGGTCACATATCCAGTCCAGGTGGGAAACCAGGATCACCCTGAGGACATGCTTGCTTCATTTGGCATGCAGGTCCCTCGTTCCCTTTCTCTCTTGTCGGCGTCACCCGATCCAAGGTGAGGTGAAAAGGAGGATCAGATCAACACAATGAAGGCCTTTTAATTAGCAGTGGCGCTGGGATTCGCTCAAGAGGAGCCGATGAAAGGTGAGCGCCCGTACAGTAATTGCTCTGTGTTGTGCGTTTAATCAGATGAAATCATTTGAGAATGTGGATTAAAGCCAGCGGTATCAATTTCTTTTAAGCGAACACAAACTCAAAATGGACCCATTTACTTTTTTAATGAATTCATTAACTTTCTTAATGTCTTGTTTGAAAAGTTAATTGCCCTTACTTTTTCCGCCTCTTTCCTCCAAACACCTGGATCTATTATGGAGCAAACACAGAGCTATCTGTCAAGATCCAGTCGATATGATGGGGACAAAAACAGTTCAAAACTTTTTTTTAAAGAAAATAAAATATATAATAAAATACTAAAATAAAAGTGATGCTCACGTAATGGGATAAAACAACAAAGTATATATTCACTTTCCTGTCATTTTAAAACTGTATAACTTTGTATTACCTTTATAAAGAAGATATTTTAAAGAATGTTTATAATTGAACAATGGTGGTCCATGCTGGATTTTGGCCGACAGAAGTGAATGGACACTCTTGTTGTTTGGTTATATAACATTCTTCAAAATATCTTTTTTTGTGTTCTGCTAAAAAATATCATACTGGTTTGGAGTATTTGAAGTAAACTAATGTATTCTTACTTTAAGTCGTTCAAAGTCTGTGTTTTTTGTTCTGCTGAAGAAAATAAAATATATTTTATAGAATGTTGGCAACTGAACACAAAATTTATGCCAATAGGGACCACTGTTGTTTGGTTACCAAACATCCTTTAAAATATCTGTGTTCAACAGAATATAGGAATGTATGCAGATTTAGAACCAACATGTTCTGTTAAAAATAAAACAAGATATTTTGAGGATTAATGGGCTCTGAACAACAGTGTTCCCAATCAACATTGTTAAAAATATTTTGATTTGTTCCTGCCGAAAAAAGAAACCAGAGGTTTAAAATGACTTGAGTTAATGAGTAAATGATTTTTTTTCATTTAACAGTAGCCAAATTTCCCCCAAAACTGTGGTTACATTCTTTCAAAAATAACTTTCATATTGTTCAGTTGAACAAGGTTTGGAACCACTTGAAGGTGAAAGAAGGATGACAGAATTGTCTATCGTAGTTTTGAGTTTTCAGAAACCCTTGGCATGCCTTTCACACCAGAAATATTGTACAAATATGGGCGGTCATTGATGCAGGCAAAGGTTTTCCTTCTTCATAGGAGATAGATGTTTTAAATCAATTACTTTGACGTGTTGCATGGAGCGAGCGCGCCACCACTTCTAACCTCCGGGTAACAGAGTGCCTGTGTTTGTTTAAGCCCTCTCTCTGGCCCACATTACTGAAACAGCCTGTCATAATGAGCAACACGCCATGGCTGCTTTCAACAGAGGAAGTCAGACACGCCTGCTGGGCCTTTGGCTCTCCATTTTCCATGTTTAGCGGACCGACCGCACTTAAATCCCAAATCCGTCTCCATAGTCCACAGCACCTGGGACCACCGTGACAAATGAGGTTCTAAAGTAGTAACAAATGCCAAACAGGTACAAATGGGGTTCCTCTGGAGACTCGGAGGTGAGGTGACCTCACCCATCATCACATGAATACAGTAGTCTGGGGTGACTTCTGTTGGCACCTGGTCTCCAAAATGGTTGCACTCTTTCCCTTGTAGACGTAATGGAGTTAGTGAGGTCAGGTTTGTGTGTTGTGGCATGTGTCTCAGACCGTAATTCAGACCGGCAGTCGAGGGGAACAGTATAACCCAAATCCTAAGGAATATGAAAAAAGTTGTTGCGCTTAATCACACAACAAGTTTGGTAAATAATTGTAAGGTGTGATCAATCTAAAAGAAAAAGAGACACAAATGAGATCTCAGCTTCTATGGGATAGATGTTTTAAAAGAAAAATTAGTATTACTGTCCTTCTCTTTAAAAAAATATTAAGACAATTGTTTCAACTTTAATTTTCTAAGTTGACATAACTTGCCGTCTTTGAATTCGTTTTTTTTTAAGTTCACTCAACTTAAAATTTTAGGTTGGGATTGTCTCAAGCTGTGTTTTCTGGATGAGTTGTTGGATTTACTTAATATTATCAGGTACATTGTGTCCACATGATTAAATAAAATTGTTTTAACAAAAAGTTTCTTCAAATTTAAGAGAAATGTTGTTTAACAACTCTATTTGTTAGTATTTGTTGTATTTGTTGTCTCAACTTAAAAACTTGTGTTGAGTCAATGTAATATCCATATCATGTACTCCCATTTATTGTGCACTTATTTTTATTTTGCAGAACACAGCAAATGTTTTATTATATTTTAGAATATTTGAAATCTTAGGGAATGACTACCTCATCCCCCATTCTCTTTTTTATTATAGGGAAATAAGTAACATTTAAATATGTCCACATGTATTCAGTGGAAGAATGTCATTAGAATGATGATTCCATTATGGTTCGACTGATTATAATATTTAATATATATCCTTAAGATCACGTCATTCTTAAAGTTAAGATCATTAGAAGTCCAAAAATGACTCATTTGGGTCTAACCTGGTCCACGTGAAGGCCCTTGTGGGACCTCTACATAATCATCAGAGAGATGACTATTTCAGCCACTTCAATCGCAGCTATATCTCTTCATGCCAGAGCAGGTTATACGGCCCATATTAAAAGAGCTTTATTCGCTGATCTCAAACCGTGTCCTCTCCAGCACACCGTGGAAATCGAGTTTCAGGCCAAAAAAAAGCAGAAAGCTGTTAAAATCTCTTCCCGGCCTTCACTGCCACACAGACTTCCCCTTTGAGACCGAACCGGGCAAAACGAGGCATGATTGGCTCTTCATGAGAGTTATGGAAGCCATGATCCCATTATTCCCCCCTTGAAGAATGTATCTGTGTGGCTCAGGCGCTTTTAACCTTTCCCTGCTCCTGGCTCTGGATCACCAGACCAGTCCAGTATGGTTTTAAAGCTTTGCTTTTTGTCAACCTGATGGGTCGTATATGGGCTGTATTTCAGAAGGCTTCGGTCGGATAGTGGTAGATCCCCATTTCAAAAGCACTTGCCCCAAGACATATGGAGTAATCTGCTTGCTGAATGGTACTGGAAATGGTATAAGTGAGTTATTTTGACTTACACCATAATGAAATCTTATTAATATCTACATTTTTTAAACAAAGACTTTTGAGACTTCTGTTTATGTTTGATTATTCTGGGACTGTTATTCTTATATTATGTGTATAGGATGAATCTCAACAATTTCTTAAAACATCATCAGATATGTCTTCAAATTTATATTTCAAAGTGTTTTAAAAGTTTAAGTACTTCTTATTAACTTCCTAATGTCTATGAAGTTTTAGAAAAAATTCCAAGACAGAGTTGAAACTTCTATGACAAATCTCTTTAAGATTTTCAGTCTTTGGTTACATCAAAGGTTGCATTTGGTTTCAGTGTTCCAAAATGTTTTACTTGCAAATGGCTCCGTATGTAAACTAAGTGGAAAGTAGTCTGACACACATAAAACACCCAGGAAGAGAATTTCTATCTGAAAAGAGCAGCTTGGAAAATAATACATTTACATGCTGGATCAGACTGCTTTGTGCTGGTTAATCAGGTAAAAACAAGACGCTTTAAAGGAGAAGGCCACCAAAAATGTCATGTCTTTCTTAAACCACTGATTAATTTATTTTTGTCTATGAAATAGTTGAAATAATAAATAATCTACAGTTGTTTTTTGACCACATTTCTCAACATTTAAGAAAAAAAGAAATGCATCAACTTCCATATAAGTACAGCATGCAACATCTAGATTTGGAGTTTTAGAATCGTCAAGCTGTCCTCAACTATCATCCCATTGAAAAGAAACGGTAAAAGCAACATTACAAATGAAAACGTTTGAGTTTGAACCTAAATAAAGGCACAAAGGTAACCATGAAAGTATATTTGTTTCAACCCTTCATTTAAAAGACAGATGTGAACATATTGTTAACTTCTAATGTATCTTATCCTGCTTTTGATGAGACAGCAAGAATGATGGGAACATAAAATACATGCTCACACTTTAAAACGTACGCGTATGCCAAAAGTACTCGACAACAGATGCTTAGGAAACATATGAAGAGCAGATGTTGGAGAGGCAATGATTCAACAAGGTGTGTGTGATTCTCAAACAGCTTCTAAATGATTGCCAGAGGAGCATCTGCGTCAGGTAGCCTAAATGAAACATTATGCATTGAGAAGTCACAAACGCAACATACTTTAATCAAGCGTGCACAGAAAAAATGACACCAACCCCATGTGGCAAATAAAGACTTACATGTGAAAATGTAAAATGGGATTTAATTCTTAAGAACCCATATCATCTGGTCATCCTGAAGGTTATATAGAATACGGAATATCAAGTGTCTTGAAGTGTTGAAGGAAAATATGTCTAGACGGGGTCTAACGTGTTTATACTTGGTCTGTTTTTCCGTCAGTGCAGTGATAAAGACATCGTTCCTTATGATTCATGCAGGATTTTTTGAATTAATCTCTTATCTTTTGGGAGTTTTGTGTTTTAGGAATCTGCCAAAAGGTCTTTTTCCAACAAAAAATGGTTGCATAGTTTCATGGATAAATGGAAAAACAACAGGTCTGTAAAAAGGGTTGGTTGCTATCAGAAGACTATTTTTAAATAGCAGAAAATGAGAAAAAAAGTTTTAAGCCTTCCTGTTTTAAATATTTAACTGCATGTCAGTTAAAAACCACCAAATGTTTCTTTAATATATTGATAGTAACTTTTGCTAATGACTTCCAGGAAAGGCCCGAACTCTGAAATCCTGGAATTTTATGTTCAGCAGACACAGATTCTCGTGCTGTGGTAATCCAGCGGAAAGCTATCATAAATTTGTCTCTGTGTGTTATGCTCTTGGGGTTCCTGGGCGCAGAGCGTTTCATGCAGTTCTAGATTGTTAATTTTAATACAGAGAGGTAAAAATCGAAGAGTAAAGTGTGAAACACTATCAAAGCTCGCTCAATAAAGCATCCGAATTGAGTCCTTCTACTCTTTCCTCACAAACTCATTTGATGGCAGTCGTATTTCACTCAAGTCATCTGACAGACAACGTGGCCTTCAAAAAAAAAATACATGTGTACCGTTTAAAACTTTTTGTTCAAGTATTTTCATATTGTATTAAATGAAAAGTTCAACTTCATGCTATGAAAAACACAAAATAAGACATTTTGAAAAAAATTTGTGTTTAAACAACATTCTTCTAAATATCTGCTTCTGTGTTATGCAGTAGTAAGCAATGTGTTTTGTAAATGAATGACCCTAGCTGGTGTGAGTCGATCTTACAGCTAAGAAAAAAGTCGTAGACGGTACAGCTCGTCAACAGCTGTAGAAACATTTTCTCAGCCTATTTTTCTGGACGCCGATTTTTCTGACTTATTAGCAGCTCCGTGACAAACCTTCAGCAGGCACATAGGAACGTCAAAAGAAATATTTAGCGACCAAAAAGAAATATTTGGAATAAAATGAATAAGGCTCGCAGTACGGAGTGCATACTTAATCCACACTGGGAGTTTAGTCTGCCTTCAGATGTCTCGTCCAACAGTTCCCCGGGCCACCTCGTAATGGATTTATGATCGATAATCTCATCAATCTGCTATACAGATCGCAGTCGTGTCTGTATTCTCAATGTCTACTCAGCTGAGGTGCACTGTCAGACATACTTGGCACATTCTGTTAAAAGAATGCAGATGTTAATGGTACGTCTGCAGAAAGTCAGACATATAAATACAAAAAAATGAAGAGATTTATAGTTTTAGATGAATCATATCATGTCCTCAATCCACCTGCACTGTAAAAAATTATTGATGTCACTTAAGAAATATCACAAAAATAAACTCAGTTGCAAGTTTATGTAATGAAAAAATAATATATTTTTAACATACACCTAATATTTTTGGGGAATTCAATCTGATTTATTTCTTTAATTTCAATATACACAACGTTTAAACAGTTCATATCAAAGCTTTAAAATGTATTCATTTTTTTGAGTGTAGCTTGTTTCACGAAAAACTAGTAAAAGTTTTTTGAATGTTCGCGCCTTAAATTGATTTCACTCATCATTCACCTACCCTCTTATCTTTTCAAACTTGTGTGACTTGCATTCCATAGAAAACAAGATGACGTTATAAAGAAAATTTGTAAGCGTGCAGAAGCAATACTGAATTGACAGAAAAACAAATGCCTGTTTCCCACATTCTTCAAAATATCTTCTTTTGTTCTGGTGAAGAAAGAAAATCATACAGGTTTGAAATGTCAAAAGGATGAATAATACAGAACCCTAACTGTGATACAACTAGCTGGCGTGAATTGGCTTTACTTCGATGACAACTCAACATACTGCATCTAAATATGAAAACGTCCTGATCTCCGCAAGTACACAAGCCCCCCTCCTCTATGTCTCTGCTTCTGGATGAAGCAACGATTTGGTTTCTGGCAGACTCGGAGCCCTCAGAAGCAATGCTAGAACAGATGTGGCAATGCTGATGCTCTCTGTCTTTTTCCGCGGCTCTTGGATTTCCTTCCTCTAGAACAGTCCAAACGTCATGGGGTCTGTGCGCAGATACGATAAGAGCAAACAGAGATTTCTGAACAACAGACACAGACAGAGAGAGAGAGTGGCAAGCAAAGAATCATAGGAAAACAAAAGAAAAGAAACAGCAGTTGAATACAACACATTTCTGGACAAAAATTCAAGCAGTAGACGTGATGGATAAATGAGTCTGGTTGTTTGGATGAGTGTGGAAAGGCCTGGATGTGGCATCTTTCGAGCAGGTTGTGGGGATGTACGCTGGCAGCAGAATACAAGCTGTTTGTTAACAGGGGAGTATTAACGACCTCCGCCAACCCTTGCCAAAAAACATGAATGAGCTTTAATCAAACCATGCCTGTGTTACAGCTGCAACAGCACTTCAGAGGAGGAGGAGGAGAGCCAGGGAGGATGAGGAGGAAGGGCCCAGGTTTGGGCATGAGTTCTTGTGGTTCCTAAAGTGTAGAGGAGAGAGGCTGTGAAAACAATTTGGGCATCTGTGTGGAGCACATGTGAAGGAAATGGGAGAACATGCGGATCATTTGAAGCGTGGGGAGAGACGGCGAGAGTATGAAGAACAAACAGGAGATCTGGAAGAGATTTTCGGGGGCAACAAAGGGTCCACAAATGTTTGAAATTTCTGGTGCAGCATAACATTTCTGGCATGGCATCTCCAACTAAAATATGTAAGATGAAGTACAACTAATCCACATATGACCCAACCATGCACTAATAAAACCTAGTGGTTGAGTTTGTCCTTATTTTACCTGATCATGGAGTGCCCTATCTCAATAGAGAACTGAAAGATGGCACTTCAAATCTTCTTTGTCAACTCTCTTACTAAAACAGACTAAAAGAAGATGTGCAATGGATTCTTTGATTAATGAGACCGGACCACTGTCTGAATCTGTGTGGCATTAGACTGTTTGCTGAATCATCCTGGTTCCTGTTTATAGTGACTTGTCTAAATATACTGAACGCTGTAGCTAATAAAATCGCTGCTCCTCTGCTTCGGTGGGAATGGACCTTCCCATCATCCACCACAGATGTTCTAAGCACACCACACATATCTCTGTGCAACACCTGTTGGTTTAACCTAGATTGAAGTTTACAGAGCAAGGAAGCTTAGTTGTTCTGTACGAAGCCTACAATGGTCTCACAAATCATGAATGGTTGTTGAAAATTTCTGCACAAAACATATTAAAATGGTTAAAAAGGGGAATTAAAAAAAATTCTGTAAATGGTATATTTGATTAAAAACAATATATAAAATTAAGGTCTGTTGATCAGTCACAAATAAAATTGTGAGAATGAAATAAAGTTTTAAAGGAAATTTTGTTAAAATCCTCATGAAGTTAAGTATTCTTTAGATATAACCTGGTGAAAGCACACTTTCTAAAGGTCTACATTTAAATTGTAAGGCATTGCAAGAATGCAAAGCCTTTGAATTCAAGGTTAAGAGTGTAATGCATTAAGGGTTAGTTCACCCCAAAAGATTTATTCTGCCATCATTTACTAACCTTACAGTTGTTAAATATCTGCATACATTTCCTTGTTCTGAGTAACACTGTTTAAGTCAGATTCTGTAAGAATGTTTGAAATTGTACAGTTTTCCCATTGACTACCATAGTAGGAAACATTTCTTCATACAACTTGTGTTTTTGTTCATTTCATACAGATTTGTGTCTACTTGAGAGTAAATGAAGATTTAAATTTTTGGCTTGGACTATCTCTATACAATAACTCCATCTTCTTCTTTGATAGGCTCATTCCTGTAAAAATGTAGGGAACTATCCTCTAAACATTGGCTTTGACCATCAGGGAACTGGGACAGACCTCGGCCAGTGGTTTGGTTTCTTGAGAAGCATGTGAACCCACACATGCAAACACAAACTTCTGCACATATGGTCAAATTGCATCAAAGCATAAAATAGCATAAATATAATGGGTTATTTTCCAACCACTCCAAGACTGTTTCAAGACTGGCTGATGAAAGAAGATAAACCCTTCACTACAAGCTATTCATTACAAGCTTTTATAACAAGTTGATGGACAGATTTCATCAACTTTAGATCCCACAAAACAACAACTCCAAATGAGGAATGGTGCACGAGGTTGGACGTCTTAGAAAAACATTGAACATTATTTTATCTCAGAGGAAATTTCCCCGCAAAGCTGAAATACTGCTATTTTTGGATAGGGTTATGGTTGACCATTACAGAACAACTCCTAAGAATGACTGCCAAGGCTGTGTTCGTCAAAATTGTGCTTGACCCCTTGAAGGTTTCAGAGGTCTGAGGTGTGTATGAAGTTCTGGCTTCCCTCCACAATCACATTAAACAGTTTCCTTTGTCGTGGCGAGGTTGTCACTCGCTGTGATTGAAAGGTCTAGTATTGTGTTTCCAATGCAAACAGTCAGAGTAATTTATATTCTCATGAGTTTTAAAATAGAATGAATTCATTCGTTAACATAATATCCACGTTACCTGGAATGTTAAAGAAAAGAAAATAATAATCTTTTGCTATTTTCTGGGCATTGACTGGCGATTGTTTGACAAAGTGAAATAATCAAATCTACAAGACAAGTTCTTATGTTTTTATTAATAAGTTATTAAAACAATCTCTCCTCAATCGTATTACAGTACTAACCTTCATATTTGCTGAAATCCATGAAATTACAATGACATGTGTGTAAAACAAATATATACATTTAATTTAACCTTTAATTTTCCCTGTGAATTCTCTCAGTAAGTTCCTGTTGACCTAAGATTAAAAGTATTGGAAAAGTAAGCTTGTGTTTAACCACCAAAAAGTTTACATTTTCCCATCCGATCATTCATGAGTTAATTTAATTAGCTTATGTTTTATAACTGGGTTCTCTGAGCCCACAGACATACATTGAAGAAAAAAAGTATTTGATGCCCTGCTGAATTTGAACTTAAAGTTATGAAAGCATTAAATGGTTAATAAGAAAACTTAAATGGATTAACTTTAGCGCTCACACATAAACACTCAGAGTGTTACGTCTATTTATCATTATACTTATCATGAACTTCAAAATTCCTAACTCAACTGATAACAGAATTTGAAACATACCGGATGTTTTCTCCTTTAATCATGAAATACAGTTTGCTAATTTTTTTAAAATTGCACTTTATTCCGAGGTTTTTCTGCACTTGGGTATTTGCATCTTATTGATTTGTAGACGAAGTCTAACAACCTGTTAACCGGCGCATCAGCTCCTGGTTGACCCGGTACATCGCTGCCACCGGGTTGTAGGAGAACGAGCAGAGCCACACAAAATAAATCTAGTGGGTCTGGATTCAAATCCCCTCCGGGTCTGGACTGGACAGCGTAATGTGGCCAAATACATAAGGGGAAGGAGAGAAGTGGTATAATTCATTTAATGGCATCCACGCTTTCCTATAATTGTAAAACTGGGCTTTTGGGCTAACTGTGGGTATCGGGGTTAAAAAAATTAAACAATTTTTTTTGCTTTTTACAACTAACCAAGGTCACATCTGGGAAGAAAGGCAGATAGAGCAAGACAGGAAATGGAATGCTATTTGAAATTCTGGCAGATTCAAAGGAGGCACTCCAAACAAATAAAATGATAAATCACATCCAAGCATCTCCCTAATAAACACTATCCTTCCCTTAAAAACTGAAGGCTGCTGGCCTGCCTTTGACCTCCTCTTGCTTTTAGATCCCACTTGCTGGTCTCTAATAATAGTTATCAAGTTTTTTGAACCATTGTACCCCGGAGTGATGGACTCACAGAGATGTTGTTAACAGACAGTTGGAGACTTTCAGGTTCATTAGCTGTAGCAAGAGCCAGCGTTCTTGTGTCAATACCATTGAAAGCTCTATTGATTTGTAAAACAGGGAGCATGGTTTTCAGATATGGGGATTGTAGTTTTAGGAGCATTTTCAAATAACTGTCCAGCAAATCTGAAGAGCTGTAAGTGTTCTTTACAGGGCTGTAAGCGATGGCCATTACCTGTGAAAAGTGCTCCTGTTGAGAGTCTGAAATAAAATCTATTTGCCATCTGACTTTGTTTTGAAACCCATACAGAATGGTTATATCATTGGTACAATACATTATTCTATTAAAGCTATCAACCACAGTGTGTTTTCCGAAGGTAATGTCACAAAGATATACAAGGGTGTTTCTGAACTACATTCAACTTTAATATCCCACAGGTTGATTTATTAAAACTAATTTTATGTCTTAAAGTGAAACTTAGCATCAAAAGGTCAATTCCACCCTCTTTGCATTAAAAACCTGCATGATTTTCATTTTTCCAAAGATCAAAATTGGAGGTATTTTGAAGAATGTTGATATCTGGCTGATGGTATCTGGATTTTCTCTCCATACAATAGAAGTACATTTGTGCAAATGCTGATAAACTTTCTTCTAATTATTTTCTTTGATCCAGATGATGACATCATTTATATTTTTTGGGAACATAAATCTATATTATGATTATTATTATTATTATGATTATTATGATTATTATTATTTTTATTTTGAGCTTTCCTGTAAATACGTGACATATAAATGTAAGTTAGCATAAGATTTCTTTTTTGCTGTTATCAAGTCGGTAAACAGCAGTTGTCTTGTCTCTGGTCTTCATGGCCATGTGTTATCCAGAGCTGTCCTTCAATAATCAGGTTTAATGGGACAGAAAACGATTGACTCTTAGACGCCACAGGTCCAGGAGCAGATGTCCACCAGACCCTACAATGCTGCATACAGATAATGACATTCAATGGTGTATTGTTAAACATGAGAAATTAAATTTCAATAAATCACAACGTGCTGTGTGTCAATTTCCCCTTTGGTAGAGTCAAAGATTAATTGAAATAAATGCCCTTTTTGTTCTCCTGTTGTTGATGCATGACTGCTTAAGCGAATGTCTGTTAAAGAGGAATGGCAGTTAGTTGTCTACGTTCTTTAGGGTTTGCTCGAGAAAAGGGAGATAAATTGAGGAAAATGGGATTTGGAAGTTATTTAAAGGTTAGAATATGTGCAGAACTGGTAAGATTTAAACACACAGCAGTCCTCCAAGCCTTTTACGTTCATGACAAGAAAATGTAAAGTATGTGGTAGCCTTGTCTTGTGTAGCAAAGTGACATAATTTCTGGTCAATGTGTAGCCAGTATTATTCTATTAAAAAAACTGACAGGAAGGGCACATAAACACTGTAAAAAAAAATTCAGGTGACTTAGTAAATATGACAAAAACAAATTAAATTAATTAGCAAAAAAATAACAATAAAAATATTGAGGATACTTTATTAACGTTTTGGCTGTTAATTCCTATCAAATGTATTCATGTTTTTTTAGTTCATGCAATGTTAAAAATAATTTTGTTTAACAAAAAAAATAAATGTTTTAAATAAACCAATTCTTTTGACGAAATCTTATAAAAGTATTACAAATGTAAGATATCGGATTTAATATTTTTTTTTCTTCCTTTACACAAAATGTAAACAATATATTAACTCAATTTAAAAGCTTTAAAATGTATTCTATTTCTATTATAAATAATTTCACGTACAAACACAGTAATTTCTTTTGATGATAACTGATAAGTTTAACGATTAACATCTATTAGCACCAACCAATCACTTTTCTTACATTATATTTATACTGGGTGCATGCATCTGAGATATGATTCTCTCTAAGGGGACGAAGTGAAAGATAAACTAGTGTGTCGTATCTTTTCCAACATAGTCGGAGCAGACATGAGTAAAAATGATATTTGGGTCATGAAGTGTGGTTGTTTAATTTTTGGGAAATCTCATCTAATAAATTCTGGAACATAATATATTCAGTTGTAAATTTGACATTTAGTACATTATATTACATCAAAATATTTGACATATGCATTAACCTAAAGTGATTAAACTTCATATTAGTGTTCTGGCTATGGGAAGTCCTTGGATTAAACCCATGACATTGGAAACCAACCACTGAGCACTAGAAAAACACGTCAGCACAGTGTCTGTCTCTCCCTTTCGCTCCATGAATAAGGAATATTACATAATGCCTGTACTGTCAGATGATGATAATGATGGTTAAAGACTGGTATATCAGAATTTGGGGAGCATTAATAATGCATTATTATTCAAAGAAAGTCAGAATAAAACAAATTTAAAAAATCCAAATTAAAAAAGCAAAGGAGGTAATTTTTCTTACTGTAACAGGAGGGAACAGTAGAAACAGGATATTATTCGTATTGTTTTTTACTGATAGGCGAAACAAATCCCAAAAGACATTTTACCCTTTACTTTCTCCCCAAAGAATACTACAATGAGAATGAGATTGTGTGAGTCTGTGATTTAGTAAACATAGGGAAACTTCATTTAGGCACATCTGTTTTAGCTTGCAAATTCGTGTAAATATTTGTTTGTGCTCATGTGTAGGCGACACATTTTTCTTCTGGTTTACAGACCGCTGTAGGTTTAATTGAGACAAACTGTTTACACTACAGAAAGCATAAGCCAATTACACTCAACAACACTACAACAATCTGTTCACTCCATAACATGTGACATTTAAAAAAAAAAACAATTCTTATCTTTACATCTCTATCACCGTCTTTGCTTGAAACATTAAATTGCAGACTACTTCTCGAACTCTTAAAGGAGGGGTAAGTTAAAACTGAGTTTATGTAGTATTTCTGTGCTTAATATACTCCTCCATACAGCCTTGCACAGAAATCGGAAAAGTTCTTTCTAATAACTAAGTATTCAATCATCATCATAAGATTACAAGTTATTTATTGGCTGATCCCCGTAAAATCTGCCAACGCACCAATCAGAGATCTTGGAAGAGCGCGAGCATCAGCGTGTGGGAGCTCGAGTTTTCCAGGTACAGTCGTAAAGCTGTGTCTATCTTCTGTAAATGTGGGTAAACCGAAGACTTTTTGATTAAATGAACAGCGCCAAGATTACTTAAGATTAACATAAGATTAATAGATACTGCCTGTGACATCCCTTCTTTAATGACAAATTATGTCAAATTCACATTTCCCAAATTGAATTTTTTTTTCATGAGCTCATTTCCTTAATGCACGTCTAACTTAAGGAGAGAAAGCTCCACAACATCCATTACATTCCAAAGACCATGATCAAATTCACTATCGGATGATGATAATCATCATCTGGCCAATGCCAGGACTTGCTAGAATTACAGACGTGCAGGTGATGAATGGACACATTTAGCTTTAGTGCTGTTCAGCATATTCTTTCATGTCCATTTGCATAGACCGAGTTGAGGGAGGTGCCAATGTCCTGGAGCCTGCATACCTGTGGTTCTGCTGAAAAATACAGGGTGGTGTGGATCTAAAGCCTCTGGGTTACAGGTGGCCAAAGGCCAAGTTTAGGGCGGACCTCATATTGGCATGATGCCCACAGTCTACTATACAGAGCCAGAGCATGTGGAAGTGCTTTAGGATGGAGAACGAAGCAGCCAGCCTCGTGCCGAATGCCTTACCACAAAGACAAAGAAGCTGAAAGCAAATTACTCTTCATTAGAGCCACGCAACCAGTCGCCAGGGTCCCGAGCGTGGAAAAACAACACGGCCGTGAATTTATGATGAACGCATCATGAAGGAAGGGGTCCGACATGCAATGTGCCACCTGCTGAACTGGTTTCAATTTCGCTTTGGATGAGAGAACAGAAGCTCTCATCGCTGAAGATGAAGTACTCCTGCATCTGTATCTGAAACACACATTCTTTAACTTTATGGCTCTGTCAGTGGAATAAAGAAATGCCAGTTGTAATTCCGACGATGTGAATTCATGTATTTCCAGCTCCCTGTGGAGTTTTTCTGTTAGCATCCTCTGTTACCGCTTGTTGGTACAGCAAGCCAAGTTAAATGGCCATATTGAAAGCATTACCCTCTAAAAAGAACATTTTGTCCTTAAGACATCTAAAAGGATCATGTGACAAACCGGGCCGAAACGGCGCAAAATCCGCTAAGTCCAATTGAAAAGATATTTTTTCAAACCGTCGCAGATGTTTTGTGGAACGTTTTCAATTGAACCGCTATAGATATGGTTTCACAGAGGTCATTAACCTCTCAAATGTTCCAATCCCGACCACACCAGAGAGAAAAGACCCATTACTAACATACTCAGCACCCTCGGACCTGATGACAGGACTCAGCCACCCAGGGATGTCATCAGCTCAAGCCCAGCGTCATAATATTATTGTCTCGGAGGTGTCGTGATAACCATCATTTTCTCAAACGCGGAGCCGCCGTAATGAAAACGTCTATGAGACATTCTCGGTCTGGTCCACAGTGTCGCTAAAACGTTTTCATTATATTACAACCAATAGAGTCAAATTGACTCTCTCCCAGACAAAACAGAACATGGAGCATAAAAATTGTTATGATGGAGCCTAAACTATGGTAAGGCTGATGGTGTACGATGCTACCAGGAAGGCAAGCAAGTCTGTTAAATCCTTTTAATGTGATTCACTACCTTACCGCAATAAGGAAAATCTGGAATCATGTACAATTCACTCTAATTCTCTAAAGATGTCTCCATTTAAAATGCAGTATAACAATGAATGAGTGAGGAGCCTGAGCCATGCCGGACAACCGCTGGGCCAAAACACTTTCTTTGCTGCCGATATTCGAACCCAAAGAGCTTAAAGGAGTAGTACAACCAAAAAGAAACATTTGGTATAAAATGTAGATATTTAAAAAAAAATGGTTAAACTAAAATCATTGCTGTTCACCACTGACTTCAATAATAGTAGTTCGTTCTGCCTTTGGAGAGAATGGTGACCCAAAATGGCTTGGATACATACTTTTATTACAATGTCCTCATTTGTGTCCAATGTAAATAAATTATGAAAATAATTACATTGCTTGATTATACAATTTTAATGACAAATGTTGAAATGAACATAAAAATTAAAAACACACTATTGAGAGATCTTTCATTTTTAGCTCATCCACATTCTCAGATCCCAACAATCTTCCAAATATATTTCTTTGTGCTCTGCAGAAGAAACAAAGTCACACAGAGGCTTAACTAAAGTTAACAAATGCAAATGTATACGCTGTTGCCTAAGTTATAAATCCTCATTGTTGTAAGAAATGAAAACAACAAAAGTAACCCTAACACACAATTTATCAGAGCATCTTGATGTCTCGCTTTCATTCCCACAGAAAACTTTTGGCCTTTCCTGAGCCAAACATACGAACAAAAGCTCATCTGGCTATCGCAGTCAGGAACTGTCTCTTGTCGTCATTCTCAGATTCAAAGCGAGCGTGAAATAGAGTTGCCGCCATTACTCGCTGAGATCGCCCGTTCTGAGAGAGGACAAGGCCAAATGTCCCATGCTGGTGTGACTGTCAGTCTGTGTCTGGGTGTTTCTCATAGATCTCTAAAGCGATGATCATTGAGAATTTGCGGGACCGGCGACAGGCTTCCAACCTTCCAAATTTGATGTCCATGTTTGCATTCATAAAGAAGAGACAGAAGCAGAGAACAACAAGATCATATGACTGCTACAAATCTCACCCTCCCACTTTTTCCAACTTTATTTGAACATCATTTGCGGTCGCTGGCTTGATAGTTTTGTATCGACCTACATGGATTTCTGGTTGAAGATTTTGGGTGACTAGCGACCAAAGTGACTGCATACTTGTACATATGCTTCTCCCTGTAATTTCGCTCCCTCATCACCCCGCCCTTTCCACATCATTTCCAAATCAAATCTCAAACACGATGCTAGAGCGAAGAGACGACTAAAGCTCGCTCTGTGAATTCTGCAGACATCTGCTTGAAACGTGAGGTGCTGCTTTGTCTTTGACAAGCATGTCATTTTCAATCTCCAGGAGAGCAGCGATTTGAGGTTTTCCCTGTAGTCTGTTACAGATGTAAGGTTTCAATCACTTGTGGGTCAATCTCAGCTTCCTATTTGCAAAGCAAATACATTATGAAAATAAGAGCAGACTTTGGCCGGCCCTCTGACACCTCCCAACACAATGTACTTTCAACCAGATTTTTTTTAGACTCAAATATGATTATGACACAAACATGTTAAAACATTGTAATTAAATTTGTCATTAAAGCCAATTGGAAGAAATTTTGTATTCAATTTTTGTAAGGCCAACAACTTCTGTGTTAGTTCCTCACATATAATAAAAGATTATTACACAGAAAAACATACAGAATTTACAATATAAAATGATTAATATTGTATATATTAAAAATGAAAGTTTAAATATTACAAAATAAAAATTAAACACTGAAAATTTTAATTATTTAAAAAAAAGGTGAAATAAAATATTGTATTTAAATATACTATAATTTAATATTTAAAGCCTAAAACTTTAATGAAAAACCATAAGCATTTTCAATATAAAAATATTATATTATAATTATATACATGGGTAAATTAATGCATTCAATTTTTTCATGACGAATGAAATGACAACATTTTAACATGTTTGCAAGAGCATTATCTATTAATCAGCTTAAAATGTCCTAATGAAGGTACAATGAAAGCTAAGTTTGTGTTAAGCCGGTATGCATTTTTATCACACTTTTTAAATAAAATTCTTTAATGACATGTTCGAAATAAAAGTATATATATATACAACCCGACCTGCATTCGAGAGCCAATATTTAAACTACCTTTGTGATCATTTGCTCTGTTTCTCCGTGTATAAGGCACAGCTGTCTCACTTCTGAGTGCACTAGCTGGGCGGCACACCGGGACGGCAGATGCTACACTGGACTACTCATGCACACATTTCTGATCCTACATGATTGTGTGTAATTACCAGCTGTAAGCTGATAGCGGAGAATAAGGAGTCTATTGAGCTGTCAGTGAGGCAGCCTGCTGACATGGACAGGTACAGGCTCAGCAGAAGGGCTGGGAGATGAGGGGACGGTAACTAGACACTCCTCCATTGGTCAAGCACTAACAAATGCCTGTCAGTTCTGAGGTGTTGTATTGAGCGAAACCAGTACAAGCCTGTCCGACTCTTTCTTACAATCTCAAGAAAAATGTTCTGGAGACAGATAGATCCATGAAGGAGAGACGGGATTTTGAGCTAGAGCTTTTTGAGGAGGCTCCTAATTGTCTACTGCACCATACAATTATAAGATTACAAGATGTAAATCTTTCATTATCAAGCCCTATTTCTGTGCATCCATCGTAGAAAACATGCTTTAAATACCACCAACCTAGAAACATCGTTTCCATGTCGATATAAACAGGGAGGGTATGAATGTGAAGGTGAATCAGAGGCATTCTAGAAAGGAGAAAAATGGTCTCTCTAACATGATACTGGTTCCCTGAGGCCACAAACCTCCTCAAATTCATATCCTGCCCTTTAAGTGCGAAAGTGAGGAAAAGAGTTCCAACGTGATCTTGTTGTGAGATTAGGTTTTGCTCAGTGGAGCCAAATGTGGCCATAAAAAACTAAATGAAATTACAGCATTGATATCAATGAGTCATGTACAAGAGCCCAGCCTCGGGCTCTTTTCACATACACCCTGCCCGGGCATCCATGAGAAATGCAAAACACGTCACTATATATTTGAAAACATGGCTCTCGGAAGGGTTGTACACCTTCGGAAGTATGCATTGTTGGGACAAGCAAGACTTTTGTACGTCCTTCTGTATTCATCAATGATGAATACAATTATATCAAGATGGATAACACAAATGTTTATATATTCGGAAAGCTGTATACTGTATTTGAGCTCTAATACATATTTCCATTCATTGTAAAGAAAATGCATTTAAGTAGTTCACATGTGACTTTTATATCTCTGTTCATTTTTTATGTCTATATATTATATGAATTGACAAACAGAAGTCATTTCCTACATATATACTGTAATGCTGCTTTAAGAAACCAATATGTGTAGTCATGCAACCAAGGTCTCTTAGAATGTAAAGGATTGAATTCTCTCCAGTTTACATAATATTCCCACTTGTGTTTGTGGATACTGCCCCCTATGTTCCAAAAGTGCAAACATTTAAAGGGTTTTTCTTTCTCAAGCCCTTCTGAAAATTGATGAAAGATTTTGGGGTTATTTGTTGCAAAAGGTATTTAAACGCATTAATTGAAGACTCACCCTTGTGTCGTTAAAGTTGTTTTGTCAACCTGATCCACCTGAAAGTGTGTCATCATTCTTACATATCAAAGTTTGTAAAGTCATCAAATTCTGGGTGGCAGAAGTCATGTATACTCATAGATTTAAAAATGGCGCATGGACATGGATTGAAATATGACATCACAGTACCATGAGAGTGATTTAAGTATTAACAAAGCAGCCGTCTCTTGAAACCATCTCGCGGTTCTTTGTAGGCTTGTTTGACTTGATGCGGCAAGATCCGACAACGGATGGTATCAAAGTGATTACTTTGACACCAGTCTGCCATCGGGTTTTGCGGCGCCGCATCAAATCGAACAAGCCCAACGTCATGCATCAAAGAACTTACAGTCAATCCCATAATTCAGCAGGACATTGCGGCCTACAGAGAACCGAAAAGCCCTTACTGGTGGAGCGTTACATACAGCGATATTTTATCTATTAATGGAAGCACGCAGTTCTAGGATTTTGTGTGGCTACAAGCAAGTTTTGCACATTTTCTTTTATATTTTATATTTATTTATAATTATATTTTATTTTATATTTATATTAAAAGAGGTAACACATTATTTATAAAGCTTTATCAGTGTTTACAAAGTGCCTTACAGAGAACTTATGTATATCTTTATGAAAGAGCTGTGCAATAAATTGAAAATGATTTTCAATTTCCATTCTAGCTTCCAACAATTATGAAAACGAAATCTAGTTAAAACATTATTTGACGTATTCAGTTTTGCATTTCTTTTAGTATTTGTTGGATATTACTCAGAGTAATCTATTTATTAATGTCTCATCTAATTTAACGTTAATTTATGATTGAGTTGATAATTACGCTGGGTTTTTAATGTTTTTATTCATTTATTAATAATGTATCTTTTTACTTTTCAAAACCAAAGACATTGCGTAAAACAATTGCTATGATCATTTTTGTCATTATCGAACAGCAATAAGCATTAACAGAAAATTACGATATTTTAATTGTGATTATATCTATATAGAGATTTGTTTCCAGACTTCAAGACAAACTGGAATGCATTTATGTTTTCATAAACATAAAGCATTGAGAACATATAGGAGTTAGAGTTACAGTAAATAATAGGACCCCATGTGTTCTCAGAAACTGTAGGACCCAGACCGGTCCATTCAATCCAGAAAATTTGAAATAGATCACAGCTGTACAGCTGTGTCCTCAGGATGAGACCGACGAATTTAATATTCACCCTTCAGCCGTGTCATTAATTCTCCGTAACAGGACAAATCAGGTCTTACATTGGATACTGTGAGAAACTGTTTCTGGGTATTTGCATTTTTAATAAGCGTTGTGAGCAATCACATGGCTAATTTTTAAGAAAAATAGCTTTATTTAGGAAACGTCTTTGTCTTCTCTTTATGAATTTCAGAGCTTCTCTATTCATGCTTGGTAAGAAATAACGTGTTATCAGGTCTGTTAGGAGTGAATGGTTGGCCAACCAATGGAAAATTAATTTTAAATTAGAGAGTTTGAATACATATCTTGAAAAATTGTTATGTGGAAGAATTGCTTTAGAGTGTCTAAAAAGCTTTAAAGGTGTGGGAAAAAATATGATTGTTTTTTTATTTTGCACACAAGTAAATCTATTCTTATTGAAGCAAAACAAAATCATGATAACAATTTATTTTAGGCATACTTTAAGGCTTCTGTGATGTAGGTTTACAGTATCAGAAAGTACTTTACAATAAACTTTTGTATGGACAAAGAAGACTTCATGGATCTTAAATTCTGAACTGCTTTTCCAGCTGTTGAAAGCATGGCAGGCATGAGAGGGATCCACAGTGTAGTAACGGATGTCTGTCCTGTGGGATTACCCTGCGGAACACATCCTTGTGCTGGATTTAAAAGCACTTTGTCGATAATAACGCCAGTCCTGAATGAAGAACAAGGTCCCACAGAACTGTAAAAATAGAAAAAACGGGACCCAGTAAGCCAATCAGAGCTGTGTGCTAAAGAAAACTGCCTAATCTTTGGATTCTTTGAACTCCAGACCACCTGCTTTCCAGCAGAATCATCCCTTGTTCTTTGCTTGTCAGTATTATAACATATGTTGTAGTACAGTGTAAGTTTTTGGAGTTTTCTTGGGGAGCTTCTTGCATGGGGTGATCGACCGCCATTTATAGTGCGATTTTAGGCACACTTGTGTAAATTATGTAGAGTGTTTTTTTAAAACCATAACCCGTAAATGGAAAAATACTGAACATTTACCATTGGCAGTTACATGTGACTTGCATGGTTCTCAGTGTCCTTACAATAGAAGTCAATGGGGACCACGGGTCTTTGTCGAATGACATTCTTCAAATATCTTCTTTTGTGTTCTGCAAAAAAATAAAGCCATTTAAGTTCCAAATGATGGCATGGCTTTATTGCATGAATTGTGCATTTGTCATTTTGCCAGCTGCTTCTTTTTTCCATTATACTGTTCTCTCTTCATCCATGTGACAACCAGAACTGTCCGTCACCTCAATATGAACCCTGTATCTCCAAAATGAGCTTGAACTGTCATTAAATGCTTGCTGATGCTGAAAATGTGGCTTTGTGTAGTGTTGGGCAGCTCAAACAGTTTGGGATTTGTGAACAAAAAATATTAATAATTTTCAGTGGTTTGCTTGAGTGCTTCGTCTTTGGTGTTTCAGATAAAGTATCTAAGGCATGGTGGCTATAAACATAAAATTCCAAAATCCAGAAGTGTTAAAGAAGACGCATGTTTGAGGACGGCAAAATGGTTTAGAGCTTTGCCTGAACATGCATCCCATTGTGTTTTCACAACAACTAGCTGGTTATTTTCACGTCATTACCTATTCAATACGCTCAGCTGTGTCCTTTCAAGAAAAGTTGTGCCAAAGCAAAGACTTCACAGGAGTCCTGTTTGTCTAACTGACACGTCATGCAATCGCTTTCATCTTGCTCGACTGCCATCTTGAAAGGTCACGGGGTTTTGGGCACCATGCGGCAATGCATGCTGGGATACATAGGCAACGAAGAGGCCACTCTCCGGCGGCTTTGACCTTCACACGCTTCTGTGCCTCCTGAGCCAGGGGGAGTTGGCAGCTGTCTGGCAACAGACGCCATTGCCATTTGTTCTGGTTCTTTTATTTAGAAATGACATCAGCTCCTATATGGTCATGTCTCACCTATATTCAAATTCAGTTTATAGCAAAACTTTTAAAGCCATACTCAGTTTAAAGCCGTATGGTTGTGGCATGCAAGGTTGAGATTTAAAGTGATGGTTCGCCCAAAAATTACAATTCTGTTATTATTATTAATACTCTCTAGTCCTTTCCAATCTGTATTGACTCAACAGTTTACAGCAAAAAATGAGTAAATTTACTGTTTAACCGTTTAAATGTTGTGTATGTTAGTAAAAAATTCTCAAATATTTTGATTTACATTGCAAATATTTCTATTTTACTTAATATTAAAAATGTTTTAAACTTTTAAAATGAACTTTTAATCAATTATTTTAGTATTTTCAATGAAAAATAACTATTTAATGTTAAATAACTATATAACTATTTTAATTTAACTATTTGAAATTGTTTTGTTATACTTACTAAGCAACAAGTATTTTTTATGGTGCAGGCACACATTCACTTTCGTCGTATGCGCACAAAACCAATGCAAGTGAATGGGTGCCGACATTCTTCAAAATATCTTCTTTTGTGTTCTGAAGCCAAAGAAAGTCATACAGGTCTAAAACAGCATGCGTATGAGTAACTGATAACAGAATTTTCATTTTTGAGTGAAATATCACTTTAATGTTAAACTGATGAAATACTGTAACTTCAAGGGGACAGAAACGTTTTCACTTCTAAACATAATTACCCATGTAGCTCTGGAAAGTATGATTCATTATAAAAATAAAAATAAGCATTGTGTTTGCTAAATTTGCTTAATGTTAATAACATCCTTGGTTTTAAATTCGGATTCAAAGCTTAGGGGATAAACGGGTGTCAGTGTTTTGTGCTTTGAATTGCATTTTTGTTTAATGTGGAATTATCCCTGTCTGGCAGTACTACACTCCGCTAACCTGACAAAGCAGCACCATTAGCAATAAATGTGCTTGATCCCTAACATAATCCCTATGACTAGACATGCTAATGCAGGTTAACACCTCCAAGTTCTCCAATTAAAATGATCAGACAAACAATGTTCTGGTCCATTTTCCATAATCTGGCACATGAGTAAGGGAACATGACACCGTGGCTATATGGAAGTGCTGACATTAATAAATTCAAGAGCTTTGGAAGTGTTCTAATATATAAGGACTTAACTTTAAGCTTCTTTAATATTCACCGTGTCTATTTTAGTCATGCATAACAGTATACAGTGTTGCTGTTTGAATCTTTCCCTGTATATCTCTGGAGGAGTTACATTGACTTTGTACACCGCTCATTTGATGTTTGGTGCTCTTTTCTAATCCCTGATGCAATTTGGAGATGGAGATAAATGCTCTGAACACGGTTTTATGCATTTGCATACATACTTTCATATTGTGCATCTGCAGCTCCCAGTTTCCCATGGAAACAATGCACGAAGGGCTCCTGTAACCGGAGATGCCAAATGGCCCACAATGGCACTGCTGAGAGATAAAATGAAATCAAAACAAGCTGCTGACAGTGACGGAACTTTTGTCGAATTTGAGACTAGGGCCACCATCTCCCCCGCTGAGAATATTCTCTCCATAAGTACATACTTATATAAATACAACGGTATAGCTGGTGAAATGTTTCTTGAGTAAGTTCATTTGAAATAACTTGCAACATTTAATTAACCTGTCTACACTTAAATGTCCTAAATACTATTATAAACACATCTCTGATATTACAACAGGTACCTATGGTAGAAGCTCTGATTAGTTGGGCCTCCCATCACTCATCCTTGTGTTTGGGTTATCCTGTGAGCTTGTCATCTCTGTGGGGTCTCTGTCACTATAGGGATCTGTCACACATATGACACTGTCCTTTAGGGGTCTTGAGAGACATAGATTCTAAGTTTCCTTTGACGAGTCATCCATTATTCTTGTTCAAAATGGACACAGTGTCAAGTTCCTTCAAGCACGGACATACAATGTGGCAAACAGAGAGCAGAGCTGGATTAAATTAACAAATGAAGGGAAATTTTGCTTTTTATCATTTAGAGGACAATGGACACATTCATTTTTGGATAAAAGCCATTGGACAAAGAGCTGCATGTACATTTCTCTCTTGTTGCCTAATACCAGTATGGGTTAGAATAAAAAACTTGAAAGTGAGTTATTGGTTTTATAACTTTTAATTTGAATAAATTTGTAAATTTGGTTCTAATAGTATCATTTAATTTGGTTAATTCAACCCAACCCAGTCTGTTAAAGACTTTTTTGTGATACATTTTTTCTATATAAAATGTTTTTGCATAAAATAGTGTACATTATGTTATGTGTGCTTTTTCAATGTGATCTCATTGTAATTGTTGATATGTAATAATTTCTACATAAAACCATTCCCACAAAATATAAATTACATTATGTAATATCTTAAAGACTGACCGTGTACAGTAATGTACATTTTCATAATGATGACACCTGTTCTCCCATATTCAACAAGTCAAATACTTTCCCATATTCAACAAGTCAAATACTTTGCAGGAATTTATATGGTAAAGAAATTGTCTGTTATAAATCTTTCAGATGCTTCTAGATGACATGAAGTACATTCTGGGATACCATGCATTCTGGACAGAGACTATGATATAAAGCATGATTTCATTAAGGTGTGTCTCAAAAATTAGACAGGAAGTGTGTTTATTTGAAAACAAGAAAAAGGCTTTTCTTTTGGATTACGTAAGTGTTTCGGCAGTGTGTATTATTCTCTTCTGGTTCTCTTGAAGGGCTGCTCTCCATCAGGCTTTAGAAATCCCACCAGTTCTGATCAACCACAGCAGCGCTGCCCATTTTCCTATCCAGCCTTTACTTTTTGAAGGAAGTCCAGGTTTTACCCCAATTAGATATGTTCTGGAAACAGTACACCATAATGGCAGATCTCGAAAGGCACATGTTTTTGATTTGAGAAAGCCTTTGCAGTCTTGAGCCCTGGCAAAGAATCCTTTCAAAACAATTCCAACAATTGGATGGTTTACATTTTTGGTCATTTGTTGGAACTCACTGAAAGTGGAACTCTGTTGTTTATTAGGTTTATTCAAGCCTTCGCATTATCACCTGCTTCGATGCAGTGACGGCGACCCAAGAAGTCAGCATGCATTTCGTAGTCATGTCAACGTTTTCAATTTGGTTAACTACGCAGTCCAACAAATCAAATTGAAATGCTTCTTCTTAGCCAGTGTTCGTTTAGGAGCTTTCCGAGTCTAATTTCGCATTGCAAGTGCAGCACAAAACGTGCTGTTATTTCCAGGCTAACTATATGTGACGTGCTTGTTGTGAAATGATAACCCTATAGTTTTCACCACTTGCTGCACTGTTTATTTTTCTAAGCTTCATACTGCACTGCATGTAGGCTTTTTAACACCTCTTTGCCATTCTTCACCCACCGCAGACACTGATGCATCTCATTGAGACTGCAGCAGACAACTTCTTATATCCAGCTGAGTCATTAGGAACCACATCCTGACCCAAATGAAACCCAGGACCTGCCCACAGACGGCTGTCAGTCCACTTCCTATTGCATCCTGGGGGAAGCTATTAAATCGAGTGTGGTTATGGAAAAATATGTTATGAATTATATTTGTTAATTTGCAAGCGTTAAACATATGGTCCTTGCGTGTTAGGGCAGAGATTTAGCGTTTGTTACTTTGATATTTGAAGATTTATGTTTATGAGTTTCCAGGTGTGTAGTGAGCTGAGGCTTAAATCAGTAAAATTATATTATATTGGATTTTTTTGTTCATAAATCACATATTATGTCCTTATTATTAACTGCGATGTTAGCAGGTGACGTTTAAATATTAGTGGTTACATTCGTGCCAGAATTCTCACAACTGTTAGTTGTAATCCTGTAGATTTTGGCGCTGTGGTGTTCGCCACTGACATGTATATTTCTCTTCCATGCCCAGACTACAGTGCTTTCACAAAATGCAAATACATTAGTCTTTAGCCGTTTATTTTATTAGAACAATATCTCATATTCCTTTTATTGCCTTTCGGGATGTGTCTGGGTAAAAGAGATAAAACAGGTTTATTAAAATCTTAACTCTAGCTAGGATTTTACAAGGAATGATGCTACAGCAAGGAAGATATCACATAGATGAATTAAAACGTTGCTCAATAAGTCCTGCATTTATTAACCTTCCCATCCTCAGATGACGACTTAGAACAGATTTTTGTAGGACGTGGCCTTCATGCATTAAAGCTAAATGTGCCAGGCATATTTCATAAGTCATTTACAGCCTGTCTCATAACATTAGATTTGCCCAAGATTTATAGTACAGGCACTTCTTACAGGGCATTTTCCCTTCTGTCTTGCATTACTAATCAACCTGTAAAACGCATTGCGGGACCAGAACCACCAGAAGAAAAAATAAATGGTGATCAGAAGGCGTCCATGAACTTCAGCAAAATTATGGGCCATTCCTGCCATGGTCAATAACTAAACATCGACCCAAAATCAGTAAAGAGTGCTGGTATTGTAAATAACCATGAAATGAAAAACCTTGACAAACTAACATTGTGTTAATTCTACAAGTCTTAAGATGGTTTTCCATATTTTGCAACGTTGAGATGTTGACCGTGGGACAACATTTCAATCAACCACTCAGATTTTAGGAATGAAAGTACAGTTTATATGAAAGTTTAACTTGTATACCAATGTGTCATTTTTCTCTGCTTTTGGACATAACTTAGGGTTTGGAGAGGGCACAAGCTTTTCTACAAAAATGTCAATGAATTTGTAAGATTTATTACTTAAAAGAAGAAAAACATATTTTGATAATATCAGTAAAAATTCTTTGAGCTATTTTAATGGGGAAAATCTGTTATTTAATATAGATAAAATTATCATTTCTAATTTATGTTGGTGTTTTTTATTGGTGGACACGTATAAGCGTTAGTGCAAGATAAATACATAGGGAACTATATGCAAAATGCAATGAGCATTCTTAATTTAAAATCAACTTGAAAAATCAGCAGATGGCATTTTTAAAAGTGCCAAATTGATGCCTTTTGTAAAAAACACTGATAAGGACAGCTGAGTTTAGTCAGAAAACCATTCAAGTGTCTTCCTGTAAACTCATCTCCTCTCGGGTCCATAATTATACGTGACAAAATAAAACAAACAGTGGAAAAGAAACATATCCGTGCAGATCGGCATTCCAGCACGCAACTCTAAAATCCTACCCGGTGGATTCAGGGAAGTCTTGTCTGTTTGCTTTCATTTTCATAAGACATGCTTCTCACATGACCAGATAACGTTCATGTCCCCAACAGCTGGGTCAAACAGGTGCTAGCTTACTCTCTCATTGGACTCAATGGGAGTTCAGTAGCCAATGGCCACATAGTCTAGGGGTCTAATTGCTTTAAACTGAAGGGTAATGATGGAGAACATGCTTCAGAATGAACTTGAGAAGACTGCAGATCAGGTCTAAAGTTTACCCAAGGGGAATATGGAACGTGTAACTCCTAAGACAAGCTGTGGAAGTCATGAAAGGAGAACATCTCATGGGGTCCATTAGACATTCAACAGCAGCTTTGTAAAATGGCAACTAATTAGACACTTTTGAATATCACAGCCGGGATCTTTAGGTATTCTTTCATACTTTGAAAAAGTTAGAAGAACTGCATGAGTTAGGAGGTACAGGGTGGGTACAGGAGGTACAGTAGTTCCTTGGAGTTGACATTCTATTCATCTTTCATGCTTTTTTCATGTGTTTACATTTTTTGCATTTGTGGTTGAGACCGATTTTAACTGGTTGGCATGTCTCATATCCTAATAGTAGATGTGGTAGTTATGACAGTTAACATTGGCTAGGTTGTTTCAACCAAAATGATGGTTTGTTTAACTGTTTGTTGGTTTAAATATTAATTTTCTCTGTTTAACCTGTCACGTTTGTTTTTTTTGCAACCCAGCATTTTTTCAATATTTGCCATCAGGACCATTCTGAGACACAATAACCAACCAATAATTTGTCACCACTTTCAGACGAACAAAAATTTAAATACATAACACAGAAAATCAATTTTCGAATGTAGTCAGACCTTTAGACAGACTGCTCAATGGTGGGACTCCAAGAAGTCGAGGGCAGCCCTTTGATTTGGTTATTGACCAATCGCATTTGGTAGCTTTAAAATATAAAGTTGATGTTCAGCCAGAGGATGATTCAATAAGATGATGACTTTTAAACTCTGTAAGTGTATCTACATTTGTGTACCTTTGCATAGGACAATCTACCAATGGTCCATAAGGGCTGAGGATGAGACTATATGAAATGGGTTATGGGGGATATTTTGTGGTCTGGAGGTTAGAGAGTAAGACTTTTAAGCAGAGGGTTGCGGGTTCCAATCCCAAAGCCGGCACACAATGACTAAAGGGACCATGAGCAAGACATCTTACCCCTTCTGCTCTGCAGTGATGATTGACCACTGCATAATACTTGTAAGTCGCTTTGGATAAAAACGTCTGCCAAATGAATTAATGTAAATGTTATTTGGGACCAAAAGCTTATTCCCCCCTTAAAAGCAATTCAGTTATTCGACAAAAAAACGACTTTTTAGTCTTTGAATCATTAATATTGGCTGAGTAAAGATATATTAAACTGATTTAAATAAAATTTATAATAAAGTTGCTGAAGTAGTTGTCAAATCTGTTCAAAGTAGAGTAGCCAACCTTACAAAACACATTGCAGGGTTCAGAAGAGCTTCATATGATCAGAACTGTAATCTTGGAAGGAAAATAATATTTTTAATGATCATTTAATGAACACAAATAAAAGTGTGTTGTCTTTGACTCTGTTCCAATGCCCGTATCGCTACAGTTAGTTACAGTATCAAAACAAATAGAAAGAGACAAATTGTCCGTGCACCGGTCTAATCCATCTCACAGAGGACCAACATTTCGATGGTATATTCCTGATGGCGGATGGAGCCAGAACCACTAATATGTCTTTGATGCGTATGGTTTTCCGTAAATGGATCTGGGGATGAAGTCTGGTCCCTCATAGTCTGTGACAGCAGGGCTTCTCATTATTATGTAATTAAGAAGTATTCCTTTTTTGTCCGGCAGTATAACTTCCTCAAATGGTGTCTGGAATAATTAGAGCTGTAGTCTTGTCTGGTCTCGTAGAGCCGGATAGTCTGCCAGGAGATGCGTGATGCATTTTAGAAGGTTGGAATTTAATGCAGCCATTTAGAGGCAGTGACAGGAGCTCAAATAGTTTGCCAGGATAATACGGCCAAACCAACGTCTCCTCGTGGAGTTATAAATTGGTTTCTCTAACAGACTTTAGTGGCATCGCTGTAAATCTTTAGCATGTGCTGGAATCCAAAACTGCATATTTTGGGTTGGTTGTCTGAATTAATATCCACATTACTGGTCTTAAGGAAGACCTGAAAAATTAGGCTGGTTTTGGGCTCTTAAGATCCCAAATAGATGCATTTATTCGAATGAAACTAGACAAGGCCATGGTTTAGAAACTGTATTTACCTTCTCAATACATTTATAATTGTAACACACGGATCATTGCCAAGCCCAAAGGCTATGTGAGAGGTCACATGAGGTCACAACCCTGAGGTCAGGCCCTCATTAGAGCCATGGCTCTGCCCTGACCGATTACTTGTCAAACCAATCAGATTGATGTATGTATCAGAGCCTGTGGCATCACGCGTAGATGTATGAAACGAACAGACGGCATTGCACCATCAGGACATCAACGCTAGCAGCAGGTGACTAGACGAATGACTTTTACAACTACTGTACCAGCATACACGCACTCCCTCTCCCTCCCAAATAAGCCCAGCTTATTTATTTCTGGCAGCCACGAGTGCCTATGGGTGTTTTTCATCTCACGCTTGACGACAGGTCCATACTAAGAATGAGTCTCTATAGGAATCTTCTTCTCAGATGTGGTTAAGAAGAGGGAGAGGTTTGCCCGCCCTATCAGCGGGCAGATATGATCATTGGGGATTGTCAACATTCGGGATAAATTGGTAGGCAGCGGACTTGCAAAAAAGAAATGTGAGGAATGAAAGTCTGTCTTGGGTGGTTGTTCTTCGTTGCTATGTTCCAGACTCCACAGATGCACACAGAGGTCATTAATCTTGTCCTTGAACCTCATTCCTGAGCTGTTTTTCTTTTCTTTTTTCTAAACATACATTGTGTTCCAAAAGGTCTCCGGAATACCAAGGAAGGAAGATTTAGGGGAAGAAAGATGAGATGACACCGCAGGACATTTTGTTGGCTCGCTCCAACTGTGTTGCCACAATCTATGGGTGCACTTGTGTCTGGAGACATTTGTCACGTTTTAGATCTCACTGTAGCATACAAATGGCAATGAGGAGGTTTTTTGCACCACCAAGACCAGCTAATATAATGTTACACAGTAACCACTCCATCACATTGTCATATATTGTCCCTCAATGCTGCCTTAGTTACAGAATTCATGTAATAAATGATCGAATAATTCTACACACTACATAAATCTTTTGGATGTGAACTAAACACAATCTTAATGAAAACGTTTCCGTTATAGAGATTTGCCTAAAATCTGCCATCTTCTACTCACCTACATGACTTTCTTCCGCAGAACACAAGATGTCTTGAAGAATGTTGGTAACTGAACAGCAGTGACACCCATTCACTACAACTGACACAAAACCAAGTAAATGGGGAACGCAACAGCATTCTTCAAAGTATTTTCTTTAAAATTATAAAAAGAAAAAAAAAGTATCCCTTTAAAATTATAAAATTGTGGCTTTAGTAGCAAAGGAACTTATTCATTTGGCAAAGCAGTTTTAAAATATAGGCTATCCCTCTAAAACAATGGACCACAGATATTGATAGTGTTACTTACATAATAGATGTTATTGATATTTTTGCTGGTGACTTGATGAAAGTCTATTGAAGAACATTCTTCAATCAATTCTCTTCAATGATATGTTTCAAAAGAAAATTTTGCAGCTTAATGTAGTCTAATAATTAAACCATATGAAAGTAAAACCAGTCAGATAGGCAAATCCAGGTGCCTAGTCTATACACTGAACACTATGGATTCGGCCTAAGTCCACTTCTAAACCTTCAACACAATACCTATTTTTATATAGCTGACAACTGGAAAAACACTTATCTTTGTAAAAAACCAAGCGGTATCGCTTTCCATCATATAGAGGAATTTTATGACTACTGCGAGACTCAAGGGTGCTAATTAAAATGTAATTCTGTGCCTTTTACCCTATTTCACTATACGGTTCTGTTGTGCGTTTGTCAAACGGTGGTAACTGTGTTTTCTCAATTAGACAGCATAAAACTGTCATTAGCTTTTCACTGAACTGATTCCTCTCTTTTCCTTTACACAATCACATTATGCAACTCTGAGATGATTTTGTTGCACTCAGCGTCTTCTTAAAAACCTTTGAATATACAGTTTCTCAATATACAGTTCGGCTTTCAACAACTTTTTCTGAATGAAAAAACGATAAGTGGTCTGTTTTATTTCTGGAAATATGTAACACAAATTGGTCAGAAATAGAAGAAATGACTGGTTATATTGGTATAATAAAGAAATAGTTCATTCCCAAATTAAATTGTCATCAATTGCTCCCCTGCAGATGTTCCCTGTGAACATTCCTTGATTTTGCTCAACACAAAAGAAGATATTTTAAGGAAAGTAATTTTTTTGGGTCATCATTGACTGCCACAGTAGGATTATTACTATATTGGAAGTCAATGGAGACCCACAAAACTAGTTATGTTTTCTAATGCAGTGTATTTTTTGTCATGTAGGTTTTGTTGTAATTTGTTTTCAAATATTTCATTTGTTAGATTTTCCCGACTAATGGTTCCATTGAGACCACTACATCAAGACCACAGAACCTTGCCAATGGCACATCCTTCGTTCTTTGTATCCCGCCATCCGCTCCTGCCGGGTACAAAGCTGTTGTGTTATGATGAGGATTTCCTGTTTCCCCAACAGGAGTGATCTCAGGTATGAGGTCTATTACAGGACTGCTGAATCGGCAGAATCAGAGAAATGAAGATGCTGGTTTCTCTTCAGGTAGCCACCGAGTCCACGGGTGGTGTTGTTAAAGAACAAAGCCTAGACAAAGTAACGTCTACTACAGGAAGACTCTTAAAGAGCCAGACACAGTATCTGAAGTTTTTGTTAAGAACAACCGAGCAGGGATCTGAATACATCTAATGAGCGAAAGGAAATTATTGAATGACTTCTTCTATTGATAAACTTCATACCCGCACATTGGCAATTACCACCAGATTTCATCCGTTCTGATAATTGTTGTTAAGCGCATGGCTTTTATTATAGCAAGATGGACAGAAAACATTTCTGCTGTAGTGCATATTAAGAGATGTACAAAAGAAGAGAAGATATTTTGAAGAAAGTGCTAGGAAAGGTTAATGCCAATTCCCAACATTATTTAAGAAGCCTTCTTTGTGTTCTGTGGAAGAGAGAAGGAATTTAAACAGGTTTGAAATGACTAAAAGGATTAAACTGTGTATCTAAAATAACTTTAAATCTGAAAATAAGAAACACACTACATTTTCAATTTGTTTTCGGTTATGTATGAAAATTTTGAATTTCTGCAAGACTTGCTTTTGTTTTGCCTATAAAATAAATGGAATTGCCGTTTGAAAATAGTTCTCATTAGTATCAGTTTTCATTGAAATCTTATGAGAAATAAAAACAGACTAAATGAGATCATATTTAAATCTCAGATTTTATTTGCAGATATTTAGAGCTTGGCAAGCCCGAGCTAAGCTCTAAAAGTTTATGTGTGTGCATTGATACAGTCTATTTTAATGATAAACATCTGGAATTATGGAGTCCAAAGTTGTTCTCTATTTAATGTCATAATAAGTAAAAGAAACAACTAGCTATATTAAAAAGTAGAGATAAAACGTTGAAAAAGTACAACAAAAATAGTAAATCCTCATAAAATACACAGATAATGTTTTGTTTTAAATCATATAATGTAAATATTAAATGTCTTCGTGGTGACAATTAAAGACTAGGAAATAATTTAACAAAAGTGATGTGTGTGTGCGGGCACATGCGTGTGTGGTCCGTACATATTGAGGATTCAAGTGTGTTTTAGGCAACGCCCCACACATCATATAGACATAAGTTTGATTCCAATTGCAAAATAAAATATATATGACTAATGTATGAAGGACTACAGTTAAAAAAGTAAAAATGCAGAACATTTACTGTAATATTTAGGTTAAGGAGTATGGGTTAATTCAAGGGGATAGAATTAACAGATTGTACAACCATTACACATGTGGAATTTCCCTATATAGCACATGTGTGGTCTCATTGTTTTTTCCTCCTCACTTTGCTTGACTGATTTGTTAGATACCTGATTTTAAATGATCCACGCATCACAAAACAGAAGATGACCCTTAAAACAAATCTTGACTGTACTATACAGTGACTTCTATCTGTTCCAGGCCCTGCGGGTGTCAACTAATAAGATTGAGTCCAGAGACATATGTAGATCATAAAGCCAGTGCCTTTTTTCTGCTCTGACTCTGTCATCTTTACCTCTTTTCACATATGTGGTTTGAACGCTCTGCAGTTTTTATATTTCTCTCAAACTCCCAATTGTAAAAAATTATATAACTGCATCACAACCAAAAAAGTTTCAAATTCTTGGAAATTGAGGTGGTGTGGTCTGGGCATCCCAAGCCAGATGTTAAATATGGCATTTAATCTTGCACTTCCATGGTAACATTTTTGTATGGTTCTAAGTGGTTTCTCAGTTTTATTCTGACACCTTCACATCAAGCAACACGATCATAGAATCTGTAATCCACAAGAGATCTGTTAAACTCACTGTGGATTACATAAAGATATTCCCCTAATCACAAAAAGCCTATAAATGTGTGACTGGGTTGATGTGCTGTGGTCAGCTTGTGAAAATTCTGATATTCTCTTTATTTTCAGAGCCAATAACTGATTTGTAACCTTCACTACATGCTTGGCTTGTCACTTGGAACACAGTGAGTATTTAAATGAAAGAAAAACTTGCAAATGGAATTTGGGAATAACATGGGCTTGTGTGGACGTCCCTTGCAGTTTCTTATTTCTCTGTTCCTCTTTGCTTTAGTAAAAGGCACATCATGTGGATCTGGTCAATGTCATTATGAATAAGAACTTTGTGCTGAATTTGGGGTTTTCTGTAAGTCTGGAAGCCTCTAATACCAATATAAATGATCAGTTCCTCCAGATGGCATGCTTAAAGGCTACACAAACTTCATTTACTCAGTTTATGAATATGTTTTCAACATATATACTATATCGTACAATGCTTGTTTAGTTTCTAAGAACTTGTTTAATAGTTAATGCATCGATATAAATAACGATCAGAGCAACTCATTTATGTTAAGCATTAGATTTCTTTCTCATTAGATTTAAATTTTAAGGATGTATGTTTATTTTATGGCTGTCCATCTCAGAATGTTTAAAATTTGGTATAATGCACATAAATCTATAGAAATTAGCCCCATTTGCGCACAAATTTAAACTATGATGTTAAAATGTTTGTGTGTATATGAAAATACTGTAGATCACTTTAAGCATATTTAAGGCTTAGTTTACCCAAAACTGCTAATTTTGCTATCACTTTTAAATTCATAAACACAAAGAAAGATATTTGAAGAAAGCAACCAAAAAGCAGTTACACCTATTCACTTCTATTGTATGAAAACCAAACCAATGCAAACAAAGGGAGGCCAGTTACCAACATTCTTCAAAATACCTCCTTTTGTGTTTAAAAGCTACTCATAGAGGTTTAAAATGTCAAGAGTGATGACTTTTTTTTTTGGGTGGACCATCATTTTAAACGCATAACTTGTGCAGACTCCGGTGAACTACAATTCTGCACATTGATGTTTATGCTAATATATATTTACTATATATTAATATATATAAATATATACAGCAATGTTTTTTTGTGTAAACAGGCCATTACAGCTTCTAGATCGATAACCTGGCAAACAATCGACTGCATCACATTTCCTTCCCTTACTCTTACATTTACAGCTGCTGTACTTCAGAAATTGAGCGTCTTTGGGAAACTGTCAGGATGCAGAATAATAGCTCTGATCTCTTTGAACAGTGCTATAAAGAAAAAGTTACAGGAAACCAATCCTCATTCGACTCATTAAGAACTCCAGTGGAGAGAGAGGAGATTCAATGGGACCATCCTTTAGTATCACTTAACCCTAAGGGCAACATTATTTAGCTGCTTTGGTCCAGATACTGTCAGGGGTGAAGATCTCAAAGCAATCTTTCCACTTGCGTGATCAAGATGACATGAGCTGCTCTGCAGAAGTCTGACGCAGAAGAAGCCAAACCAGCTATGATCCATTTGAGCTGGATGAATGCACAGATTATGTGGAATTTCTTTTCTTGTGAAAGAGTCAGCTTCTTAGGTTTGGCTGTTTATAAGCCAGAAAAGTTAACACTTTCATATGAACAGGAATCAAAGGGTTGCATGGGTAATGTAGGTTTGGATGGGGTAGGGGAAGGTTACACATGCTTTGTTTTTGTCTTTACTTTCTTAATTTATGTTTTTATTTCTTTTCAGTGCCAGGAATGAGCTCTCTCTTTTTGCAGCAGACAAAGAAATCCTTCTCCACAGGCATCTGGTGGACATAAGGAGGGGAGATATGACAGAGATGATTTTGAGATATCTGCTAAAGTGATGGCTTTCTTCTCGGGATCACAGCTCATTTGTCAACCTTGTATTCCTGTGACAGCGCATGAAAGGAAAATGAAGGTCTGTTATTCCGCTCTGACATGCCAAACGTCATGATATATAGTTGCATGATAAAACCCCTCACACAGAACTTCGTGGAAAAGCTTTCCAAGATTTCATGCAGAACCGAATCTGTTACATTCAGTTTAGAGATGGTTATACTGTATATCCTGCTTTTTTATACAGTACATACAGATATATGGAATGCATTTCACAACGTGTATATTTGAACCACGTGTTATGCAATTTATTTGTTAAGAACAAATTGTGCACCATCACTATTATAGCTAATGATCCATGATGGAAAATTCATTTTTGACACTTTTTGGATATTGATCTAAAAAGTACTTGCCATTTTTATCAACAATATGTAAAACCTTGAATCAACGTTCTCCGGATGTCCATATGGACCTTTATTGGATCCATCTCTCTCAGGCCAGACGAATAAATATGAAATTAGAGAGTTCAACATTCTGCCAAAACTGCCATTGGGGAAAGTGAAATGTTATAATTCATCTGAATTTGTAACAAAGTCAGATCAGACTTGAATGAATGATGCTGAAGTAATTCATACAGATCATTTGTGGATTAGTAAACCAGGCTTAATTCAAACCATAAACTACAAGTCTGGGCTGTGCATGTTGGGTAGGGCCGTGGCAGGGCCTTGATGCATTCCACTTCCATAATGTTCAAAGAAATATAAAGAACACTGGCACTTTCAAGGGGGGAATTATGGATTTTATTTTTCCTTGAGGAACCTGGCTGGTAAGGCTGGATCTTGTGTTATGAGCAAAGCAGGATATTTTAAAGAGATGAGTCTTGTGCTTCAGAGTCTGCAATGTTTTTCGTGCTTGTTGTAAAAACATGAAGTCAACCTCTTTTGCCAAAATTATTTCCGTATGATTACAAAAAGTGATTTTTATAAAAACATAAAAGCAAGTTGATGTTTTGGTGAAACCCAACTTGAGTTCTCCAAGATATATATTGAACTTCCAACTCCTGCAAAATAAAACTGTGTGTAAAAACCACAACATTGGGACTTTATTAAAATTGAACAGCTGGAAATTTATTGTTCTAGGCTTCTCAGATAATTTTAGTTGTAAACTGAAAACCACAAATTGATTTTGACCCAACTCATAAAACCTTAAAAAAATCTAAGCTCCAGACTCAAATGTCTCGCGTTCACTTTGTTTCATTCATTTCTTCTCTAACACACACACTATACGGCCATGTATACACAACTACCCGACATGCATGCCTATCAATCTCCATGATATATTCAAGCGAAGAAAAATTGCCCTGAGCCCGGTCTGCGCCCCGTCAGCCCGTCTGGCGCGAGCTCATTGGTGGCCTGTACTCTCGTTTGTCTTTGACAGTCGCCTGTTGTTTGCCACGAGTACTATTCATCTTGGTGTCAGTCAGAAAATAGGAAGTCCCACAGTGACGACTTGCTCATTAATACAGATCTGATCTCAGCCAGACAAAGGACAGAGTGTGTGGAGGCCGTTTCATTGCTGGTCCAGGTGAGAGACAGAACACAGCTGGTTGAACTTGATACAGAAGATGGCTGAGGAAATAAGTTGTTTCTTGAAAGAAATAAACCTTTGTTACGTGGTGGGCTACTTAGAAATTCAAAAAATGTATAGTATGAACAGATGCAGACAGGTTGAGAAAAACATTACTATTTTGTTTAAGTTAAAAATATTTTTTAATTGTATGTTGGTTAAAGTTTTTAAACATTTGTTTAAGTCTAAAGGATAAGACTTTCACCTGCATAGAGATAAAAAATTCTTGGACATTTCATGAGAAGTGATAAGACAATATTTAAATCCAACCTCTTATTGAACATTTGAGTATCAGAGGATCTGAACACAATTTATAAGGATTGTTCATATCAAAAATTATGTCAGTTGTATTACTTTTTTATTACCACTTAATGTATTTTCCTAACCCCCATGTGATTGAAATCTGTATGACTTATTGACAAAAAAGAAAGCCATGCATGTTTGAAATGACAAGAGGGTGTGTAGTAGTTTTAATTTTTGTCAAAACCATCGATTCAAGACGATTGAATTTAAAATCTCTTTGGTATTTCATCTTAAGACCAATTGAGAAAACATTATTGTCTAATGACATTATTTTTCTGCATAGAGCTACTTCAGTTCCACACACTTTAAAGCAAATAACAGATGATAAAGAAACACACGCCATAAGCGACAGTGTTGAAGAATGAATAAAAACAATTGTTCTGTATAGCAGGAAAGAAAAATAAAACTAGCGCCTGAGTTATGTGGTACTTACTAATATTAAAAACTTTTTTTAACGATAACGTTTGAAAAAAAAAAGGGGAAGTAGAAACGAAAGCATTCTTCATTCACCAATACATTCTTGCCCCATTAATCCTTATTGTCCATAAGCTTCCATAAAGGAAAGTTAACTTTATACTTGATTCTGATTTCGCTTTTAAGATTTTTATAGGCATGTTGCTTCGAGACCTAAAAATAAAACCCTGTTCATTTAAGTTACGGCGAGAGCTGAAAATGACCGTTCATAAGTCACTTGTGGTTTGATAATGTTTGGTTTGCAAATTGATTTTTGACTGATGTACATTTAAATACTCAAAAGAGCCCACTTAATACATTCACCACTCGACTTCACCACCAAACGGCCAAGACATACAACAGGCCTACAATTTTTGTCAGACTCATGGTTGAAAGCACACATGGTAATTTACACCTTTAAAAAAATATTTTTTTTGAGACTATTTCTATCTGCTACTCATTTCAGTCAACATGACTCTTTTGAAGCTTCCGCCATCCATCGGTTCCTCTCGTAGCACCTCTTCTCTGGATGGGATCCAACCCTTCCGGCTCGAAAAGGTTTCCAGCTCACTGATGCAAACAAAAGGAGGTCAGGTCTAAAGTCTGTTCACCATGTTATCTCTTTAATACCAGCAGCAGTCTGGAGGCTATACACTTTTATCACTCGCCTGACCAAGTACGCGTAAGCCGCGCGGGGAAATATTGCGTTTGGCAGCTGAACAGGTAATTTACTGTGGCCGGGAAAAGCGCCTCATGTGGTCGTGTCTGGTTTCTATCTAGTTTAAATTCTTATGTGTGTGGAAGTCAGAGAGTGAGAGAGGGAAAAAAAAGAAACAGTAAAATTTAATATATTGGTAAGGCTTTAGTTTTGTGAAGGTTAACAGGTTTTCTAGTGTGGTTGTGAATTATGCCTCAATAATGACATTCTTCAAAATATCTCTTTCGATTCTTTAAACAGGATTGAATAATGTATACATGTTTGGAACTCAGGGTGAGTAATTCGTGACAAATTGTTGCGTGGACTATACCTTTATGGATGTAAGAAAATATTAGAAAAAAAAGGAGTACATGTGAACAGCCTTACATGTGAACTAATGTTGTTTATGATGTGAGGGCACCTTGTTTTTGTAGTTGAGGTCAATGACAGCATTGTAAGTCAAGCATTGGAGTGAGATATGTTCCGGTGGATGAGTCTCTCCCGATCAGAGTATGAGCTCATTTTTCCAGCTGTGCATCAGCAGCATCTGGGAATCTTGGCGATGGGAATAATGCCTATCCTAAATAGCGAGGAGAGAATTTTGGCAGATATCACAGTATTCTAAATAACAGGTATAACCAATAAACCCAAACTTAACTTAAATCCACCTAAGGTGTCTGGAACATCTGATTATTCACCGACTTCCAAAAGAAGGTTCTCCACAGCTTCCCATCAGGAGTGCCATGGTTTTTAAGCAGCTGTGGTTGAGTATATCATGTTATTCACTAAGATTGACCATGAAGGAACCATTGTTATTACTCTTTGTGTGATCGAATGGAAAGTGTGAGGTGTCTGAATTTATCTAAAATGGAAAAGTCCACATTGCTTGAACATTTAGTCTTTTCTTTAAGATTCTCCGTTGGGCTTCCGTATAAAAGATAAACGTTAATAAAATCCAAAACAAGACATTCTAACAACAAAATCTTAAAACAAAATACATTTTAAACATATTTAATTATGAAAAAGTTCTGGTTTCTTTTTTCGTTTTTTTAGATAATTTTTTTTTATTACAGAACTAAAAATAAAACATGTGATCTAAAACATATTACACTTATCTGTGTGCATTGTTTGTAAAGAAAATGATGTAGAATCATCTGAACTGAAAAACGGTAATAGAATCACTTCATTGACATTCTTTTCTCGTCTGCCGACTCTTCTCCAGCAGTTTATTACGTCTGTATTCTTTGGCAGGTCACTTATCTTTGTTTTCAGGTTTGCTGAATGTTTATTGTCATTTCGAGCTGTTTTTTGTAGCTACAGGCGTATTAAATTCCACTTGCTGTCATTGTTAATCAAGAGCTTAGGAATGCTTGTGGAATAAGATCCAGCAACACAATCACTCGCTCTCAGATGTTTATACACAATTGTGAAATTGTTTTTTAGTGCCGTGAGTATTAACTAGGGATCTGGGTATATGTAAGCTTATTCAAGTGGATCATATTTTCGGTGGTCATTTTAGATTTTGGGGAAAATGCAATGTGAATAATTTGCAAAGTTACCTTTTTATTTAACATTTTTACAAGTAGCAAATGGTAATGCAAAATGACATCCAAACAATAAGATTTAAACAAAATATGATTGTTTTCTTTGTCAAATCTGAACTGGTATATAAACTTGCACAAACAATGCCAACCATGGTGAAAACCCTTACCTGTAGCTTACTTTGTGAGCTCAAGACTTTATGCTTAACTCATACCCATCCATTACGAGAAACTTTGTAAATCCTTTTACAAGAAACTAAAAATCTTCAATAGACTTATTTAAACAATTTTCTACCATTAAGAATATTATTTTCATGAATAGAATTCGAGGTAAATCCAATTTGATTTTAACAATTCAGACAGAACATGTATAACCAAGAAAAAAGTCCTCTCTAGCTAACACAGACACTCCATTAGGATTTTTTGCACACATAATGTTCTATCTGAAATATGTAATTCAAATTGATTGAAGTTGATTGGAAATAGAGTTAAGAATTTTGCAGCCTCTAAAGTTTCTTCCCAAAGGATGTACAAATAAATAGAGATATCTTGGTAAACTCAGACGATATAAGAGGAAGTTACGCTGGCGGGAATGGTTTGACAATTGTGAAGAATAAATTGAGAAAGAGTTTATAAAGCGGGAGATAAAGGCATGCAAACCACAAACCAATGGTATGTTATTGTTGCTGTGCGAGATAAGTGTTTTTCAAAAGATACTTTGCTCTTCAGACCAAGAATAACAAGTTGTAGCAACGTTTGGGTATTGTTATAGTGCAACAAGTAAGTAAGCAATTCTCTGTGACACATAATAGTCCTTGTGTGAAGAGTTTTAACAATGTTTGCCAAGAATGTGTGATTTGGTGGATATTCTGTATCCTGGGTCAATTTACACAAGCGGAACTGTTGGGATATAAATATAGAGTTTTGAAAGAAAAGACAAGTGAAGGGTGAAGTATTTCATTCACTTCAACAGTATCAACTCTCTTTTCCATCCAGATGGGTCAATCACGTCTGCCGAACTCTGGATTCACAAAAGCTTTGGATTCACTCAGCATTTGCAATTGAAAAGAAGCAGCTCTCCTACTGGAAAAGCCCATTATTTAGAGTCCACAGACACACAATATCATCCGAGAAGGACTGGACGTGGGTCACCTTTCAACGTTCACCGCCTGCCCTTGATGTTGACAGATTTAATACAGACAGACCGGATGAAAGCGGATCTTATATCGGACACATCTCCTTATTTTATTTATCTCCTTAAGAGATAGTTTCAGCTGAACCATCACGGTCGCTCGGGTCACAAAACCACAGAACAAGATTGAAGTCAGACGTGGAGAGGTCCGGGCGTTCAAAATCGGCCCAAACTTGAATAAGTTAGACAGTTTTGAGCTGATTAGTCATGGAGGTAATTCCCATTTGGTTTTCAGTTTCCACCTTGTTTATAAAACATTACATTTCCCAAGAGTCCCAAAACAGCAGCTGAGGTTTCAGTGGGATTACACACAGAGGGATGGAAGATTTGTTACTGTAGAAGAGGTTTTAAAGTAGTCAAACATTCAATTAGTTTTAGTGAAACATTTGCAGGCAACGTGTACTGTAATATTTTAATTGCAGGGGCTTTTGGCATGAGGGCCGTAAGCGGAAAGCGGAAAGGTCGGAAAAGGCTTCCAAAAAATGGGATAAATTATATTGTAAACATGTCAGCTGTCTTCGGGGAAATTACTCCTTTATCTGGATGTTTGTGAATTTTTAATGGATGGATTTTGATCATGATGTATAGATTTCATTGTAGTGTTTCTTTAAAGCGATAAGGGCTGCTGGAGAGGATATTTTTGGCGCCCTGTGAAATTATTGTGAACCCGTCTTTCAGAAAACTCTTTTTCAAAGGAATTTAAATATTTCAAAAATAAGCTAAATAAAATCCACTCAACATTCTTCTAAGGTGACATTCCTAAAAATATCTGTAACATCTGCCCAATTCCAAACTACGTTGTTGTTCTGCAACAGTGTTTGAATAACATTAAAACATAAGTTTAACAAAAATATTAAGTTATACAATTAACTTTATTTTTTATAAATTGACAAGTAGTTTTACATCTCATTTTCTGCATTGAGGAAAAGGTTTCTTTTGAATAACATACAATATAATCATCCATCGGTTCCAAATATTTAAATTTAGTTTATTGATCAAATTTTTTATTTCAAATTCCCCAATTTTCAAGATAAATCATGTAAAAAACTCAATTAATTCATATGAAACGTGTTTCAGCAACCCGTTTTTAAAAGTGTATATTTTTTTTATTTGACATGTTTGCCATTTTAACACTTGTTAGCATCTGTTTAAAAATTATCAAAGCTGTTGAAATGTTCAGTTGTCAGTCGTTGGCATAAAATGCAATCTAACCGTCAGAGGTATTGAGTTACAGAACATTGGCACAGCATCTGAGGCACATCAACAGGATGTGTTTTACGACGCATCTACAAATGTACTAACTTAACCCACTTGAGCTGTGGGTTATGGCCAGCTCTGTGCGTCACCAGCGGTTGGACCGTTTACACTTTTTCCATTTAATGGGACATTTGCAAGAATTCATAACCAATTACTAAAATTATCCAACACTGTCCCCTCCCTTATACTTGGAAATTTCCATTTTTACAGCTTAATGGTGTGCTAAATGTTCCCAACAAACATCATCATAGAGCAAGAGATGATATCATTGGGGTCGGACAACATTACATGATGTGCAACTAGAAATATGGCTTGTTTGTAACACCACAAAATTTAAAATAGGACGAATGTCATTAAATTTTAGATATTAATATTGGCTTGAAATTCTGCATTATTCTCCCCACTTTTTTAGTTTCAAAAGCTGATAAATGAACAAATCTAAACACATAAATCTTGACCTGAAGTGTCAAAATGACTCCCAATGTGCACAGAAATGTCTGACCTTGTGACAACTGAAGGATTTTCAGTTATATATGGAACTTAATCTGATCTGGCCTTCCCCGATTCCATTCATGGCTTTGTTCATTTATGACATCACTCTTCAACTGATGGCAAAAATAAGGATAAAGATGAAAGCTTCATATATCTCATGTCAGAACTGGTTTTAGAAAAACCTTCATATTTTTATCCTGAAAGCCGGTTTAACTTGTCACTTTATAACTCTCGCTCCTTCAAAAACACTTGCATTTTTAACCACACCAATCAGACCATCAAGTCCCGCTTTCAAGAAACGTCCCAAAATATGAACAAATCCTGAGCCCTTTCTCTCTCCGCCAGCGTTTTTCCACTTGCCTGGATGACCTTGGCTGATATGGGGATACATTGTCGGGCCAGAAAATGGATTTCCAGTAGACTTGGATTTGCAAAGATCATTTCTGACTTCTCCACATCAAAGCCCAACACTGTGGCAATCTGCACCCCAACCCCAACACTTGTGGAAGTCTGACAGATCGGACTTATCAAATCAGATCTGGTTACCGCTTTCAGGCACATGTTCTGCATACGGCCCTTAGTGGAACTGTCGGAGATCGGGGACTGGAGACCCATTACCAGACTTCTCGGTAAAATGCAACTGATATTTTTCAGCCTGTCACTTTGCTTTTCTTCAACACAACGTCTGTGTGCATGCATTTCCAAAGACTACTCCAAGGTCATTTTACATTTTCAGACTATACAGCTATTCTGCTTATAAAGCAACTACAGTTTGCAACAAGTAATTTGCTTTTGTGGCCCAAACTTAACTTCCTGGTTCATATCTGCAAAGTAGATGTGGATGTACATTTTAACACAAATAAATATTATTATAAATGATATATAAATAATTATTCTATTATTCGATAAAGTAGGATGACTAATTCAACAATTAGTTGATTTTTCTTTTTAAAAACTAAACAATGTTACACTATAACAAAATAAAATATAAATAACTATTCTATTAGATGATAAAGTTACATGAACAATTCAACACTTTTTTTTAATAAACTTAATCTACATTAAAACATACATTTAAATGAACGCTATTATAAAATAAAATTTATTAATATTATTAGCCACTAGACAGACTAATCATGAAACTCGTTTTTTGTTGTTTTTTCTTAAACAACATAAAACCACATGGAAAAGAATATAAATACAAAATACATTTTCAATCTTACTCTTCTATGCAATATAAGATAGTGTTGCCATTAAGTGAATTATTTTAATGTTGCCCATTATAAATGTATTTAATAAAAATGGTGGTGGTGTGGACAAAAAACATTAGAGTTTTCCTAAAATTGCTGTAGGGTGAACCTCTGTGCTTCTTGTGTCCATCTTATGTTCAGTTATAACCGGTTACACACTGTCCTGCCAGCAACCGAGATGCTGAGGGATCAATTATTTTTCAATCTTGTACAATTGTGGTGACATAAACACTCGAAACTGTTGTTTATATGAGGAGAAGGTGAGCGGTAACTTAGTTTTATTGTATCTGGTGTTAAACTCCCTCTTAATTAATTTCTGTGCAGCTGTTAACAGATGTTGAAACACTAAAATATGTTTCATTAGAATCATAACCGGCAGCCAGGGAGAGACCAATAAAACCAGCACCTCTGAAACAACTGACATCCAAGCGGACGCAGCCGTGAAAACATTTGCTGGGTGGGAAAGAAAATCAAGTCAGATGTGATTTGTGTGCATTGGGAAGGCTTTGCCCGCTTCGCTTTTTAAACCAAGACAAACAATGTTTAACAGATATGAATCAGTGAACAAGCTTTTAAAGAGTCGGGGAAAAGAAATGTAATCTATGAGTCCTGCTGATGGTTTTCAGATGAAGGTGAGGAAGTCTGTTTATTGTTTAATGTGTGATTTTTTATCAAATTGATTTTAATGGCTCTTTGATTTAACGGTAAACATTGGATTAATCATCGATTTAACGCAGCGATGAAATCATGACGGGTTTCATTACAGTAATATGCAACATTGAATAGAATGTGCAGTCGCAGGTGTGTGTTTATCGCCGTTTTACAACAGCTTCAAACGCACTTCATCCAATCCCATTTTATAGCTGGAACCATCAGTTTTATAAAACACACAAAGAAATGTGTGAAAGCCAGATGTTGACTCTGAATGTATAATTTTCACAGCTGCAGAGCCCTTGATGTCTGTTCTCTCTTCATCCGGGCCTGTCTGAATGCATTCTGCTAATGTCTTGCCCTTGTATAGGTTCGGTTGCAAATGCAGAACACATGCACATAACATATAGACTATAGCTTTGATATATGTACTGTGCAAAAGTCACAGGCACGACTATTCATTTCTACGGTTCAATAGTTTGAGTCAGTATTAACATCGTTTGCAGTAGTGTGACATTAGAAAATATTTCTAATCATTTATTTTTCATTATTTGTAATAATCCAGCGAGAATTGTATAACGCAGTACTGTGACAACACTGTTTTCACAAATGTTAAGAAATGTAAACTCATAATTTCAAATAAAACACTTCTCTAAATTATATAAATACCATGGTGACATTCCAAAGACTTGAGCAGAGGATGGAGCAGAGGAAAACAAGATTTCTTTGTTGCTCTGAGGTCTTAGATGCCTATATTGAGGGTTGTTTCGGCAGACTTTAAATATGCAAGCATAGGCAAGGTGCTGCAAAAGACATGAAACCGGGGCATAAGGATCAATCATGTCCATCTGTAAAAATAGCGAAGCTGCATTAAATGTTTTTTCGAGAACCTTCCAATGTTCCATATTTCCTGTTATACAGTATTTTGAAATGAGGGACTGCATTTTTCTTTACAAATTTTATTAAGCATGAGACAAAGTCATACCATTCTGATCCCATAGAATGATGAAAATACTGCCATAAATACACACACCAATTATAGAATAAAGTTCAGGTCACATCATAGGCGTTTGGATCCTCAGATGGTCAGAGATGAGTGGGCAAGCACATTTTATTATTTTCGCAAATCACATGTCATTGTGTTTTATGTCCTTTAGGATTTCACTCAACAGCCACGGAGACCAGTCCTCTGGCTCACGAGACTGGAATGTTCAAAAGCATCCAGTAAGCTCACTAAATGACACATCAAACCAAAGCCCAACCCTCTGGACTCAATCTTAAACCTAAGAGCTTAGGTGGTCGATGTTTACGGCTAATTTGAAATAGCTGAATATGTTGAAAAGAAGCTTATGTTCAGATCAAGCAATGTGTTCTTCATTCAGATGTATTTTAACCAGAGCTGAAGGGTTGTACGCGGTCAGTGAGCAACTCAACCATTGTACAAAAATGCCAACCTAGTGGAAAGAGAGTTGGCAACAATGATTGTTTTTAAACTTCTAGATGTATTTGTATTTCCACTGCAGAAACAAACTTTGCATTTCATTCCTGCACTGTGCATCAAACTCATTTATCCAAAACCTACTCCATCATGCGCAAATCAAGACATCGTTTGGCTTTTACAACACGATCTATTGACATATTTCACACAGCTGCCCCAAAATGTTTCAACGTGTTTCATGAAGTCACTATTTAAGAATTTTCCACCATTTCGGTAGACACAGCTCATACGCCTGGAGGAGCTCAGAGAAGAGCCCGTTTTCACCTTTCCCAGCGGAGGTGTCCATTACACATCACTGAGAATGAATTGAAACCACCTGATGAATGGAGAGGATTATTAAGGAGCGAAGGTTGGGAATACAGAATTTCAGTAGTCAGAGAAATCCATGCCATTTACCGCAGGTCTCTTACAGACCTGACTCACCGCTTTGGCACCTAGGATCCACACGGAAACAATTACAGGCATAATTTCTAATGTTTTAACAGCTGACGGGTGAGTGCATCTGTATGTGAGTTTTGGGGCGAGTTGTGTTTGTGACTGGAAACATGACAAACACAATACCCATCATGCCATGCGTCACTAGCTGTCAGCTCAGGGTCAGTGCTTAGTGAGCAGTTCTGGGGTTCACATTCTCACACATTCTGATCTTGGAAGGGCCTCTAGTTTAATGTCCAGCATTTAGTCCTGGGGAAATAAAGCATTTTTAAAGATTCAGATGTTTTTGTTCAATGTTAGTAATACGTGTTTCTTATGACCATAACAGTAAATAAAAAGTAGTTTTATAAAAAGTGAAATTATTGGTGGTTTGTTAAGGCCACGAGACTTTAGGGTGAGGGGTTAAGCTGTTGAAGTGAGAAAGCTTCACCTTGCCTTGCCAAAGTTTTGTGAAAAAGTAATGTGGAGTTAAATTCTATAGAACATGGCTGAATTTCATCTTTAAGACAAATAAATATCATATAAAAAATTATAAAATGTATAAAATTATAAACTTTAGAAAAATTATTAAATCAATCAATAACAAATAAAATGTTCCCTTAAGATAATTGTATGCACAATAAAAATGACCAACAAGTAAGGGCAGGATATTTTTATTTGACTCCAAATCTTTTATAGCAGTGGTTGTCAAACATTTTTGGTCGCACCCCCCTTTAAACCTTCACATCTCCTAGCAACAGAAGCCTCTAAATTGTATTTAGGGTTCTCTCTTCCATAAAATCAGAACAACACCCCCCCCCCCCCCCCCCCCCGGCAGCGCCTATGAGAACCCATGCTCTACAGTAAAAAGGGATTTTTCTGGTCAATTTGCAATTAAGCAACAGAAATATTAAGTTAAACTCTGACCATTTACTCAACTTTTGTCATTTGAAACCTGAAATGAGAATAAGATATTTTTAAGAATGTTGGTAAGCTAAAAGCAATGGTACCCATTGTATTCCGTTGTTTAAACGATAAACCATTGCAAGTGCATCAAGTCAGTTGAATTTCCATTTTTGACTATTCCTTCAAACCATGTTGTTGTGTATCACTGTTAAAGTATTAAAAAAGCTTGTTTGTACACTTTTTTACAGTTTAACTTTAACATATCCGGCTTGACTTCAAAGTTTTTTTTTTGTGTTCAAATTGGGAAACCTACAAATGTAACATTACTAATGAAATGCTGTACCAAATGGGTTAGAGAAACACACATCAGTTCTCGTATACAGTAGAAAAACAGGGAACATTCAACAACAGCACCCTGTACTTCACGTCTGTTGGAAATCACACCTTTACTCCGACTGGTGGAGGTGATCCCAAAACTGATACTTGAACATCTGGTCCTCGTATTTTGGCTTTCTTGCTTTGCAACAATTGACAATAGAGCTCTTTTTATAACCTAATTTGAAACACAGATCAAGTCATTCTCATAGTCAATTTTTTTCACCACAACACTTGAGTTTATGTGAGCAAGGTCATGAACAGTGAAGTCAGTCAAAGAGAACAATGAAACCCTGTACTGAGGACCATTGAAGTTGTGACATAACGTTAAACAGTGTTACTTTGTTACGTCAGAGATGATGTTGTGGATAGAATAACGGTTTCCGAACAATGAACAACATGCGAATAGAGGTGAATTTGTTTAATCATTCATCAATGACTTTTGAGATGGAGGCACATTAATAACCTCAATGGAATTGATCTTCTGAACCATGAAACATTTGAGTAATGGAAAGACGTGTAAATGATGTCGAAATTACAGAAGTGTATTAAAAATTCTCCTGGTGTTTATGTGAAACCACAAGTAAATGTTAATGCATTGGTTTATGTTTAAATTGATGGTGTGTCAATGGGGAAATAGCTTCAAGTTTAAAGCACTGCTTGAACTGACAATGATCTCATTATTTACATTCAAAAAGTGAAAATCTTGTTTTGTTAAATAATGCACAGAAAAATTTTGAATGAAGAAAATATACTGTTAAATTCTGTGTATGTGAAAGAAAAAGTAAGTTAATCAACTCAAATATATAGTTGAACTGTAAAGAAATATAAATATAGTGTTTAAATAAATGCTTTGTTTTAGCTAAAAAACATATATATATATATATATATATATATATATATATATATATATATATAATTATACATATATACATACATATATATATATACATACATATATACATATACATACATATATATATATATATATATATATACATATACATACATATATATATATATATATATATATATATATATATATATATATATATATACATACATAATTTTATTAAGAAATTAACTTTTGAATTTGTATTCAATTTCTTTCATATATTCCACAAAAAAATCTATTTTATATGTTTAAATATTTTCTTATGCTGATATTACTGTTTATTTTTGTGATAAATTATTAAACCGCATGTCATATTTTCGACAGTGAACCAACATTAAATTCTACTTTACAATGGGGAACATTTCATTCAAATCTTCTTGAAATCGTTTAACATCAACCCACGACAATAAAAATTAAATAGATAAACGTGTATGTTACAATTATATTGATATAGAGGAAGATTTTACACACCACATGTAAACTGAACAGTCCATAATTTCAAATGGATTGCGGTGTATTGTCCTAAAATTACACTTAATGCGGTCAACTGTTCTGTACTGTGTCTTCACCAGGACAAACTGTCCTTTAAAGGTTCGTAAAGAGCAAGTACCATCTCCGACATGCATGCAGTAATGGCTAATTGCTTGTTAAAGCGGGATAAAGTTGGAATGTCCGGCCCTCAGGACGTCTCTGATACAGTCATCATTAACCCCTCACCGACTGCATTGTCTCTGTTAGTGGACTAATCCCACCCATTACAATACCAGCCCTGATCCCATCGTCTTTCTTCTGTTTTGTGCGTGAACATACAGTAGTGAACTGCATTTGTGTGTGAAGCATATACATATTTATGAGTTAATTATCAACCACTTCCCTGAGTGCTACTCCAGAAATATATGGCTATGGCTGTCTGACCTTTTTAAATGTGAATGAAGACGGAATAAGATTTTAAAGGGTGCAAAGATTCAGGGTAGGAAAAAATTATTAAATTACAAATTTTAATTTAATGACTTTAAGACTTTTTATATATTCATTCACAAAGACAGACTGTGATTTTTCTTAAAACAATTAACAATGAGTTAATTTTTAAACTTTGATATTAATTATTTATAGTATTTACATTTTGAGTATACGTAAGTTGATGAAAAGTTTCTGAAAAAAATATTTCTAGGAAAACTTACAAAAAATATTGTGTCCATATTAAAAATATCTTATTTTCAATTCAACCATTCAATATATTATTACAGTTTTTTATAATATTTACTAAGCCACGTGAATTTCTTTTTACAGTGCAGCAAACAGAGGATTTTTTGTAAATTGTTGTGTAGCTTTTTATCATTTTTGAGGATGAAAGAAATTTAATTCTATAGACTCTATTCTGCAATATGCACAATGCAAAATGCGTAAATGTAAATCATTAAAAATCATCTGAAACGTATCGAAAATTCTTGTGTCATAAATAAATATATAGATATCTTATTGTGAATAGTGAAAAAAATATTTGGATAAATGAATGTTTTTAAGGACGTGGTCGGAATATACTGCCATTCATTTAGTGCTTATGTTGAAAAATAAAACTAATAAATATTCCTGATGGAAATCTCCTCTATGTGAATTGAGCACTTGTTTAGCATTGCCTCCCTCCTCTGCCCCCTCCAATCAGGAAGTTTTATGCAGTTCACCTTTGACTTTCATGTCTACCTATTTATGCTTTTAAAAACAGGCAAATTGTGACAATCATCACTGTCGGCTGTGCATGTCTGGGTCACCGGTTGACCAGGACTGAGAGTCTTTAAAAAGTCTCAAACCCTTCCTTTGAGAATAAGACTAATAATGCTTTATTCTTACTTGAATGGAGTCCTTGTTTTAAACTCATGAGTTTCTGTTGCAACAAACATCTTGTCTTTATTTGCGGTTGCCCTTAAAGGTCATTTTAATGTTTACGGATTTACATTATTTATATTTATGTACATACACAGACGTTCAAAAGTTTAGGGTCACTGAAGTGAAAGGTTTCTTTTGACCTTTTGACTTTTTGTATGTATGCTTACTAAACTAACTGAACTAAAGGACAGAACTTCTGTGTAAAAATATTGGCACGTAATGTTTTTTTTTAATTTAATTTCAATGTTTTTGTATAACTTTGAAGAAAAACTACAACTTCAATCCCATAAACTGGGATTCTTATTAAACTGTGAAGTTAAACTCTTAATATGTATTTCATAAAATGCCAGAAGACACCTTTTACAAATGTTAGAAAAAAATTCAAATATAAAACATTTTATAAAATGTTAAATTATTTTAAGTTATTAAGTAAACTATTTTTATTTTATTTTTATTCTTTTTTTAAAAAGACGATACAGGCGTTTACATGAATTATAAAAAAAAAATCTCAGAGTATGTTGGTTATCCCAAACTTTCCCCACACTACATTGTAATCCACTAACATGCAGTTTATTATCCGGCTACCTTCTTTTTGTATAACCCAAACCCAGCCAAATAACATCTAATCCCAAAATCAACAACAGATGAGAAAGTAAAGGAAGACAAAAGTGTCTGGCAGGTTTGTGTTTGTAAGGAAGCCAGGATTCAGACAGCAGGATAAATGTCAAGCAGATTGTTAGACTTGCTATAGTGACTGGGGCCTGACAAAGTAAAGAACTGTATTTATGTGGAAATAATGACATGCTGTTGCATGACACTGCTAAATCAATCTTAAGTAATGAGACATTTTCATCAGGAGCTAAACCAAGTCATGTGTGGATGAGGAGTGCCAGCTACAGGCCCAAACCAGAGCTACAACCCCTATGGGCCTTCACAAACTCATGGCTCTTAAGACCTTGAATTAACCAGAAACACCTGAGATCACAAATTGGTTTAACCCACATTAATGAGTCTGTTAATGAGAGAGAGAGAGAGAGAGAGAGAGAGAGAGAGAGAGAGAGAGAGAGAGAGAGAGAGAGAGAGAGAGAACCTTAAATTCTTATTTTTTTTTAATTAAAAAATAATTAAAAAATAAATATAACTGACATAAATATAAAAATGCATTTTCAGTATTGTAAATTACAATTATTTTTCTATAAACTAAGAGTTATTGCAAACCTGTATGAGTTTGTTTTTGCTGCATAGCACAAAATAAGATTTTTTAAAAATGTTGATAACCACACTAGAAACAAAATCGCTGAACACATTTCTCAAAATATTTTATAACTATATCAGACTTACTCTTAAACTTACTAATTAAAATAAGTCAATCCCATAATGCATTGTGTATGAGTTTTTTGCTATTTGAATCATTAATCTAGGACCTCGTAAGCTTAGAAAATTGAACTTTTTACATTTTACTATTTTCATATAAGTGATGTCATTATCAAATGAAGTGACACAATCACAAGTTTTAGCAGATGACTGACATATTTACTTCAGCAAATAGATATTTAGATTAAGAGTCTCTTTATAGAAAATATAATTTAGAAATGACGAGCATTATGATGAGGATATTTTGGAATTGGTGCGGAACACAAAAGAAGATATTCTTAAGAATGCAGGTAACAAAACAATACTAAACATTTCTCAAACTATCTTCAAATGTAACATTTATGTCAGGTATAACTGGAAGAATTAAGAAAAGCCAATCCCATTATGCATTGTGTGAGTTGTTGGCTGTGCAGAACATTCATCTGGCACCACAATGTTTTTCAATTTCGCCATTTTGTATTTAAAGTGATGTCATTATCAGGTGAAGTTACACAATCACCACTTGATTTTAGCTGATGACTGACATATTTACTTCAGCAACTGGATATTTAGATTCTGAGTCTTTCCGTTGAGAATATTATTTGGAAATGACGAGAAACATGACAAAGAAAAACTGAACCATCTGTTTTCACTGCCTTACCTTCCACATCAGGTCCTGTAAAAGAATTACGCTTGTTCTTGCAATAATAGTAAATGTTTTGTTATGACACTGTGGCCTGACGTTCTGACACATCCAATTTGATTGAGAATGAACGCTGGACAGCAGCTTGAATAATATATATTTATAAAAAAACGCATGTCCGTCTTATTGGTGGACACTTTCAAACCATGACCTACAAAAAGAGTATACAATGACACAAAATCAATCTTTGTTCTTGGTTAATGTAACTGAAGTAAAACCAAATATGAAAATTCTGTCATGATTTGCCCGTTTTTCTTTCAAACCTGCATATCTTTGAGATAATTGAGATAATAGAATAGGTGTCACTTTTGCGTGGTTAAAACTGAAAATTTGAAAAGTATATTTAAGAAGTAAATTTTAAATATTTTTTAAAGCTTTAAAATGTCCTCTCTTCATAATAAATATTTTGTTGGACTGCATTACCTTCATTTTCACATGAAGTCTCAATTGCATAAAGCCAATCAAATCTTTCTTTCTGAAATGAGGTAACAATTTCTCTTGTTCTGTTATACTGCCAGTTGGCCACATCTACCCAGTCCGGGGACAGTTCTCTCAAAAGTCGCATGCCATGCAAACAAACTGTGGTTTAGAAGTTAAAATATGAGCCACTGAGACCTCCGAGTAATATCCTGCCGTGTGCTTTCAACTGCCACCTTCGTCTCTACATCACGAGGCCCAAATGTGATTTGACAGACCCTCATTGCTTTCAGTCGAATGGAGATCACAAGGCCTTCTGGTCATTCATATGCATGGATTCCGCGGTATTGTTCGCCTTTGTGTCTCGCATCTGAGCTCTCCGAAAGCAAAAACTTTCAGGAAAGTCTTCCACCCCCATACGAGCAGCCTTCGAATGCCCACCACACCTCGGGTTTGTAGAGAGGAACTGGAGGTTTGTGCACCCCTGCATGAAGGCTGTCTGTTGTTCATCTTTGTTTTGATGTCATACTTGTTATCTCACCATGACTCCAGTGACCCGGTAAAAGAAGGACGCTACCTGGGGGAAGAATTCAGGCTTCCGCTGAGAAGATGCCTTGTGGGCATCCTCCTCCCGTTTAAGACACAGTCAGCGGACAGAGAGAAAAGAGGGATAGCGTAGAGTCTAATTTTCTGCAGATTAAATCAAATTGGCACAAAAGAGCCCCTGAGAAAGTGGACGTCAGGGGTGAAGGGTGATTGCTCTTACGGCCGGCCGCCCCTGATCCTCTGCCGCTTTCACTTATTGTCCTCCACCACACCGCTGCACAGCTGTTGAGCCGACAGATCCGCACATCTTTGTCTCGAGGGCCACGTTGGAAAACCAGTGGCATGATCTGTGCAGGATAGGCCAATAGTCAACATCTGCTGGTCAGGAAGCTTCAAGAAGTATCTAGTTTCTGAAACATACTTGTTTCAAATAGGCAGAAATAAAACAACCGCATCAAGTATAACCTGACATATCCAAAACATATGTCATATGCTTGAATGATGTTTCAGCACAAAGAAAATATTGTTCGCATTCTGGTTTCAGGTTTTCTGATGTAGCCTTTTATTGGACGCATTCACCGTCCAAATGCCTGACCTTGACTTTATGCTGATGTTTTTTAGACTGCAAAAGCCAAAGTAACCAATGAATATCAAAATGGCGAGTGACGTCCAAATTGTATAATGGCGGGAGAGATGGCACACGGTTTAAAACGACATAAGCTTTTACTTTAAATTTATATTTAAGTATAATAGTGCTTCAGTATGTTCTAGACATCATACAAAATAATGTAAATCACCTGATTAAATTCCTACCAACTCCTGACAAAAGGCTGATAAAATAGATTTGTGAAGAAATACCAAAAAAAGTTCTTGAAAATCGATTCACTTTGTCTGTAAATGAAAAAACATTTTTCCTTTTTTATATGCATGATCGTTTGCATTTATGCATTTGGAAGACTAATTGTGACTATCTTTAAAAATAATAGTATAAATGTAGACATTACTGTCCTAATTCACTTATTCATTTACTTTTGAAAAACGTAGAACCTCAAGGAATATAGAGCGAAATAATTTATCCAAAATAAATATAATCGATATCAAGGAATCAAGGAAAACATAAGGACATATTTGTAAAAAGTTTGTTTTATTAAAAAATAAAAATTACAGGTCTGTATTTATTAGTGTCATAACATATGAAAATCTTCAGTTAAAATGGGAATTAAGCCTCAGTGTACTTCAGTGCGTTTGAAGATACATTTGTCTCGACTTACTTAAATTTTGTTATAATCCTAAGGACATTTTTATCCCATGCAGTCTTCAACAGCTCTCTACTAATAATTTGAAAAAAAAAAGTTTGAATTAAATGTCTTTTATGTATTTAAATCCTGAAAGCTTGTATTATACGTCTTATAAAGATATTTAACATTATGCAACACTGCACAGCAAGACTTGTATCAGAATACAAAGCATTTCTTGTCCTCTTCTACCCCTTAGCATCCTCTAATGGTATTACACCTTCTGAACAAATATGTAGTTGATTACAACAATGTTATAATGTTAAACAATATGCAGTGTTTAAAAGTATGTCAAAGGTTAACAATTATTAAACTATGGGTCAAAAGTTGTGGGACACTTGTGTAAAATGTCTTATTATAAAAAAAACCTGCAATCTGAATGTTTATGCCTAAAAGGCTGAATTAGTTTAAAAGAAAAAATTTAATGAGCAAACATACCTTTATTAGGACAAAACTTTTGATAAAAACTTTTGTTTTTGAAAAGAATGACTTAAGAGTGGAAAACAGATGGGAACTCCGTAAAATTATTTAAAGAGATCTTAAGAAGCTTGATAAAATTATAAGATAAACATTTCTGTAAATCCCCCCAAAAAATAATAATACCGTAAATTATTTTATATTATTTCTACTTTTTTAAGTTATAATTCCAATTTTAATTGTCATGAGTTAATTGTTATTCTTAAAGTGTACTTGTATAAATATAATATTATTAGAATGTGTGTCCCAAACTTTTGACCGGCGGTGGATCCTTCTTCTAGTTAAGATGCAGAAACCTAATCCCTATGATCACCATGTGTCTAAATCTGCTGTTGCAAGATCTGCTCCCGTATAAATGTCTCCATCTCTGTGTCTGTTTTCAGCTGGAAGTCTCTCCAAACAGATCTGGGGGTTTGTGATATGTTCTAGCATCTACGTGGCAGCATCTACGTGGCACTGCTCGCCTCACAAACATCCGCTCTGGGGATTTTCCATCTTCCAGCATGTTCAGTGGGGTAATTTTGTTGATCCCTCCACTAGCCGCTTTCAACAATCCTCGAGAGTGCTTGGGTGGAGGCCCTTTGGTACTCTCTGCCTCCGGCTTGCCAGGAATGTTGGAGCAGGAGGACATCGGTCTGGTCATTTGGGAGTGCAGAGGGTTCATCTGTACATGGTTGTTGGTGGTAGGGGAGGCACCTGATTTTTTGAATGGGGTATCATTGGGTGGAGATGATGGACAAGACATCGTTTTGGAGATCTGGGTCTCTTTGGGTGAATCGCTCCCCCAGGCATCTCGTACTCGGGCATTCAGCAGCATATTGGACCTGGCGAGGTCACGGCATTGGTGCTGATGGGAGCTGTTGGTTCTAAGTAGAATCAGGTCAAGGGTCATGGGATGGTGAGGTCCTCTCTTTCTTATTCTGTCTCTGACTGCTTTCTCACTTTGTCTCAGCACACTGTTTGTGTCATCATGAGTCTCCTTATCTAGACATACAAATAAATTAAAAAATGTAAAACGTGTGAACGTTGCATCAAAATGAGATGGGAAAATGTTTAGTTTTGCAAAGTGGAATATTAAGACTGAAGTTTTAAACAAAAATATATTTTTTATTTAAACAGTAATTTAACGTAATTCTGTGGACAATAAAACTGATCTCGTTGCCAAGCTGAATATATTGCATTAGGCCACATGCAAGATAAAAAATACAAACAGATGATAAAATTCAAGTGTCACATTTTTGAAAAGAAAATAAATCTTTCAAGATTTACAAAACCTCTAAACCTGTTTAAATGCCTTTGAAAAACATGATATTTAGAGGAACGTCTGGATTTCTGGATTAGTCAAAAATGTTAGATGCCCCAGAACTGATTGTTTTCCAAAATTCTTCAAAAATCATTTTTGTTCTTCAAAAATAATTTTTTGAAGAATTTAAGAATAAAAAACATATAAACAATATTGTTTATACTTAGTAAACGGTGAACCAGAATTATCATTTTTTTTTCTCCAAATATCATCCTGTGGTTTCAACCAAACAAAGAAATGTACACAGATTTAAAAGCATTTTACTAGTATTGACGTTTGTTCTCTAAACACTTTTACACTGCTTACCATTTTTACATTAACATTTCTGCAGATGCTTACATTCAATGTTTACTTTTGTGTAGCTAGTTCAACGTCCAGTTAAATATTAATGTTAATGCAAAATACCCATTCCTTCAATATGTTTCTTACCCAAAGTAGTCATGGCACAAGCAGCTAGTGTGTGGTTGACCTTCTTCTGAAAGTCTTTACTGCATCCGATGACAGGACGGCCTGCTGAGAGACCAGATCTGGGCTTGATAAGAAACTCAGGCCGAGGGTCGAAGAAGAACCCCCTGCTCCTTGAAGCCTGAAGCTTAATATTTATCCCAGGCCTTGTGGTCTCCCTCTGACCATCTGAATGCACAAAAATGAATGATTAAGCCATCATGATGAATAAGCCATCCACTTTTTTTTATCTTAAAAACATTGTGCACAATGTAATACATTTTTATTGTAATACCTGTTGCCTTCTCTGTAGAACATGACAAAAATAAGTTTATAAAGCGATATACCTTGCGAATGCACTCTCTGAAGCTCAGCGTTGTAAGATCGGCTGGAATAATCCTTGACAGCAGACGCAGAATAGTCCCATTGAACATCTGCAAACTGTAGCATCAGAACACTTCCTCTGGTGTTCACCACTACACTGAGAACATCACAGGAGATACAAACGCATGCAAACCTCCTTTCAAAACACCTTTTACATTAACATTAGGTTTGTGTTTTTATTTTAGACTGAAGAGAGTCTGAACTCACACGTTGTGATGTGTGTGCAGAGAAAGGACGGGGGTCTGCTGAACGTTTATCTTGATGACTCTCAGACAGTTACCATTTAGAAAGTTGAAGATCCGGATCTTTCCATCCATGCAGCCGGTAATTACCCGCAGGAACAGGAAAGACACGGTCAGCACCTCCCTACGAACAGAGAAAATGATGGAATCACTCAATCATGCGTTTAGTTTGAATGCAAGTGACTGATGCCTCGTCCACTTTACTTTGGATGCTGGAAGGTCTTCAGACACCTGTTGAAGCCACCATTGGTACTCCACACTTTGACCAACCCGTCTGAACCCCCAGAAAGTATGTGCCACTGGTCCAGGAACAAACACAACACCGTCCCTTGGTGGCCATTGATTTGCTGGAGTGACAAGAAATTATTCAAAAAAAACATTTAAAACTCAGCATGAACATATTCTGTTGAAATAAAAACAGATGCGTGGACTCTGGGGATGATAAAGGAGCATCTTACCTTTACAAGAGATGCGCTTTCCATGTTCCACATCCTGACCAGGCCTCCGACACAGCTGCTGGTCACCACGCTTTCATTAATCTTCACACATGTGATCGGTTTGCGGTGTTTAAACTTCAGTCTGTCAATGCACTTCCCCGTCAGCAGGTTCCATACTATGATTAATATAATCGTTAAGGTCCAAAAATACAAACATGTCTTATTCCAAAGTAATTGATTTTAAACAAAGTTGTAGTGATTACGGTTTAATTTATCCACACACAAGATTGCCTCCACTTGCCTTTTACTCTACAGTCTTTGGCACCGGAGACCAATCTATCTCCACACAAATCCAGGCAGTTTATGGTGCCCAAATGTCCATGAAAGATCTTTTGGCACACGCCTGTCTTGAGGTTCCAGCACCTTTGATAAAACAACAGATACAAGTGTCAACATTCTTCATTGACCACTGTGATCTTCATCTGTTTGACACAATGACAACTGACCTGATACTGAGGTCATAGCTTGCGCTTATAACAAGATCTTTCTCCTCACAAACCAGAACCGCTCGGACACTGCCTGTGTGACCCCGAATCACAGGAGGAATCTCTTTTAGTGAAGCCACATCCAACAACCTGACGGTACGATCCTTTGAGCCGACCGCTACCAGCTGACCCCCGGTGAAATGCATCACTCTGCTGGGATCCTCGCTGTGGGAACAGAGATCATTCAAACTCAATGATCATATCTCTGTAATGTATATCACAGCTTTCACATATTTTGTTTAAAGTTTAAAATAGTTATTTGGAATATCAAATGTGATAAAAGAAAATGGAATACTGAAAATTCTGTCATGAATAACTTGCAAACATGTATGCATTTCTTTGTTTGATTGAAGATACTTAAAAGAATGTTAGCAACAATTGGTCACAATTGATGACCGTAGTAGGAAAAGTGGAAGGATTTAGGAAATCAAACCGTTCAGGGGCAACTTTGACTACCATTTTTTTATACTATGATGGTTAAAGGTGCCCCAGAAATCTTACTTGCTATCAATCTTCGCAAAAATCTTCATGTTCATCAGAACATAGACATTTATACAGGTTTGGAACAACTTGAGGTTGAGTAATTCATGACATTATTTGTTTCCTTTTAACTCCCATCATTTACCTTTTCAGCAAGACATGGATGTTATACATCCCACAGTAGATATTCCTTTCTTCCATTCGGATGGTCTTAGTTTTAACGTCTTTATAGACCGAATTCACATCCTGTTCCTGTGACTTAAAACAAACAATTTTAACTGTGGGAGAAAAGCTTTAAATAGACTAAATCAAAACAATTTAAGGAAAAATTCAAGATATTAAAACCACAAAGCCTAATAAATACAATTAATTAAAAACAAGTGTGATCAACATTAACAAAATAATAGTGACAGAAATTGATGAATTGATCAAGAACAACCCATCACTATTATATATATAATGTTTAATAACATAAATCAGTTGCAAAACTATATTCAATTGTAAAAAGCACAACTTTGTACCAATTTATATTGAGGTAAAGATTTATCTTGCTGAAATGTCATTTCCTCTTCTGTTATAGGCACTGGGACATCACAGATTTTGGCATAGACAGGATTGACCCTGGATGTTGAGTTACCCTAAGAATGAATGCAAAGATTTCATGCATAGGGAAACAATGAAACACATGGAAAATCAGTAATATGGCAAACTATAATGCATTTAAATTCACTTAATTGTTTATTTACACTGATATATCCAATAGTCAGTATTGTTTGTTCTTTTGCATTACCTGTAGGATCATGACCTGTTTCCAAACCCTTTTCTTTACTTCTTTTTCTGTTAAGACTTCCTCTGATAGGTATCGCCAGTGTTTAGACACGCGCATGCAGCTGTGTAGAGAGGCTTGGTCCAAAAGTCCTAGAAGTGTCATAATCAAAACTTATAAATTTAATTTATACAAGTAATTTATACAACGTATTGTAATTGATGTACCCTCTCCTCTCAGTATGTTACTACTATATTTAGTTTTTTTTTCATTCGTTCTCTTTCCTGTTTCTTGTTGTTGTTTACACTTTTGTTGTATATTTGTTATTGTTCATAAAGCATTATAAAAAAGTGTTAAGGTTTTGTTTAGGACAAATCTGAAACTAGTCTTTATAAATGGTTTAGTTCTCCCAGAAATTAAAATTGTTTCATCATTCCCTCACCTTTGAGTTGTTCCAAATCTGTATACACTTCTTTGTTCTGATGAACACGGAGGAAGATATTTGGTAAACTGTTTGTAATCAAGTGTTTATGGACCCGCTTGCGTACTTATAATTCTTGAGTTCAACTCAAAATAAGATATTTGTAAGAATGTAAGAGAGCAAAAACTTCCTTTTAGAGTCAAAAGGGTCCAACAATTATTTGGTTACAGGCAATCATCTAAATATTTTTCTCTGTGTTTATGAAAACACAGAAATGTATACAAGTGTGGAACAACTAGTAATTAAGTAAGAAATGACAGAAATGTCATTTGAGGTGAACTATCCTTTTAAGATAAAGTAATGAGTATATTGTACAACCAGCAACAACCAGCTTGACCACTACATTTAATAATAATAAGATACAATGGTCTTCAAAAAACAGTCATTTTGTGAACTGAGAGAATATGCAGAATGTATCCAAAACTGCACATTTACTTATCACATATATTAGATCCACGCTTGCCTCCTTACCCAAAATCCTCTTTGCAGTATTTACTGGCAGTCTCCGAATGAAATCATTATAGCGGCTGACCCCTGAAAAGGATCTAGATGACCCCGGAATAACTGTGAGCGCTGGGTCATCAGAGCTGTCGGATCCTAAATCTCTATCTCTGTTTTTTCTATCACAGTCGAGAGATTTGCTGTCCTTTGCTGGATGGCACACATTTAATAAATGGGAAACAACCACAGCTGTCAATGAAGAGGTTTATGAACATGCATGGAAAGAAGACAAACAATTATAAATCTCACCTGCATTGAATTGAAGATATCTGTGTTTTTCCCAAGCAATCACGATGTGAACCAGATTTCCTAACATGTGCAAAAGATGGGCATCACAAGAGGATAAGACTCCCAGCAGATAGTTTGACTTGGTCCAATCTGTGCTCTTCCTAAACCATTCCCAGGTTTCCAGTATGTCCATGCCATCAATTTTCCGGGCCCAGTTGCCGTTTTTCATGTCTTTGAGTTTTTGTGGCCGGTATCTGGACCTGGCATAGGTGAAATCTTTCCCAGATGTAACTTGCAAAATGCTCCTAAGATTCTCCAGGATCCTGAGATTTTGGCAGCGCTTAAGGATACCGGCGAGGAATCTCTTCTGGGAGGCCCTGCCTGTATCCTGCATCCACTCTGTAAACTGGTTGAGTTTGTGGCGCAGGGCACACCTCTGACAGCATCCACAAATGTTAAACTCACCATTCTGCCTTTTACACGACAATTTGGTCATTAAATCTCCGGATTCGACGCTTAGACAGTTCACTTGAGACATTCTTATAATCCTGAAATTAGACCGTTCGAACACACAAGGTTTAGACCTCAAAGGATTCGACTTCCACAGAGAACTTCTTCCTAGAAACTTCACCAACACTGATGTTGCCGAGCAACAACCCAAACTTCTCTTGTTGAGCCTCACGTGTTCAACTCAATCTGCTGTTGTGGATTTTACCAAAAGTCACTTAGAAATAACAACACATAACAATACAAGAGAGCAACAAAAATCACTATGGTTGGGAATCATGTTTTCTGCACTTTATAGAATCTGTTGACGGATTCAAACGTGCTAAGAGTCTACTGTGTGCATTTAATAAAAGGTAACAAACGTCACATTATCAAAGTTTAAGTTTTAATTTTGGGATCGTGAGTGGGATCTGATGGGATTGCCAGTGAGATGACATGTCTACACTCTTAGAAGACATTGAACCTTTACGGTTAGAAAAAGAACTTAAAAGTTCAAATATGAACTTCTAAAAACCAAAAAGGTTCAAAGTTGAACTCATAAGTTCTATAAAGATCATTCCCTTATCAATAAATCCTTTTGGATTCTTATAAGATATTTGTTTTGGATTCGAACAAGAATTTCAATCATATTTGATATACACATACATATATACAGATTTGTTTTTGCTTCTTTTTGTGTTGTTTGTTGAGAGTTTAGTTTTAATGTGCAGGGCGACATGTGCACTTCTTGAAAGAAACCACAAGAGGTCACTGTTACTTCACTCAATGGACACACCATTTGCTCTTATGTAAAAATGAAATAAATTACTTTTTACTGAATATTAAAGAAAGTACATTCAATAAGAGCACGAATTGGACAGGGATGAACAAAATATGGTGAGGCCTTAAAAAGCTTCTTTTATAAAACCAGAAATCATTTATTCTTATAACATAGTTATAACATAATGCTCATAGTTCTCTTTGTTTTATTGTATCCTTTAATGAGTTTGTTTATCTATCATGTGGGGAAATATATATACAAATAAGTCACAAAAACTGGCTATAAGTGATCGACTCTAATCTTATATGACAAATATAGGAGCCATGAGATGTGATGTAATTTGACCATGAGAAATCTAAGAGTGTCATTAATAATAATAATAATAATAATAATAATAATAATAATAATAATAATAATAATAATAAGAATTATAATAATAATAATATTTATAATAATATAAAGCACCTGTGTGGGAAGGAAAGACAGGAAAGATGGGGACGGGTGCACATATCTTTGGTGGTCCGAATATTCATAATTTTTAAATTTAATTTAATGCTTGAATAAATGTTTCATGTGAAAATACATTTCAAGATGCAAGATTAAAGACGATTGACGAGTTACAAGTCATTCCCACAATGAGCTCCAGAGGATTTTCTTTGGACTTATGCACATATTACCGATACAGTTTTAAAATGAAAAGTAATTAATGCAGTTTTAACTTATAATGCAGAATCCATTTAAATGTATCTTACTCCCACATAACTAAAACTCTAAATCTAGCGATAGATTCTTTGTAGTTTATCTGAATTTGACTAACACGTTATTCTTAATTCTATTTATAAGATGTTGTTGTCTAAGGCCTTTAGCTTGACAGAATACTTCTGTTTGTTTCCCTCCGGTTAGGTTATTCCTGTCTTCATGTAAATCATTGATGCTCCATTTATTATTGCCTGTTATCTGTTGATAAGCATCAGACCACATGAAGCATTACAAAAACCAGCTGTGTTACACAAAGTCATTTACATTTACATCTAGGCATTAAGCAGGCTCTAGCCAAAGCGGCTTACAAAGAATCAAGGAGACAAGGAAACGGTAAATTGCAAAGATAACAAAGAGGGAAAAGGGCTACAATGAGTTACCAAGTTACAACAGATGAGACAAAACCTAAAGACCACTTATGAAGAGAACCAGTCTGTATAGTGAGACTCTAGAGAGAGTCAGAGACGAAATACAAACTGAATAAATGGAGAGATGTGTGCAAGAAAGGAAGGAAGATGGAGTGACAGAAGATCAGAAGGAGATGGTGTGGTCTTCTGTATGATGAAAACAGTTAGGTTGCAGGTTCAACCTTTAACAGGAAATGGCAACTTCCGCACCCTACATGCACTGCACTCTAAAGAGTTGTGCCAAGACTCAAATGATTTACAAATAACGGGAAATAAAATCAGATCACATTATTGGTTCGGTTAAAAAAGTTTTGGGGAGTTGATGTTTCGAGTGTCTCGGATGTAAGGGTGTATAACAGAAACAACTGTAAAGAACACGACAAAACATGGTACCAGTCCAAGATGGGGCGTCCACACAGGGGGAAAACCTATTGCTTCCCCCTAGAGAGGTTTGTGTAATATATCAAGTTTTGCTGTTTTAAAACATATTGTGAATATTTGTTAAGTATTACAATTCTTACAATGTAAATAAATATGATGTGGGGTCTGGTAACATTAAAAGTGGGAGGGTGGAGGACATGACAAGATTTTGCTTTATTCATATTTATTTCACAAATGAAAGGAAATATGATTGCAACATTATTCAAAACTGTTATAAAATTGAAAAGGTTCCAATGGGTCTGCTTTAAAAATGTAAGCTGTTGTTTTTGTTCCCCTATATGGTTATAAAAATATACAGCATTTATTATGGTCATGACGACGATTATTATTATTCACATCCCACACATTATTATTTTAGTGATATGTTTCCAATTGGTTAAACTGTGCTTTACATTTTGACTTGAAATATTTATGTTGACTAAGAACTGTGTCCTCGTGCAAGGGATAAAACACACATTTCCACAATTTGAAAATAATGCTATTTAGAATATTTTGCCATTTTGCATCATGTGATCCAAGTTGTTACTTTCTGTTTGAGATAGCAATCGAGGTTGTTTTGATATGTTTTTCATCATATTTATTCTTGACGACTTTACCACAATCTAAAATAAAGGTTATATTCAGAAAGGTTTTGTCATCAAAGTGTTATGTGGAAAAGCTCATGATGGTGGATCACTAAAGTGAAGTATCCTTATAGCTGTAAGGAAATGACTCAAAGACACGAGATGAACCATCCTTTACTGGATTTGCATGACCATGTTCCACGTGGAGCATATTTGATAACCGATCACAAAAGCTCTTGGATAAATATTAGACAGTGTAGTAGCTTCTGTTTTGACCAATTGTGTGAAGGTTACATTTTATCACATGTTGGAGAATTATACAAATATTTTGTAATATTTTAACAGTTGTAATACTTTCTGATTTTTTAAGTTGATAAAAATATATATATTTTTTAATAATTTAATATTTTATTCTGTATGTGGAAAAGAAATGCACTTTTACTTTTACACTGGTGCCGGTCAGTCTTGGTCTGGTGGTTAGAGAGTTGGTCTTGTAACCAAAAGGTTGCCGGTTTGATTCTCAGTACCAGCAAGCAAACACTGAAGTGTCCTTGAGCAAAACACCTTACCCACATTTGCTCTGCAGTCATAGCGGCATACTGCACACTGCTTGTAAGTTGCCATGGATAAAAGTGTTTGCCAAATGAATAAATTTAGGTATTTATATTACATATTTTTATAAATGTTTATTCTGATTGTAAAAAAAGAAATGCACTTATAACTGCACTCTTTCTTTGAGAAACGTTTTTTAACAATTGCAATAATTTCAGATTTATTTTTTAATAGTTTTTAATATAACATTTTTTTATTACCATTTTTCTTTTATTTTTAGAAAAGATATGCACTTTACATGCAAAATTTTATTACAAAAAATTATATAAAATGTTATAAATATTATTAATTTTTTTATATGTTGGTGGTTATTAGTTAAGAAAAAGACATGACATGCTTTTTTAATAATTCAATTGTTATTCCGTTTATAGCCACACACAGAAAGTCCAGGGTCCGGTAGAATCCGACAAAGGCAGGTACTGTATCAGATTCTTTCCTTCTTTTTTAAATTCCTTCAAATTAAACCAAATATTCATCTATTTTCAGTCATCACCTGCACGGAAATTGGGTATGACCAGAAAGCTGAAGGTACAAAGCTTCTAATCTATAACGTACCTTATTGAAAAAGTTATTATTTTAAATGACCTGTAATATTTTTAAATTGAAGGTTTTAAAAGACATTGAAAACCCAGATGAGTCAGAGAGGAAACATAAAGAGAAAGAGGTAGGAATTCAACAGAGAGGCGACCAATTATTTTATGTGATTTAAAATCCTGAATATTATTGTCCCTTCAGCTGAAGCCGCTGTATATGGAGCTTCTGTACACAATCACTCATCGCTTAGGAAAATCACACACAAAAGAACAATACAGTGACAAACAGTTACAGGATTACATCACAGAGGTAGACCAACATTTTCACAACTACTCACTTTCACATATTTGTCAGCAGTCCCAGAACGAGTTCACCCAAAAAAGAAAATTTCTGTCAAATATTTTTTGTTGTTTCGAACATTTCCTTTGGAAGAATGCTTGTAACCAAATAGCTGTTGGACAACATTGATAACCAACACTGACTTCTGTTGCAGACAAAAATAGATATTTTGAAGAATGTAGGACACCTTTACTACGGCAGCAACTGGGATCCCAGAACTGTTATGTTACAAGCATTCCTCCAACAAAGAAAAGTATACAACAACTAGAGAATGAATGATTTTCGACAGAATTTTATTTTTGGGGGACCTATCCCTTTAATGTAATGATGACATATTGAGTCTCCCACAGGCGTTCTCCATGACTGAAGAAGAACATAAAACCTTGAGCGAGAAAGTCCAGAGATCCCTGGTAAGACAGTGTGATTGAAATGATGATATTTTGTGACGTGTTATTCTATCTGGCAATTCTATACTGTATGTAAATCTCTCCTTGACTGTAGGCCCCAGTCTACTGTCTGATGGTTAATGTGAAGCAAGCCAAAGGAATTCTGGGAAAAGATATCAGCGGTAAAACTTCCGATGTTGACTAGAATAGGGCTTCATTGCATGAATGTATTTACTACATTTTCAATTTCATTAAGAAAAGTAAAACAAATATACAATCTGCATGATTCACTTTATTTCTGCCCACAGGATTTAGTGATCCCTACTGCCAACTGATGATCCTAAAAGATGGTAAAGACACTCATGGTGGTGGGTCTTCTCAGAAACCTCAGAAGGCAGTGTTACGGGACACACTTTTGGGACAGGAGTTTGAGACGACCATCAAGAAACAGACGCTTAACCCCATCTGGGATGAAACCTTTAAATTGTAAGTACAGAAAACCAAGTAGAACGTTTCTTTTGCATTTTTCTCAAAGAACATCTTAACCACTGATCGGTAAATTTTCATTTGCCATTGTGTCACCCGAATTTATTGCCATTATGTCACAGTTTCAAAAAATAGGAATAGGAATTAAAAAATGTTTGTATAATGTAAATATAAAATATGATTTCTGTTTTCAACGTTGACACTCCATACAAAAAAAAATTCCCCTTACTGGACCCGAGCATACAAAGCATCTAACGCATTTTCTATTAATAGCGACTGCTTTTAAGTACATTTTAAATAAATGTATAAAAATAGAAACGCACTTCTACAAAATTGAAAAAAAGTTTACTTTTTAAAATGTATTAATGTTTTGTCTTTCTCATGCACAGGGAGTTTAAAGACTTATCAAGTGGCAGTTTGTACATTGAGATGTGGTGAGTTTAAAAAAATATGAAAATACTGACGTTGTTTTTACACTTTATGTTATTCATTCTCAAAACCCTTTACAGGGACAAAGACGAAGAGGTTTCACTCGTGCAAAAATTTGATGAGTTTCGCACAAACATTCATGGACTTAAAAGGTTTAAGGATAATTTAAACACACATACATTTCAAATAAATTCATTTGGTTTAATTTCTTATATCTGTAATAATGTTCGCCTCTGTATAGGATGCTTAAAGATGCAAAAAAAGATAAAGGCCAGGATGATTTTTTGGGGAATATTTTTCTAAAATTAAAGGTATGTTACTACACCGTGGTCAATATATGACAGCATAAGTTTGAAGTTCAACATATTTGCACAGATATGTCATGATCATTTATCTATTGAAGTCTGTCGTTAATGTGTTGAAGAATCTGCACTGCACAGAAGATTCGTGGTACATCCTAGAGCCCCGGACAGAGACATACCCAGACAGAGGACAATGCCACCTTCAGCTTAAATTCATTCATAAAGAGGTTAGGGATTATCCTTTATGTCACGTAATATAATCAAATTGGATCAAATCTAAAAGCAAGCAAACAGTTCAGCTCATCCCCTTCCTTTATCTGTTGGAAAAAAAGTGAAGTTTGCATGTAATGGTTTAAAGCTTTTAATTCATGTTGTGTTTTTGAGAACTGAGATATGTGCAGTTATTTCTGTGTATTGCAACGTATTCAATTCGGTATTGTATGCCTGAACACATGATATGGTTGTTCATGACTAACAGAGAGATGACAATCTAAGTGCCGGACGGAGTCCTTATGTGAACTACTGCAGCATCCTACAGCAGTTTGTTCAAGCTCATATTTCCAAACAAAAGGTAAATGATCACCTCAAATGCACATCCCCACATACTTATAGGTGATACTATGATTGCATAATTCTTAGGTTTTGTAATTATTTTTTATTTTTTACTCATAACAATAATACTATAAGTTAATATTGATTTTTTCATAGAAAAATGTTAACACTGTTAACTTATTTTAACAGAATTGATAATTAATGTCAATGTCAGATATTCAAAATCTTTAACCTTTGGAAGAATTTGGTGTAAAAAACTTGTCTCTCTCTCTGTGTGTGTGTGTGTGTGTGTGTGTGTGTGTGTGTGTGTGTGTGTGTGTGTGTGTGTGTGTGTGTGTGTGTGTGTGTGTGTCCAATAGTGTATGTTAAGAAGACAATAGGTTGTAATGATTATGTATAGTAAAATTTTTTAACCCAGAATGAAAAGAAACTACTGAAAATTTCTGTGGAAATGATGAAAGATCTGGTTTTGTTAGTTCATGGGACTTTGAAACTGACACTGGTTGTGCAACCAATATTCAGTCAAACAAATCAGCAAGTCTTAAACTAATGTTGGTTTCGGCATGATACCGTATTGATAAACCTCAAAGGATCAGTTTGACATTTACATATATTCATTTAACTGACACTTTTCCATTTTACCAAACTGCTTTCATTGTTTGCTCTGACAAATGTGTGAAATTGAGTCGTACAAACACCTCACTTCAAACTTGTGTGCGTTTGTTTCCAGTTACTTTATTATTTGGAAACTTTAAAAGGTGATGAAGAAGTTTGGGGTGTACACATTTAACCTTTATAATATGCTCTTTAAAGTGACAGTTTACCCCAAACTGAAGATTCTGTCATCATTTGCCAACTTTCTTTCGCAACACAAGAAAAGATTCTTAAAATGTTAGCTATTGCCTGCATTGACTTGCATTGGTTTCATGTCCACAAAATAGCAGTGAATGGGTGCCCCCGCTTGAGCTTTTTTCAAAATATCTTCCTTAATGTTCTGTAGAAATGTCAACAGGCTTAATACATGATGACATAATTTTTACTTTTAGGTGAATTTTTCAATACACTCAATATGTTCATATTCATTTGCTTTATCTCTCTTACCCTTCAGGACAGTGCCCCATGGAAAGGAGAGCTGTCTGGGCAGGGGGCCGCCCTGCTCGAGTACTATGCCACCCAAAATGAAATCTCACCCTTTCTTCAAGATTTGGCGTAAGCATTCAACAACATGGCATTTATAACAACAAATGAAATAAAGATGATTTGGATTCAGTGACACTAGGACACTATGAAAAAATACTATGATAAACCCTAAAGTCAGTTGAGCTGGATATGTTTTTCACATGGCTGTTTAAATGTAACACATTTCTGATTGATATGCGCTGGTTGTATGTGGGATTATAAAGGAAGTGGGTGGCATACAGTAAACTCTACCAGAGCCTGGAAGTGGACTCAACTGTACTTTTCCAGCAGCTAACCAGTATAGAATATCACTGGCACCAGCAAGACCTCCCCTACATGCAGGTTAGTTAATAATGTTAGTTTTGTGTGTGAGGTTGGGTGTAGATGTACAGAATTAGAAAATACATTCTGCACTGTCATAGGTTTTCATGTTGCAACCGTATCACGTGATGTTGAACCATGGAAATCATCAGTGTGAGATCGTATCATAATATCTACACCCATGTGATAGAGTGGTTAAGCTTTTGCTTTCACAATAAGCACTTAAACATCTGATAAAGACACATAAAAACCTTTCTGCTTTGGGTTGTTCCATATGCATAGAGATGTAAATGTCATTGCTAATGTTTAATAAAAATAATGTCATAGTTACAGAAAGTTATTGTTTATTGGTCACATAGATATCCATACACAATACGATTATGATGAAATACTTTACAATTCCCACAAAGCAAGCATTAAAATGATAAAGATCACAATTAAAAATGAATGTAAGAGATGTATAGGGTCGAATTATAAGTTTAGAGTTTAAGGGTGGGATGGGAAATTTATAGAGCTTAAAAAATGCTTTTCTTCAATATTTGCTGTCAATTTATTAAATCTTTAATATATATTAGAAAAAATAAACATTATTGAGATATTAAAGCATTGCACAATTAAATAATACATTATGACTTGTTGCTTGGCTCCAATCTATTTCAATTTATGATTTAACAAATTGTATTTTGTTTTGCTGTATATTCACATATATTGTTTTATAGGGATAAGGCGTATTTTAAATCTACATATATTATCTTAATGTGTATTTATATGTTTATGTCATCACAGAAACAGGAGTTAGGTGATTCTCTGCATGGTTTTCTGCAGTATGGACTCTGTTTAGTGTCCAAATACAGAGACATCTTTCCTCCAACCACCAAAACAACACCACGGCTTCATACACTGCTTAGGTAATATGAACGTGCTTAACAAGACATCCACGGTTTGAAAATGAAAATAATGTCATTCTGTCAATTTGCCAACTTTTCCATTTATGTTTCTTTGTTTAGTTAAACACAGAGAACGATGTTTGAACAAATGCATGTAACCAAATAGTTCTTGGACCCCATTAAAAACCATAGAATGAAAAATTAAACTGGTAGTCAAATGTACCCCAGAACTGTTTGCATGGTCTATTTTTTCAAAATGTCTAATTTTGAGTTTAACCGAACAAAAAAGATTAAACGTTTATTTTACTACTAAGGTAGTCAATGCACAAGCATTCTTCTAAATATCTTTTTCTGCATTCATGGGAACTAAGTAATGTTAATAGATTTGAAACAGTAAGGTGAATAAATGATGACAGAAATATACATTTAAGGCTGAAGTTAATCATTTTTCTTCAAATATTATGCAAATCTCTCAACATACGTCAATGCTTTTATGTTTTGGCAGGGTTCTTGTACAGATTTGTAAAACTCGAGCTTTTCAAAATCTCAATCCCGCTCAGTTTGACTTGCAGGTTGAGGTCACAGATGCTGTTGCTGTAAGTAAATGACTCGTTTATTATTATATTTTTAACGATCTTACAAAATGATTTAAAAACTATTTTTACATTTTCTTAAAAACTAATAATTAAAAACAAATCTAATAAATTGGAGGATTTCTTTTAACTGCCAGACTGGTACAGTTGAATGGTTCAACATCAAAAAAGGTTTACATCAACCCATGACCAAGGTTAGAGAACATGTGGATTTATCTCATTAATTATATACTACATAAATATTATTTTGACTAATATTGTAAGTTCTTGTTAATTGTGTTTTTGACAGGATAAGTTAGAGTCTGTCAGCGCCCTCTCTCGGTTGATTGGAGAAGTGCAGGAAGACATTACCCTTAGTAAAGATGTTTGGAACAAGGTTTTTTTCAGGTAAAAAATGACTATTCATTTTTAATATCAACGCATGTGTTATATTATTTATAATGGCATTGAGGTTGGTTATTTGTGATTTATTATGAGGATTAATTTTATAATTTAAACAAATTAAGTTATACAAACTCAATTCCAAAAAAGTTGGGACGCTGTACAAATTGGACCAAAAAAGGAATGACATAATTTACAAATCTCATGAACTCACATTTTATTCAAAATAGAATATAGACAACATATCAGATGTTAAAAGTGAGACATTTTGAAATGGCATGCCAAATATTGGCTCATTTTGGATTTCACCAGAGCTACACATTCCAAAAAAAATTGGGACAGGTACCAATAAAAGTTAAATGTACATATAAAGAACAGTTGGATGAACAATTTAAAACCTATAGGTCAATTTGCAACATGATGGGGTACAAAAAAAGCCTCCCAGAGTGGCAGTGATCCTCAGAAGTCAAGATGGGAAGAGGATCATCAATACCCCCAATGCAGCTGCGAAAAATAGTGGTTAAAAAAAGCTATAATTTGAGATTAAAGTTATCATCATCTACTATTATGGAAAACCATAATACCTAATAGGCCCTAATCAAACATCACATCACATACAGGAATGAGACTGTAATGGAAATCTCAAGAAGGGCTCACGAATACTCAATACTCATCAAGGCACATTAATAAAAGGCTGTGGCAAAGTGGAAAACTGTTCTGTGGTCAGACAAATCAAAATTTGAAGTTCTTTTAGAAAAACTGGGATTCCATGTCATCCGGACTTAAGAGGACTAGGATAACCCGAGAGGTTATCAGCTCTCAGTTCAGAAGCTTGCATCTCTGATGGTATGGGGTGGCATTAGTGCATGTGGCATGGGCAGCTTGCACCTCTGGAAGGGCTCCATGAAATGCCAGACCACATACTGCATCCATGCATCTATCCACCTGCAACCAACATCATGTTTGCGTAGAAGGATCCGGGTACTATCATGGCCTGCCTGCAGCCTGAAGAATGGGACGACATTCCTATTCCTAAACTTAAATAATTGTCTTCTCAGTCCCCAGACATTTGCAGACTGGTATAATAAGAAGAAGGGATGTCACACAGTGGTAAAAATGGCCTTGTCCCCACTTTTTTGATATGTTTGGATGCCATGAAATTTAAAATCAACTTATTTTTCCCGTACAGTTTCTCAGTTAAAACATTTGATATGTCATCTACGCTGAATACTGAATATATTGAAATTTGACGCTCTCATCCCATAGCATTCTGTTTTTATCCACAATTTGTACAGTGTCCCAACTTTTTTGGAATCCCGGTTGTAGATAATAAAGTCTGACACTTCTCTATGGTATAAATGACAAACACTGTACTTTTGACTCTGTTTTCAGTGCTGTTCAAGTGGATGTTTTCACAGTTGTTTACCAGAAGCTTGACTCCCTGGTAAGAACCAAGTATTATTCATTTCAATTATCTTTTTCCAATACATATGTATTTATTTATTGGGCTTGTGTTTGTACCGGCACAGTTGGCTGAAGAGTTTCGGGCAACTCTCTCTCACTTGGAAAATCAAATGGATCAATCGCTTGCAAACAGCTTGTTTACTGTTTATCTGAATTTACAAGCCATCCACAAAGAAAAGGCCTTCTTACAAAAAAGGTCAGATGTCATTAATGCATGCCATAGTTCAATCCAAAAATTCTGTCATGAATTACTCATCCTCAAAGTTGTACCGAACCGGTTAGGTAAAACATGTTTGTAAAAATAATGGCAGCTGTTAGTTCGGGGGCACCATTGACTGCCATAGTACAAAAAATTAAAGTTTGAGGTGCGCCGATGTAAATCATAATTTACCTGAATAATAAATATCACAAGAACAAAACAATCTTGTTTAAAAAAAAGAAAAATCTTTTTAAAAAACATTTAATGGAATATTTCTGTGGGACATAATAAATAATGTATAAATCAAACTTTTCATAATAAAGTATTTATTTAAAACGTATATATTTTAAATATACCTAATATTTGTGGTAATTTTGAATCTTTTTTTACGAATTCTTCCAAAAATCACTCAAATTAACAAAGAAATGATACAGGTTTGGAAAGACTTTGGGGCATTTGTAGTCTAAAGAAATATTAGTAGGCCACTTAAAGTATTAAAGTATGGACGACGGAATGCTTTTGTTTAGGGCTAAAGTGCTGCAGCTTTCAAGTTTCCATGAGGACTTTAGAGATGCGCTTCCATACTGGTTAAATAAAGCCTTTAAGACCACATTGGAGAGGGTTGAAAAGGCTGTGCAGGTGGATCAGGTAAGATTTTGAAAGAATTGGTATCACATGACCTTCAATTTATGTTTTTCAGCCCATATGTTACATAGAAAAATCTGATATTGGAAGTGCTACTTAATTCAATGTTGTTGTGACATCTGTTTGCAGTTGCTTCCGCTGCAGACCGGGGCAGTGCCCATCAAACACAGCTCTTCTGCGGTGGACATTGCAGCATGTTTGCATCCCATCGCTCAGCTTTGGGAACAGTTAAGCTGGCCTGACCCAGAAGAAGCCTTTATGCTAATGGTCAAACTTACAGAGGTCTTTTTATTCCTTTACTTCTATATAGCACGATTGATATATCTGTTTCTTAAATGTGCTATATAAATGAAATAATAAACTGTTGATTTTGTCTTGTCTCTTTCAGGATGTGTGTAAGATCGCATCAACATACTGCCAGATGCTGAAAGCCCGTGTGAAAGAACTCTCTTTGGACTCGGATCACGGCAGTGCCATAAACATGGTGAGGTTATAAGGAGAATTCTTTAATATGTTTTCTTATCATCTGTATTTTTATGATCTCTTCTTCAGCTGTGTGTAGTAGTGAATGATCTGGAGCATCTGCACACCGTTTTGAACCATCTGCCACAGAGGCTCAACTGGGAGGGCCTTCGGGAACGCACCCGACTCGTGATTGGAGACACCCAGTTCCAGAACACCCTTCCATCCCAGCTGCAACACACACAGTCTGCTCTGAACCGAGAGATACGCTCTGCTGTCGATACACTTGGGAAGAAGGTATGTTAACCGTGACTGCATCAGGATGCTTCTCATTGAGAATTGGCGAGTTCAAATTGTTTTTTCTTCTCACTTAGTTGAAAAGAGACATAGAGTTACATGTACGGAACATGGCTTCACGTCAGAGGCTGCCCTCCAGAACTACAGAGGAAGTAAGCTTAAAGGAACAGTTATGCAAAAGTAAAATTGTATGATTAAGCACCCTCGGTGAACCCCACATGTATCGGGGACTTTCTAAGTGTAGCTATATACAAACAAAGTGGTTTAAATAATCTTTTTTTATATTTTTTTGTATTATCCTTATATGATTTCTAATGTTTGAAGGTATAATTCAATCCCCAAAAAAATTATGTCATCATTTACTCATCCTCATATCCTTTCAAAGCAGTGTGACTTTCTTTCTTCTGCAAAACACAAAAGAAGATACTTTGAATAATGTCAGTAACAAAATACTATTAATTACTTGAGGATTGACTTGCATTTTATAGACACAATAGTATACACACATTATCTTCTTTTGTGTTCAACAAAAGAAAGAGACATACAGGTTTAACATTTCCAGAGGTTGAGTAAATAATGATAGAATTGTAATTTTACTAAAAAAGCTTTATATTTATTGGATTAAATATACAATTTAAATATATGTATATTTAAGTTAAAATTTACTCAAATATTTCAATTAGAATTGGTGTATATTACAAATTTATTTTTACCAAATAAATACTTCTTTTCATTAAACAAACATAAAAATATTTATACAGTTGATAGAAATTAACAGTTGGATTTTTACTAATTTATTTTAAAATTTTCCAATAAAATGTCATGTTTTAAAAAGATTTATTAGTTTATAAAAATATTTTTTAACTTAGCCAAGTGAAACATTTTTTACAGTGTAGAAATCCATCCAACCAAAAGTTTAAAACTTTAAAACTTTGTGGCATACGATTTTAAATCAAAAAGTTGAATAAACGTATTTATTGAATGAACGTATTTAATGTTTTTCTTGCAGGCTGTCGCTCCTTTAATGAAATATCTGGAGTCAGAACTCCAGTATATGAATGAAAATTTGGTTCAAGAGAATTTCAACAGGTACCCTTATGGTTTTGCGTTTGATTTTGCTGATTAAAGAATATCTGTACAGTATTTTACAAAATTTTCTATTTCTATATTTTTTACTCTAGCCTTCTAACTCCATTGTGGGTGAACTCTGTCAAGATTCTGCATCAGATGTCACAACAAGAAGACAGTAATATGGTTTACTTCCAGAGATTATTGTACACGCTGGAGGTGATTTTCTGAATTTTAAGTACACTTTGGTTGGTCACAAACTCTTTAACTTCAGCTTCATGCTTTGGTTCTCTGACAGTGTTTAGAACAGTGTTTTCATGCTGAAGGGAACGGACTTCCTCTAGAGACACTACGTACCGATGAATATAAGGTCGGTTGTTTGAATCTTTTCAATTTTATTGACGCTCTCAGTTCGAGAATCAAATAATTGTTCTTTTGGTTTTCTCAGACACTGCGAACACTGCTAACACAACACTCTTTGAGTTGTCCCCAGCTGATTGAGAAATTCTTTGAAAGGAAAGTGTGGGAGCAGGTGAGAAGACAAGAGAGGTTATGACCCATGAATGCTCACATACATGTTACTGATTTACTGTGTGTGTGTGTGTGTGTGTGTGTGTGTGTGTGTGTGTGCGTGTGTGTGTGTGTGTGTGTGTGTGTGTGTGTGTGTGTGTGTGTTCAGAAAGTGTTTACCGGAGAGAAATACGGAGCCGTGACTCTCATCATCTCATACAGACGCTCTGAACAGAAATTGCATGTGGAGGTCCTCAATGCCGTCAATCTCATTCCTCTCGACTCCAACGGTGAGAGTTATAGCTGCCGGAAAATAAAATGAAACTATTAAATTAGTTCTTAACTCAATTTTATCTATATAATTGAATTTAACATAACTTGTGCCTTGCATAACTTTTGCCCCTTTTTTCCGTGATGACTTACAGGTTCCAGTGACCCTTTTGTTCAGCTGTCTCTTGAACCTAAACACATGTTCCCTGAGATCGAGTTACGATCAACCAAGATCAAGAATTGTGAGCTGAATCCATTGTTTGAGGAGTCCTTTGAATTGTATGTTAACACACACAAATCATGTGAAAATCTGTAACTTCAACGTTTTCTTACCCCATTCAGCAATGATAATGCTCTTCCTCTTCTCTTTTGGGCATAGTCTCATCACATTGGCACAATGTCAGTCTCCAGGGGCATGTCTGCTGGTCACAGTGCTGGATCATGACACCTTGAGGAGTGATGATTTTGAAGGAGAGGCTTTCCTGTCTCTTAAGGCCGTGCCAGGTGTTGGGGGCGGAGACAATAATCCTCAACCCGCACAGATTCGTTTGCCTCTGATGCATCCTAAACCCAACAGTATGTCACTTCCTGTTATGAAATCCCATGTCAAAGGCTTTTTCAACTTCCTATGGCATGCTCAGAATGATAGTTTTGGTCCGAGCTAGGCCACATTAAATCGAAATTGTCATTATTTAATCGTCCTCAAACCTGGCTTCTGTAAAACTCAAAAGAAGATATTTTGAATTTTTTGTGAAATGGAATCCAATCACTTGCACCGCTTTTGCTTCTATACTATAGAAGGGGATGGGTGGCAGTCACCATCATTCTTCAAAATATTTTCTCTTTAGTTTTGTAGAAGCTTATAATGACATGGGTGAGTTTAAATGACAGATATTATTTTTGGATGAACTATCACAGTTGAACAAGCTTATTCTGTTTGCTTTTAAATAGACCTTCAAAGTGTTTGTGGATGCAATATGATTTCATGTCATCTCGTTTTTTTTAGGTGAAAATATTCTAAAGTTACTCGAGGCAAGGAAAGGCGAGAGAGAAGCTCAGGCTTTCGTTAAGCTACGCAGACAGAGAGAAAAGAAGTCTCAAGAAAGCTAAAAAAACTAAATGACTTAAAATGAATGACGTTCATCTCTGCACAGATGAGCACATATATTTCTGTCTTATTTATATCAGATAAATGTTTTCCTGATATATATCTAGGAACTTTCCAGGTGTTTGTTTTTAATGAAAAAAATAGCATGCAACTTTGGAAAGACATGAGTGTGAATTAAATACTGAAATCTAATTTACTTTATCCCTTTAAATTATAGATTCATGAATGTATTTTTTCTTTATAAGGTCTTGTGTTTGTTTTTGTACAGAGACAATATTTTATGTTATTAAACAATAAAAAAAACAACCATTTCATCCAAAAATATATATTTGTTTATTGTCCTTTAAAAAATCAGAAACACTGTATATGAACAAAGCGGAGCAGGTCATTGCTGAATTCACAGTGAGGTCTTACAGGAAGTCATGACCTGACCCTTCCATATAACTTAACCTTCAAACTGAATTCAACCAAAATTATCCGAAAGAAACTAAAAGTCGTGCTGTCTTCCGTCAGCCTTAGCTTATTACTGAGATTGTGTGTTCATCTCTCCAAAGACACCGGTTCACACACATAAACAAAAGCCGCTTTTGGGAATGTGCTGTTGGTTCAGATAACAGGCTAAATTACTCGATGCTTTAAATAATACACACATCATAAGAACAGCTTGCATCTTAAGTATGCAAACAAAAACCTGAGAATGAAAAGCTGAGATTTTCTTTCCGTTTTTGCATTATAGCAGTCTCTTTCCATGGACACCCCTTTTAAAATAAAATCCTACATGGTAAATTTATAAAAGTCATGGTAAATTTCTTTTATAGCTACCTATTATGTTATTCTGTATCCATTATGAAATACCCCCTTCCCAAAAAAATATGTTAAACGTCATTCCAGCTGCACTGAAGATATAAGCACTGCATTTCTCTTGTAAACATATTGGAATGATTTGGAAGGACATTCCACATTCTGTTTATAAAATGTAGAAAAGATTGTCTTATGAATGTGTCTTGCGTGTTTAGCTTGTAAATAAAGCATATAGGGAATATTATTCGCTATTTGGCATCATAACCTCAATTTGTTAAATGCTTTTTCTATTAAAAGTGTATATTTAACTGTGCCATAACTCAAACACTTATGTAATTGTTAGTGTGTTACAAAATCTGAATACAGGCTGTTTCCACTAGTAAAAACATGAAAAATTCAAATTATTATAAGAATATTAATACATCTGAGGTGTAAGTCCACCATGGTAAACGTGAGAACACCACAAACTTGTCATTGCTCTACAAACAAAGTTTCTGTCATAACTTTAACAAGTTTGAGAATATAAAAGGTCCCGCTTGTGAGGTCTGGATGTTAACCCTGCGTGCTGGTGTAAAGATTTCTCAGTATAAATGATTAATTACATTAGGTTAAGACCAAAATTAAACGTCCCTAAATGTCTTTTAGAGTATAAATAAACAACCTTGTGGGATAAATGTATCCCTATTTCTGTTAAATTTGTGATTCAATCATGTTAATGTCTAAATAAAAATGAAGTTGTGACAGGATTAAGATTTAGTCTGTGGGATGATCAGGCTCTGTTGGTGTCCGTGCACAGCGGGCATTCTGTGGAGGCTGCACATCGCTCACAGTGCAGGCCGTGTTGGCATGGCAACGTCACTGAACCCATCTCATCACAAGATACACAACCTAATCTCTGCTTCCTGAACACTGCCTGAAAGTAGGAAAGATACAGAAAAAGATACATTATAAACTAACAAGCCTATTATGCATCTCTACTTATCTATTAGATGCAGAAATGAAGGAACATCCTGTAATACTCAGTTAGCGAAGAAATTGAAAATATATTTCACGCCCGGAAATTAAGTCTATTTCTGGAATGAATTTCCTCCCACTGCTCCCCAAAAAAATCACTAAGGATTACATGAACTTTAATAATTTTTATAATGACGTAAATATCATGGTTATTTATATTTCTTATGGTTGTTTTTTATTTCGAATTGTATTGCAATATGGATAATTCTTTGCTCTTAAATTAATAGCTTATCTCAAAACAAAATGCAGAACACAAAAGAAGATATTTTGAACAATGTCCCCAAAAGAAAACATTGCTCCTAATTGACTTGAAACTATTGGAAACCAATAGTTTTAGATTTAATACATTATTCAAAACATCACACACTGTTCATTGAAAAGTGTGGGTGTCTTAATATAAAATTGCTAATATTAAGTTGTTTGACCATTTCATGTCAAGGTTTGTGTTGTATGTATACAGCTGTCTGTTTTACCTGTTCTACAGTCCGTAAGCAGGTGCAGATCTGTGCCTGCAGGCTACAGATGGAACTAAGAGGCAGTCTGTGCAGTAACTGCAGTTGGTGTAGCTGCAGGTGTGGGTTCTCTGTGTGCTGTAGACACTCTAACGCTTCTTCAAGGACAGCAGCATGTTGCTGTGCCTCCTCTTCAGTCTGCCGGGCCTGTTCTGCTTGCATTCCCAGCTGTCCCGCCAGAAGACGCGCCTCCTCTGCGTCGGACTTTAAGACTGCCCAGGACTACACAGAAGAGAAGACAGACAAAAAAAATCTGTATTATATAATGTCTGGATTTGGCACTTTGGCTTATCCTCAAAAATTAAAAATAGTTTAAAAACAGAGGTCAATTAAGTTCAACCCAAAATGAAAATTGAATCATCATTTAATCACTCTCTTGTTCTTTCAAACCTAGGTGACTTTCTTTTTCCTGCACAACACGAAAGAAGATATTTCAAGAACGTTGTAAACTTAACATCAAGAGAACAAATTCACTTCTATTGTATTTTGATGTCATTGAAATTGAAAGAGGGTGCGGAAATTATGACAGAATTTTCCTTACTGGCATCTCTTTAAAGGTACAGCATGTTTATTCTAAGTGTTAGAATTTTCTTTACAATAAACCTGAAAACATCACTAGTAAAGAAACCAACTATAAAATAAAGACATTCCTTTTATATAAATTTACACACATGAAGCTCAAATCTTACCTGGGTCATCTGTCTCCAGCTATGGTCCCACTGTTTTAGCACTCTGTGAGCCTCTTCCACTTCCTGTTTGAGACGGGATGCCTCGGCATACATGCCCCCTGATGACAGCAGCGCAGGTGGGGTACCTGGGGAACTTTGGCCTGTAGGAAAATGTTCCCAAATACTGCTGTTCATACCATTTAATCCTAGAACACAAAAATGATACGATTAGCTGAGTATTTTAAGCAAACCAGCGTAATTGACAAAATATACAATCTATAAATAATTCAAACCTAAAGAACCATGGGATGTGCCCAAAAAGCTACTCTCTGATTGGCTGTGTTGTGCCAGTTGTGAAGAAAGGAATGGAGAGTGGTGAGCTCTGATTGGTGGAGAAGGTGAATGCGATCGGAAAGGGGAAGAGCTACTCAGGGAGCCGGGGATATTGACAGGTGCAGAACTCTGTAACTGACTTCCCCCTGTAAAAGAAAATAATGGAGGTTACACTGTACACCAAATAAAATCTTTAACATACCACATCAAAAACAGATTTTTAGCAAAATCTGTAGTGCTGATTAAACTGTAAACGTATGACCTACCTAACATAAGACCCATGCTGGGCAGCGCTGAGCTCTCCAGACTTTTCTCCAGAGCTGAGACTCCGAAATCATTTAGATCTAGATCATCCAAAGCGGATTCTAATGAATAGTATAGATACAAACATGTCCTCATTAAACACAATTTTGACATTTCAAACCTGACTTGCTTTCTTCCGCATGTCTGGATCATAATAAGATATTTTGAAAAATGATAACTGGCAATTATTCCCTTTCTTCAAAATATCTTCTTTTGTGTTTTACAGAAGAATGAAGGTCAACAGGTTAGAAATGACATAAGATTGAGAAGTAATACACAACAAAACTTTATTATTTTGAAATTATTTCCCAGGTTATCCCCAAACCGCCACTTACCCACTACAGACTCAACCGTGTCACTTGTCGGGTAGAAAGGAAGGGCGTTGGCGTTCATGCCCGGCGAGGGGCCAGGGGGTGCAGGGCTGGGAGGGGTGGCTGCCAGGCTGGAGGGTATACTGGAGGATATACTGAGAGGACTGCCCACGGGCAGGAACACTAACATATCCTGATAAAACATTCATTCATTTTAGATGAAAATAAAAAGACAACAAAAATCCATTTGTAAGACACTTATGTCCCCTATGACCTGTACCTGTTTGCTGTGCATGGACATTTCTCTACTGCGCTGCTCCAGTGCAAAACATTTATGTTTGGCCTGGGGGTAAAAAAGTGTTTTCAAAATCAAACTCAGTTCAGATGCAAGAATGACAAAATGAAGTAAGGAAATGGTAGTGGTATTACTATACCTGGTCCTCTCTTTCAAACCCAGGTGCTTTCCCATAACCTCCCTCTCCTCCAGGGCACACATCAATACTGTAGGACTCCTCTAGCAGACCCCGTACCATCATCCCCTCCTCTCTGGATCCGGTCTGACTAAAGTCTTCAGAGAGGGACGTTACTAGAGGAGGTGAAGTGCTTTGTGGAGCCAGCAGCTCCTCACTAACACTTACTTCTGTAAAGGAACCGAATCAACACGCATTACAACTACAAACATTTACAAATCATCCATCAATGTTTTTTAAAAGAACGTGGTCTTACTTTCTAAATGAGCAAAAGCACAGAAGGGCCCTCTTGGGCAGTTTCCACTCTGCTGGATGTCATTGCATTTTGTGGATTTGTAGATCTGTGGAATAGAACATCATCAAATGGTGTTAGGACTTTCAGGACTTTCAGGACTTACTCAAGCTTTAAACCTGTATACCTTAGAACACAAAAGAAGATATTTTAAAGAATGTCGGCAACCAAAAAGCGGTTTTGGATCAAAAGTATGTACATAATGTAACTGAAATTTTGCCAGATTCCAGCATTCTTCAAAATGACTTATTTTGTATCGTGCAGAAGAAAGAAATTCATAGGGGGTTAAAAAGACAAAATAATAAAGAAATCATGAAAGATTTTGTATTTTTTTCACTTAAACACCAGACCTACCTCTGGGTGGAACTGCTGTTCTGTCCGTGTGTGGCAGTATTGGCATCCTTCAGCGCTTTCACATTTACTGGGGTCACCCCACTCGTCGCTGTGTTTCACCGCAGGACATGGCAGGGCTCTTTAGGCATAAAGTAAACACATATAACACGTTTAACAAAATTATGACGGAAGATGTTTGCCATGTCCTACAGAGCAGGATATTGCTTATTAAGTTATTATAGATAGCAGCCGGTATAACTCATGCTAAATAGTCAGTTCATCTTACTATCTATAGTCTTGATTTGTCCTTCCCTGGTGTATATCAGTTTTAAATAGTCTGTCATTAATTTAATACATGGATTTCATAATCAATTGTGTTAAATGTAAGTTTTTTGCCAACGGTTATAGAAAAGATAACTGCACAGATTTAGTGCATAGTTTTTCCTATTCAAGTAAGGGATATTCTTGTCACAAACATAACTCTACATGTTCTTCATAAATACCCACATTAAAATGAATGTATAGTAACTATTTAGAATTCTATACAGAGTTATCTGTTCATCTCTTGGGTCTAATCGCTTCTGGTTTGTCCATTTTAATTAAAAGTTTGTAATCTCCTAAAAAAACATTTAGTCACAACCATAAGTATATATCCTTTTTTGTGCATAAAATATAAAAAGATAGAACAGTACATTGTGTACACATAATCTGAGTGTTTTTATGTCATATCCACAACCCAAGAATGGCTCATGTAAGACTGCAATATTAAAGAAGGAGCAAAGGGTGTTTTGCCGACCTGTATTTGTGTTTGTGAGGACTGCGTCTACGATCTTTGCTGTTGTGATAGTAAGGACACGCATAGCCCTGACGGCACAGCCGTGGAGGTTTTTTGCAAAGTTCGGTCTTGTAGTGAATCAAAACAAAACTGTTATCTGCATGAGAAGACAAAGAAAAAAGCATAAGACATGATACACTAATGTGGGCTGAAGTCTCAATGCCAGCTCTGTGCGTTTTACCCTGCCAGCGTGGATCTTCGCTCAGAATCTTTTCTATAAGCGCTGTGCTCGCTACCACCCCGGACTGCCCTTCACCAGACGGTCCTTCTGCCAATCCTGTGGCAGCTTGGGCTTCTAAGACCTGGACCTCTCTGAGCAACAGGAAATGAAGAAGATGAATGTCAATCCAAAGGAAGAATTAATCATTAGGGTACACAGAAAATGTGAATGTTATATGCTTAATGACTTCAATGGCAGGATATGATCGAAGTCGTTATTTACTATAAGTTCATTTTTAACTTTAGATGTACTTTCGATACAGCTCTTAACGCCAATGATGTCACAAGCGATTAAAGAAATGACTATAGAGATAAACTATTATTTTACAACACGTTACCCAACTTTGGGTTCCTACCAACCTGATGTCATACACAGGACTGCGGAGGTCATGGGAGCCATGAGCAAAGGCACAGTGCGGTCCGTTTTTACTGCAGTGCCCTTTGGCATCAGTCTCATGAATACAGGAGCCGGTTTTATAATACCGCAGGTGATAGCGGCGTTCTGTGTCTCCCGCTGTCCGGTGCAGAAACGGACACCTGGCATCAAACAAACAAAAGAAACGTCAACATGAATTCAGACAGTGTGTCAGAATGAGAATTGTGTCAGGTTCTTACTCATCTCCGTCCGGGCACGTCCCTGTTCCCTCGTCGTATTTAACACAGTACACATCTGGGCTGTAATTGAAGGTCCCGTCTCGTCGGCGTATCGGCCTCCGCCGCCTCTGGTTTAGGAAGTGCCAGTGGAAGCAAGTGAAGGGACGGTGCTGTGTGCACTTGTGTTGCACAAACAGGGGACATTGTTCTGTTCGAAACTCTTTGAGATACCTGACCAAAAGCAAAGACATCGGACACACAACAAATGATGAAGAAAGCTAAGGTAAAGAGATTTAAATAACTTGACTGAACTAATAAAGGGGGGAGTAACAAGCTGTTTCATGCATTATAAGCCCTCTGAATCAGTGATATGCCTAGAGATGTCCACCCCAAATCTTAACGCGTCATACACGACAGGTCCTCAAGATTAACACAATAATATTTAAATAAGTAAAGTCTAGAAAGCATGGCCCTTAAACAGTAAAAGTAAAGTAACTGTGTTTTACTATTTTAAAGGTGAGATTGTGGTTGTATTACAGAGTAGTTGTAACAATTTTTGTTATATTACAACTGTATCATAGTAAAAGGGAAATAACTGTGAAATAGCACAGTCATGTCTGTACAATGTCAGCTGTTGGACATCTTATCTATATCAGGGGGAAGTCATGGCCTAGTGGTTAGAGCCTATAGCCTAGAGCTACCAGGGTCATTATGTGAAATTTATATTAAATTCCATTGTTGTATGCAAATATTGCAGAGAGAGAGAGAGAGATGGTCAGAGATGGTCAGAGAGAGAGAGAGAGAGAGGAGAGAGAGAGAGAGAGAGAGGAGAGAGAGATGGGAGAGAGAGATGGGGATGAGAGAGAGAGATGGGGAGAGAGAGAGAGATGGGGAGAGAGAGAGAGATGGGGAGAGAGAGAGAGATGGGGAGAGAGAGAGAGAGAGAGAGAGAGAGAGAGAGAGAGAGAGAGAGAGAGAGAGAGAGAGAGAGAGAGAGAGATGGGGAGAGAGAGAGAGATGGGGGAGAGAGAGAGAGAGATGGGGGAGAGAGAGAGAGATGGGGGGAGAGAGAGAGAGATGGGGAGAGAGAGAGAGATGGTGGGAGAGAGAGAGAGGATGGGAGAAGAGAGTGAGAGAGAGAGTGAGAGAGAGAGAGAGAGAGAGAGAGAGAGAGAGAGAGAGAGAGAGAGAGGAGAGAGAGAGAGAGAGATGGGGAGAGAGGAGAGAGAGAGAGAGAGAGATGAGAAGAGAGAGAGAGAGAGAGAGGAGAGAGAGAGAGAGATGGGGAGAGAGATGGGGGAGAGAGGAGAGAGAAGAGGAGAGAGGAGAGAGAGAGCAGAGAGAGAGAGAGAGAGAGAGAGAGAGAGGAGAGAGATGGGGAGAGAGAGATGGGGAGAGAGGAGAGAGAGATGGGGAGAGAGAGAGATGGGGAGAGAGAGAGAGAGAGAGATGGGGAGAGAAGAGAGAGAGAGAATGGGGAGAGAGAGAGAGAGAGAGAGAAGAGAGAGAGAGGAGAGAGAGAGAGAGAGAGAGAGAGAGAGAGAGATGGGGAGAGAGAGAGGGAGAGAGAGAGAGATGGGTGGAGAAGAGAGAGAGAAAGAGAGAGATGGCGAGAGAGAGAGAGAAGAGAGAGAGAGAGAGAGAGATGGAAGCATTGTTTAATGAAGATTGTATTTGTGTTGGACTATTCTCTCTCTATCTCTCTCTCTCTCTTTCTCTCTCTCTCTCGCCTTCTCTCTCTCTCTCACTCTCTCTCCTCTCTCTCTCTCTCCTCTCTCTCTCTCTCTCTCTCTTCTCTTACTTTGTTGCAGTTTAAATCAGTTTTAAACATTATGAAATAAATAAATATTTTATTAAGCACAATATTAAAAGCGTCATCACTGCTGGGCCTTTATGAGGACTCAGTTGTGCTCAATCTGAGCTGAGAAAACACAGTTATACA